>CANIUD010000902.1:0-335000 GCA_947470075.1 Closterium sp. Yama58-4 | reverse complement strand
TCCCTCCCCTCCCTCCCCTCCCTCCCCTCCCTCCCCTCCCTCCCCTCCCTCCCCTCCCTCCCCTCCCTCCCCTCCCTCCCCTCCCTCCCCTCCCTCCCCTCCCTCCCCTCCCTCCCCTCCCTCCCCTCCCTCCCCTCCCTCCCCTCCCTCCCCTCCCTCCCCTCCCTCCCCTCCCGCCCCTCCCTCCCCTCCCTCCCCTCCCGCCCCTCCCGCCCCTCCCCTCTCTCCTCTCGTTAAACCCCTGTCCCTCTGCCTCGCTGTCCTCGTCCACATGGTCAATCCTTGTCCCATGGACCACCCACAACGCCACAGCATCTCTGCATGCCGCACCCCCTCTGCCCACCCCTGCAGCGGCTCCCCCCCCGCAGGGCTGGTGCGGCAGCAGCACGCACCTTGTAGCTCTCAGCAGCCACATAGAAGGGCTTGCCCATGGCATTTGACTTTTGAGTCGACTCAACCAAAAGTCACCTCGTGTGGGGCATTTGAGAATTCTCAATAGTCACCTCGTGTGGGGAAGCAGCAGCACACACCTTGTAGCTCTCAGCGGCGACATAGAAGGGCTTGCCCATGGCCTTGGCCACCATGGCCAGGGGGAACACGCCCACCGCCGACAGCACCCCGCCACTCTCCACCACGCCCTCGGCACCGCACAGCACCATGTCGCACCGCTCCATGGCCACGCCCATGGCTGCGTCCACCACCACGGTCACTGGGACACCACCACGCTGCAGCTGCGCTGCCATGCGCTGCCCCGCTGCATCCATGCGGCCCTCTGTGGGTGGTGTGGTTGGGGCGGATTCATGGATGGCACGGGTCAGCGGTGGTTAGATGAAATGATCAAGGAAGTCACTGCTATTCTAACTTGTACCCGAAAAAAGGGCGCATAAGATGGGGAAGTGATGAAATGAGTGGGTGGCAGGAGTTGCAATGAGTAGAGCCGGTGATATTCTATCCTCGTGCATGCAGTGCATGCCGGGCTTGTGGTGCCAACAACACATGAAACTTCATACTTCGGCGCCGCCAGGTTGGAGAATAGAGAGGGGTGCGAAAAAGAGGAGGGAAAGGTTGGGTTGAGGGACTGAGGATGAGGAAGTGCGGATTATGGAAACCTCTTGGGTATGCAATCGCAAGTGTGCAAGTGCACCTGTGTGGTTACATATGTGAACGTGCGTGGACGTGGACATGTGTGGAGCGGGGAGAGGGGGTATGTGTGTGTGCTCGCTCGTGTGTGTGTGTGTGGGTGGGTGTGTCCGTCTGTGGGGGTGTGTGTGCCGAAGGTGGGTGCTCAGGTGTGTGGGTGTGTGGGCACACGTGTGTGTATGGGGGGAGGAAAGGTTGGTTGTGCGCGCGTGCGTGCGTGCGTGCATGTGTGCGTGCATGTCTGCGTGTGTGTGTGTGCGCGCGCGCGCGGAGAGAGCCCGTGTATGTGTGGGTGCACGCGCACGCGCGTCTGTGTGTGTGTGCGCGTGGGGGCGATGTGCCCCCCCCAGCAGGCAGCGCACCGGTGGCAATGACGGAGAAGAACTTGCCGCGAGCAGCTGCCTCCGACAGCAGAGCCAGCACCACCTGCGGGGGAGGGGAGCACGCACGGGCAGGGAGGGGGGCCGGCATGTGCACTGCCATGACCATCCTTGCCGCCTCCATCCACGGCTTCACTTCACATCCACAGCGAAAGCACGGTGAGAACAGGGACGAGCGGATGTGGGGGGGTGGGGGGGGAGGGGGAGGGAGAGGCTAGCGAGCATGGTGGTGCCGTGAGGGTGTACGTGCATGACAGAGCGCGCCGCTGCTGCCCGCCGTGCACGTGCACCAGCAGGGAGGGCGTGCGCGCAGGAGAGGGGAGGGCGGGCGGGGCACCTGGGAGAAGCCGTGTGTGAGGATGACACAGCCGTCCGTGATGAACTCCTGCCCCAGCATCGCTATCGTTCGCCGCGCCTGTTGCTCCCCCATGACCATGGTGTCGCGTGGTGGCACGCAACAGGGGGAGGCAGGGATGCAGAAGGGGCATGGGAGCAGCGTGAACGCGAGAACAAGTGCACACGTGGGAGGCACGCAGGTGAGAGCTGAGGGAGCAAGCACGCAGCAAGCAGCAAGCAACGAGCTGGAGAAGCAGAGGGCGAGGAGAGGAAGACGGGCAGGAGAGAGAGGAGAAGCACACACAGGAGGCAGACGGCAAGGGAGGAGGGGGCAAGGAGGGGCAGTGGTGACATGGAGTCGGCGTGCACGGATGGGAGCGCACGTTGAGGGAGATGCCGCTGAAGCGCTGGCCGCGCTCGATGAGGCGCGCCCTGGCGGCGGGCAGGTCGTCCGCCTCCACGGACGTGCGGCTCACAAAGCACAGGAAGATGTCGCACGCCGCGCGCAGCGATATGCACCCGCTGCTCTCGCGCTGCCACCGCGGCCACGCGTAGTGGGGGGGGGGGTGGGCGCAGAGAGGCACGGCGTGGATGATGAGCGAGGGGCAGAGGGACAATCAGGTTTGCGTACACGCCATGAGCCCCCGGAGCCTCTCCTCGCTGCTCTTCTCACTCCCATTTACCATCCCCCTTTGCCACGCATCCCGTCCCGTCCTGCCATCCCCGCGTCACCCCAAGCGCCATCACTTTCGCGCGGCGCACCTTGAGGTCGTCGCACGCGCGTCGCAGCTCCACCTCGAGGCCCATCACCGTCGTCGCCTCGCTGCGCTCGATCACGGCCGTCAGCGCCTTCACCGCCGCCACCGCCACCGCCGTCGTCGGATCCTCCTTGCGCCACCGCCGGAACTCCTTCAGCACGCTCCACTCCCCGTCGCCACCGCTGCCGCTGCCTCCGCTAGTCAGCCCCGCCGCTGCCGCGTCGTGCGTGTGCGCGCTGTGCGGCGCGCCGTGTGCCCCCGCGGAATGCAGCGCCATCGCCGCTGGAGCTGCCATCTTGCCCGCGCCCCGCGGCGCCACCACCTCCCTGCCGGTCGCCGCCGCCGCCTCCGCCTGCGCCGCCGTAAACCCTAATCCCCGCGCCACGCCCGTAGGCAAACCCCACCCGTGCTTCACCACCCAAAAATCTTGCGACTCCGCCGAAAACCCGCCCACTCCGCCTTGACCCGCGTGACCCGCCCCCCCGCCCCCGCCCGACCCTCCCTCCGCGACCTCTGCGCTACCACCTGCTTCCGCCGCGCCTGCGCCTGCAGGCTCGCTTCCCGCACCGAAAGCTGCCGACTCAGCGGTGGCGGGGGCAGCGGCGCGGAGCGCGGAGGAGAGATTGGAGACCCGCGCAGGGCGCGCGGGATGCGAGCGGGCTGGCGGGAGAGGCGCGCATGGGTCGTGGTGCATGGGGTGATGGGCGATGCGCGCAGCGCAGCGCTAACGGGCGCTGGCGCACGGGAAGACTGGGGTGAGGCACTGCGGGGGGTGAGAGGGGGAGACGAGCTGATGCGGAAGAGTGAGGGATTCGTGGCGGCTGGCGAGCGAGGGACCTGTGCTGAGCAATACGATGCGTTAGTGACTCAACGCAGTAGGCCGTGGACTGGCATAACAGGAAACACGAGACAGGTGAGGAAGACGCTAGCATCCACCAGTAACTCCTAGATCATGGTGCAATAGCCTCCTAACGGCATGCAGTAGTTGAATCTAGGGTTTACTACTGGGCGAGTCAAATATTTTGAATGGTACTAGAAGACAGCTAGGGCGTGGTACTTTAAAATTTGTGCTATCAATGAAGGGTCAGACTCTTTCTGGTTACCGCCTTTGCCAATGCCACCACAGTTGCTGTGCAATGGAAATTGCAAGGAATTTTGCCTAATTCCTTACTCAGGCTGTTCATACGCGTACAACTCCAACTTTCGGAGTTCAGGCTCGGTTTGACGACCTCGCCTTCCGAACGTCCTTCGTGTCGCCTTCGGGTTTCCCAACCCCAAACCTGCACCGCGCGGTCCCGCGACCTCGGCCTAGCTACCCTTCGCTATATCTGTGCTAGGTCTCATTATTTGCTGAGTAGATGTAATCAATTCTGCGCTCTTCTTTCGTACAACTTAAAACACTCGGTATCATAGCTACATTTCTAGGTTACCCTCGCGTTTCCGGGGTTGTTTAATGGAGTGGTGCGTTATACTTGGTGGGCTGCAAAGCGGTCAGCTTAGAAACAGATACAATTATTCGCCCCGACTACGCTAATGTTTGTGTCAAACATTATATATGTTGTGTTTGTTTAGGCTACAGTGGGTTAGCCTATAGGGGGTACACAATTCTAGGGTTAGGTACTTGTACTGATTTCACTGCTAGTTCAATCATTCCTGTCTGTTGATTCCGACAGTTTGCGCCTTCATCAGAGTCATAGAAATCGTTGTAAACCCCCTGCCCATTAGGATGAGCCTAAGAAACATGAATCGGGCTGAGTTTGACGCGTTCATACAGGAATTTCGGACGATGCAGGCCAACTTGTAGACTATGTCTGGCGAGGTGGAGCGCCTGAGGGTGGAAAAAGCCGAACTACGCCAGGCGCGAAGTGAAGCGCGCCAGGAATCGCCCATCGTGGACGGAGCAAGTAGCTGTTCATCGCTCGACGGCAACGTACTCAGCGAGCTACAGGGCCCCGTGGACGCTGAAGATGAGTGAATGGCACGGCAGCAACAGGCACAAGAAGCGCCAAAGCAACAGCAACAGACACGAGCGACGCCGAGACAGCAGTCGCAAACAATGCCAAGACGGGCACCAGCGACAACTCCGGCAATGACTTCGATGCCACCCACAGTGCATGCGGCAGCAGCAGTTTCTACAACTGTCAAGATAAAGCCGACAACCCCCCCCCCCCCCCCGTTCAACCTCAGCGACAAAGGCATCACTGTGTCTGCATGGTTATTCAAAATGGAGGTTTTCTTTAATGTTGCGCATATTGCTGATGATGACACCCGCATTAATTTTGCAGTGTCGATGTTATGAGGAACAGCGTTGAAGTGGTGGAGTCGCACGCTTCTGTCAGAGGAACCTTCGACAGGGATATCACGTGCGAACGACGGGACCTGGACACCTGTCACGCAACAAGCAACCTCGATCTTCGGAGTGGCCACGATACGCACATGGACGGAGTGGGGCGCAGCCTTGCGAACCAGATTCGAACACGTATCCACATCGGATTCTGCTCGCATGAAGCTGCGTGCCTGGAAGCAGGTGACATCGGTCCAAGATTTCACGTCGACGTTCTGCGCCTTAACCGACGAAGTGGACGATATGGCCGACCAAGTGGACGACATGGTCGACCAAGTGGACGACATGAGTGACGCGGAGTGGCTCGATCGTTACGTCGCAGGCCTCAAATACGAGGTTCAGTACGAGGTGCGACGGACAAGGTCACGCGACTTTCAACGATGCCGTCCAGCTTGCCGAATTAACGGACGCACTGATAAAGTGGGCGAGAATGAGTTCCCGGAAGGGAAATCAATTTTGTGGACCGCCTCGCCAGCCCACGATCAACGGTGTCGATGCGCCAAGACGTGCCCCAAACACGTGCTTTAACTGCAACCCACCTGGCTACTGGAGGAAAGACTGCCCAAAGCTGAAGCAGGGGAACAGAGAGGAGTCGGGAAAAGGAACGAGTCAGTAGCGGTCGGGCCACCTTCTGACGAGACCCTGTCACTCGACAATCACCATCGACATCGCGTAATGGTAACGATAGGGGCTATCGACCGCAACCGGACGAATAAAGTGGATGAACACGTGGATGAGCTTGTGTTGGTCATGGGAAGGGTTAACGACTAAAAAACAAAATATTCGTTGACGGTGGGGCGAGCCACAGTCTCGTCAACCTGACAACGACAAAAAAAATCGGAGTTAAGCTGGACATGTGTTGCCGAAGATCGACGCGAGGCTGGTGGATGGGACACCACTGACGATACAAGACGAGGTGCGACAAATTCGGATGAAGTGTGGCGACAATTTCAGGTTTTTGATGAAGATGCTGGCGACAACACTGGACGGTTGGGATGTGCTGCTAGGGCGAGATTGAAGCAGAGTGCTCATGACGAAGTACCACATGGACGACACAGTCGCCTGCGAGAAGGCAGGCCTAGTCGTGAAACGCTTCACGCAGGTCTATGGCGCAGATTATGACGAGATGTACGCGCTGGTGAGGAGCTACGTAACTCTGAGGATCTTCCTCAGTATTGTAGCAGTCCTCGACCTGCACCTGATGCAGCTCGACATGAAGAACACATTCCTGTAGAGCAAGCTCGGCCGTGTCCTCTGTCAACGGGAGTTGTTGTGTGGCCCCGTCCTCGCTTGGGCGGAGCCGACTTCGTGGTCGGATGTAGGGGTGCAGCCGACCTGCAGCAGTGGGCGAGTTGGTCGACGAGGTTGGTCGACCTGCACGGGGAGCCACTGCATGGGCGCCGACTTCGGGAGGGCGCCAACTTCGGCTGGTCGACCTGGGACGTCGACCAACCCCTTCTGGTCGACCTGGGACGTCGACCAGACCTTCTGGTCGACCTGGTAAGTCGACCAGGCCTTCTGGTCGACCTGGAGTGACGTCGACTTGGAGCTGGTCGACCAGGGGATAGTGGTCGACCTGGGGAGGTCGACTGGAGGTGGCCGTCGACTTGGGAGGTCGACCGGCACGTACCAGAGGCAGTGGTCGACCTTGGGAGGTCGACCGGAAGTGGTTGTCGACCTGGGTGGTCGACGGGCACGCACTGGAGCCTCTGGTCGACCTGGTTGCCCGGTCGACCAGGTTACCTGGGTGACGAGGTGCTGCGAAGGCTTGCGATGGTCGCCCAGGTGGTTTTGGCGAGGACGACCTTGGTGATGGTATCCCGAGGTCGACGTGGTGCATCAGAAGCAGTCGTCAGCACGAAGTTGATGTGGTGTGTGCGTTGTGCAGGTGACAAGGCACTGCACGCCAATCATCTGCAAGCACCTGCGAAGTAGGTGCGCTGCTGTCCTGCGGGAGCAACGTTGGCGCGCCGTCAACCTGCGACGTTGGCACGTCGTCGACCTGCAGTGTTGGCAAGCCGCGACTCTGCGCTGCTGGAGCGCGGTCGACCAAGTCGTGCTGGCACGCGGTCGACCGTGCTGCGCTGGCAGTAGACTTGCTTGCATGCTAGCTCTGATGTAGTCCTACCTTGCCAACTTCATTGTATCATTGTTGTCAACTTTCTCTAGTGAAACTCTTGCCAAATTGCCTTGTGAACTAGCAAGCAGTGTGTGCACTAGGAAAACGACTAAGGACCAAGGAACGCAGAGATTACACGAGCACCCGTGCCTAGCCCGTAGTCTAGCTCTCGTTGTAGTAGTTATCTCCGCATCCTCTACATGTACTAACCGGAATACTGCGACGACGGGACCGGCCGAGTGTGCAAGCTGCTGAAGAGCCTCTACGGGTTGAAGCAGTCGCCGCTGTTGTGGTACTCAACGCTCGATGCGGTGCTGACTGGCGCGGCTAGGTCGACGAGGCCCTCTACTTCAAGGTCGGCGACGACGGAGTTGCGTGCTGGGTGCTCGTCTACAACAACGACCTGCTCGCCGCCAACAGCAGCCTCGCGATGCTGAAGGGCTGAAGGAGCTGCTGGAGGCAGCCTTTGAGATGCGCGAAATTGGCCTGGTCGAAAAGTATCTCGGGATGGAAATAGCAAGCGATCGACCAGCAAAGAAGCTGTGGCTTCACCATAAGTCCTACGTCAACAAGTTGCGTCGGCATCTTATCAACGAGGAGCAGATCGGTCACGTACCAAAGACGTTGGTCTCCGTCGACGCCTACACAAAGCTGATGTTCGACTTCAAGGAGGCGTAGTCGTGCGAAGAGGAGGAGTAGCGACAGAAGGTGGGCTCGCTTCTGTTCGCGATGACGACGACTAGACCGGACATTGCCTTCGTGTGCAGCAAGCTGGGGAACGGTCGGGCGGTGCGGAGCGACACCACTTGCGAGAGGTCGATCGCTCTCTGCACTACACTGGAGTCTGTCGGCTATGCAGACGCCGACGATGCGGGTGACAAGCAAAACCGCGGCAGCACGAACGACTACGTGTTCGTCTTCAGCGGGGCCGCGATCTCCTGGATGAGCCAGCACATCAAGTGAGTGGCACTATTGTCAACCGAATTGGAGTACGTCGCGCCGACTTCGCTTCCTCCTCGCCGAGTTCCAGCTGCTCGACGCTGGGAAGCCGACCGTGCTGCACGTGGACAACCAGTCGGCCATCACGGTCGTAGTGGGTTTGGGGCTCAAGGGCAACCCCAAGCTCATGGAGCGACGCTACACCTGGCTGGAGGAGATGGTGAAGCGCTTGCTTCTGCAATACATCCTGATCTAGCTGGGAAGGTTGCTCTGCAGTACATCCTGATCTAGCAACTTGCTTTTGCACTCTGATCCTCAAACTCTGCAATAGATGCTTGCATGTTCGTCTGACCTTCAGGCTGCTCCATTCTTCCCTTTGCTGCCCTGTGCTAGATGTTTGCTTACTGTTTCTACATGGTTTCCTTTTGAATGCCAATGCCTCCTTCGCCACAAGCTCCATACTGCGTCCCAGGATCAGCGTACACCATGCAGTTGTTGCATCTCATGCAAGGACGCTCCTCTGAGTTGTCGCTGATGATGAGTCATAGGAAGTACTACTACATTTGTTCCTTGAATTCTAACTACAGCTCCTCCAAAGTAAAAAATGACGGGACATGCTTCTCATCTTCACAACTTGCCCTTCCATCGCCCTTAGCGGTGTCTCCTGCAAGAGAAGCAGTGCTTGGGCGTTTTGGGAAGGACAACTTGGATCGGATGTATCTGTTTTTGCCTCTAAAATGTGGCTGCATGAATGGTAAGTGACTTTTGAGTGGACTGCGTTCACCAAGGACAGGGTCAGCACACATATGGCTAAGCTACAGCAACAATCTACTAACCCTGCCCAACTACCACCGCCCCTTCCCCTCCGGCCCTAGTGGCCGGAGGGGTCTTCAATCAGTTGATACAGCTGTCCCTCGCTTAAGGGGGTAAACGGGCCCTGCAGGCCTAGCACATCCGCAGTAAGGGCCTCATGGGTCTTGCCCTTGAGGGCATTGGCTTGGGCTGGGTCACACTCAATCGGTGCCGGTACTCGGTAAGCAGCTTAGAAGCCTCCCTCGACTTGGGGGCAGCGTTGAACCGTCACTTGGCCGCTAGCTCCGCGCAGCTGCGAAGGAAACCCAGTACTCCAAAAGAGGGGTAGCCATATGTCTCAATAGCCATGGCGTAGAACCCCACCCAGGCGCTCCGCCCGGCATATTTACTCTCCTTCTTGTCCACCTCTCGCGTGTATATGTGCACCTCCTCTCTCTCCCCCCCTTTCCCCCCCTTTCTCTCTCTCTCTCTCTCTCTCTCTCTCTCTCTCTCTCTCTCTCTCTCTCTCTCTCTCTCTCTCTTTCTCTCTCTCTCTCTCTCTCTTGCCTCCTCCTTACTTGCTGGCCTCTCTACCGTCTTCCTGTGCAGTCTGGTGTACCCCTTCAGGGGGGGTTGTGCACAAGGTTCCTCACTATAGGCAGTTAGGGGGTGTGTTAGAATATACTTATATATTCTTTACAATTGTTTGCAGTGTAGAGTGTAGTGTATCTCACATTTATGTTGGTGGTGCACCCCTGTTAGTTTGCTATATGTACCTTGTGTGCAATAGTGAACCCCCCTTCTTTGTTGGCCAACTTTCTCTCGCTTCCTACCTTAGAATCTTAACAGGGATGTTCAAGATGTTTCCCTGTGCCATTCCACATACTGTTACGACATGAACTAATCATCCTTGTTGCAAGGAAGCTGCTTGCTTCTCAACCAGTAATGTTACAGTTGCGGCAACTGAGGGGCATGCTGTTAAAAGTAACTTAGGCTTAGCCATGGCTTAAGCGTAGAAGGCGGCGAAGTTGGCTGGATTCGTATGTGATGCATCGTTAACCATGCCGTGACGAGAAGCCGATTTGTCAATGACAAGTGGTCATGTTGAGTGTGAGGAAGTCGAAGGTAATAATAATGGTCACATCTGTTCTGCTTCTCCGTGCTGTTCTGCTTCCCCGCTGATGCTCATTGACCCTGCTGCTGCTCGTTATGTTCCAGGTGTGCCTGCTTCGGATGCGAAGGTGTGACATTTTCTCGGTGAAACCCAAGATGATCCGGTTCTAGATTGAGCTCCTTCGGATGACAGTCTGTCCAAGAACCAAAGGCGAGAGTCCGATCGCTGACTGCTGAAGGCTCGTCTCTTTCCATGTTAATAACGAATACGTCATCTTGCTCTACCGCATTCGCAACGTAGAATCCTCCCCTTTTTGAATATAACTTGAATTCTCTACTGTCGTTGTCAATGTCTGTACCTTGGCGTTGGGTACGTAAAGTCTGTTTGTTGAAGACCTGTCACTTCACGTTGAAGTCGTGTCTCATGTTCCACGTAGAAACCGTCATTAGCGCATGTCGTGTACATGCGTAGTGCGCAGCAACTGTCAAGGAACCAGACACTCGAACCGTATTCGGCAGTAGCTTGAACACCGACGTATTGCGGGTTGACTTGAGGATTTGTTGGAACTTATTCTGGAACTTCATCTGAAGCGAAGGTTGGCGGTGAGCCTGTGATGCATGAATTTGTGCAAGCCATACAGGCGAACACGTTTCTCCCCTTTGCGGGCGCTGATGTGGTTTGTGGTTTACTCTGTGCAGCTGATACAGTAAAGGCTTCAACTTGTGGAGGAGCAGCATCAATACTCATAGGTGCTGTTCCCATGTTTACTGACGATGATGACTGTGGTGCTTGTTGTGCTTGAGCTGATGCCATCAACGTTGACATGGCTTGAAAAACTTCTTGTTGTATTACAAGTTCGAGGCCTGCTGCACCATCGCCTACAGCGGAACCATCCCCTGTTACAGCGCGCGAAGGACTGGGACGGTCCTCCAGCGCTTCCAGACCCAGTTGCAGATACAACTGTTCGAGCAGGGCTGGCAAAGGTCACTCTTGAAAGACCAGAGTCGAGTAGTGGGGTGTAAAGGGTTGTTGCGAGCCAGCACCTCCACTGTGATAGTGGGCCTGCCGTTGTTGCTATCCGTCATGATTTTAAGTTCGCCCTAATAATAATAACTTCGGTGATTGAGAATTTGTAGAAACTAGGAAATCGTAAACTCTACTACTCTTATACCATGTTGGGCTAAAAAAATAGCCTTAGGATTATTTAGAGTTTAGTATATAAAACGTATTGCAGCAAAATACTTGAATTCCTGTACTAGTTAAATGTGATAACAAGAATTGAACAATAAAGTAAGATATAAGAGATTTTATAGTCCATGAAGTACCTATTCAAAGATGTACCTGTTTATGAAACGAGCTAATTCATCGAGTCGACTCTACGGAGCGGTATAATCTTGTGTCACGCAAACACTTGCGAGACTGTTTGCATTACTACCTTTAACTCACGCGAAGGTACACTTGTTACAATAACATGTATATAGAAAGATACTACGATATTACTATAGTTTTATACAAGCGAGCTTCTGAATTGTAAGTCATTTTGCCACCCCAACTTAACAATTTCTTGGCGTAACTAAGGTTAGTTAGTATTTTTTTTGGATGGAAAACGGTTGGATAGTTGGTTTTGTTAACAATTCAAATCTGAAAACGAACCAAGGCTAGGGTGTTTTAAGGCGACACGATTGACCGTGGTGAGGCCAGAGTTGTTTAGGGCAACAGAATCGTCCATAGAGGGACGATTTTAGGGCTGCATGGCAAAGGTTAAGAGGGGAGGTGGAGAAAGGGGGGGGGGGTAGACGATGGGGTTGGTGCTGGCTCGTCGGGCTTGGGCCATGGCCTAATATTGGTTCTTTGGTCACGGGATTGTTTTTCAAGGCTTGGCAACCTCGGCTCACACATTTTGACACAACATAGGGAGCGTGCCGGTGGTGGATGAGGATGACGGGGAGGATGTGGAGGAGGAAGAGGCGGAAGAGGAGGAGGAGGAGGAAGGGGAGGACGAGGGGGAAGAGAGGGTTAGGGATGCAGATGTCAAGGCTGCAAGGTGGGGGGGGAGGGGGAGATCCGTAAAAAGGTTGGCGAGAACATGGGTACGGGTGACAAGGCGAGGACCACTTTCTCCGGGGAGTGGGTCCGAGAGCGGATCACAGTTCCATTTTAAGAACCTCCTTTTACGAAGGGGGAGGTGAGAGAGGGATGAGGAGTGGAGGTGGGGGGCATGCATGACTGTGATAACTCACTGCTCGGGGTACCCTCTTAATAACCTCCAAGTCCTCACCTGAAAAAAAACCACCCTCTTAACCTCACCCCCCCTTTCTCGCCGCCCCCTTCAACCTCAAACTGTAACGCGCGTCCTAGCTAACCATCTAGCTAACATCCCTAGTCAATGTCGAAACCCTTCTCGACAATGAGTTGAGACTACGGGAATTGTGTTGGTTGGAATGGGAAGGTTGGGTTGGAGGGGAAGCTTGGCTTGACAATTCCAAACCTCAGCTTTGAGGCTTGGAACTTCCCAACCCAACAAATGTGAAGATTGAAAGGTTGGATTTCCAACCAATGAGAACATGCCAGTTGTTGTTACAATCCACACAAATCTTAAAACAACCATACAATTGTGCTAAGTTGGGTTTTTCCCAACCAAACTAAAATGCCACCTAGGCTCCAAGCCTAGAAACTCCCCAACCATGGAAGCCATGGTTGGGAAGAGCCCCAAGGGGTATTGTGGAAGGGGTTGGAGCTTCCGAGCTCATTCCCACTTCCCAACTCCAACTTATCAATTTGGAAAGGGGATTTCTCTAAGTCATTTTTGGTTCTCCTAACAAGCTCTCCTACACAACTAGACTTTTGTTATTTCAAGGATAAGCTCTACAAGAAGCTACCCAACTACTCAAGCTTCATCAACCTTCTTCAAGCTCCCTTTTTTCCTCTCAAGCTTGAAGAGTACTATCAAGACTAGATTATCCCTTGGTGGGATTAGTTAAACTTGGAAGCCTTGTATCTTGATTTTATAAATATTGTCAAGGGTGATTTATATTAAACACACGGTTGCCCGTTGTTATAAGGGCCGTGGTTGTTACATTGGTATCTAGAGCTAGGGTTATCCTAAGCCTAGTGGGATTTTGCCCCTAGAGATTTTTTTTTTTTATTTAGATCTTGGAGTTGTGGTTTCTCTTTAAGAGAACACTCAAGATCTGGAAGCTTGAAGAGTACAAGATCTACAAGATCTACAACTGCAATTTCAAGCTCAGAAGAGAGATTTATCTCTCTTGCCCACCTTTTGGTGGAAGACTCTCTTGTGTTGAGTGGTGAAGTATAAGCTTGGATCTGGAGGATTTGTTGAGGGTTATACAAGTTCTCTTTATTGAGATTTGGATAGACCCTGCCGTTTCACTTCGGTGATTGGGAGTGCTTGACAACAAATCTGTTACCTTTGGTAACCTTGGATTATTCTGTAGAAGAAATTTCTTTTATAAGAATTTCTTGCTTTACCATTGAAGTGGTAAAAGGTCTTTAACAGAATCAACCCAGATCTTAAAAGCTCCTTTAATCCTTATGGCATCTGGCCAAGAGAAGGATATGGCAAGGGAGGAAGGGCCCACTGCACCTAATGAGGTGGTGAACAATGCTGCTGAGATTGACCTCAATCAAGATGAGGCAATGGCTGACATTGAGCTGGATGATATTGAGAACCTGGACCTGGAGGATGAGGATAACTACGTTGAAGCTTATAACCATGGTGAAGCTGATAACCATGGTGAAGCTGATAACATTGGGGATGAAGATAACACTGGTGGAAAGGAGGCCACTGGTGATGAAAATGACTTCACTGAGGGTGAAGACATGACTTATCCTATCTCCGAAGAGATTGTCCAACTCCAGGCTAAAGTGGCAACTCAGAATATCACCATCCTGGATCAGCAGACGTCCATTGATGGACTCAAGAAGCACATCCAGGATCTCCAGGCTGATCTGAGCATTGTCATGAAGGAGGTTACTGACTTCTGCCGCATCCTGGGCACTAAAGACCGCCAAATTCAGTGGCTTCAAAAGACTTGCAATAATCTGCAAGCAGCAGTCACCAAGCTCAATGAGCAGTTGTCCCACCTTAGGAGGGAGGGTATTTATGGACCTCCTCCTGGGCGTAGGCCCGCTCCTGCTGCTCAGCCGGCACCTGCTTCGCCTGCACCTACGCCGGTAGGCGGTGCGATGGCTATGCACCAGCCACCTCCAACCGAGACCTCGCCCTTTGGGTCTCTCTCGGCGCCTCTGCCTGAGTTTAACCATAGCAAGACGGATGTGCAACCTTGACTTGACCTGGTGAATGACACCATGATCCTTGCGAATGTGCGTCCTGAGGCTCGCATTACTGCTGCCACTCGTGCATTGGACGAGGTGGCCCGCAGGGCAGTGTATGGGGCTAAGAAGCAGGCGTAGGGACCATTTGGATGGCCGGAGTTCTGCACGGCGCTGAAAGAGGCATTCATGGTCAAGAAGTCCGACCTGGAACTGCGCGGACGCCTTGAGCATATCAAGTGTCATGACCGTCCGGTGCAGGCATATGCGGTCGAGTTGGAGGCCGCAGCACGCTCGCTCCAAAAGCCCTTGTCTGAGGAGGAGATGATGCACCTCTTCATGAAAGGCCATCCTGTCAACCTGCAGGAGGCACACATGATTGGCGGCACACCGTCATTCGCACATACATCCATGGTCCTGCAAAGCCGGACCAGCAGCCCCGTGCTGAGGGCTCCGGTGGTCGTGGGAACCGGCCCCAGAACGCCAATGGCGGAGGCGGTTCGAACAAGCGACCTTTCCAGCAGCGTGATCGTCAGCCTGGACCACAGGCCAAGAGGGCTAACGGGGGGGGGGAGGTCAGGGCCCTAACAAGCCCGATTTCGCCAAGATGCAGCGTCACGGCCGTGGAAGGATAGGGCATATCCTGAAGCAGTGTCGTGACAAGAACGCAATCAAGTACTCTGGGACGCCTAAGCTGGGCGGCGCTGGACCTTCTGGGAAGAAGGATTTTTAGAAGCTTAACTAGGGTGTGGGTACCTAGTTGGAGGAGTAGATCGAGTGGATGAGGCATATGTGCTATGTGATGATGATATATTAAAGCTAGAGAAGCTTGCTGATTGCAAAATCTCTTGTTTGTTTGCATCTTCTTTTAATTAAAACTCTGCTTTTTATCCTCGATCGTACCCACTTGAGAATTCCATGGAAGCAATGCAGGATAAATTTTTGAAGTTTTTTCTGTGGCTTGGACATCCTGCCTTCTGTCATTGAAATTGTGAGTCGTTGCACTCAAGAGCACCCCCTGACTTCGGTCGCGTTGGTGACTCGCACAGTGAAAGGCGAATTGTTCCATGCGCTTCGTGGATGGCCGGTCCTAGCGGCGTGGGACAAGGGACACCATGTGTGGTGGACCAACTCTCAGTAGCATGGACGCACTCGTCACAACGTCAAGGTGTATTACAAATGTTCGACGAATATTGTGGCATGTCCTATTCGCCTAAGGCATCAACAGAATTTGTTGCTTGCGGGTAGCGTGAACGGGGAAAATGCAAAATCATTGTTGCTACGGGTGCAACAGTGTTCCTTTTCTATGAAAAGTGGGTCACAGCACGCACGATCCTCGTTGAAGGACCGTCTTGCCCCATTCGTCTTGGTGATGATAGCATCATCCCAAGCAAAGGGCGGACACGGATCAACATGGAAATTGAGGGATATCGCGAAAAAAATTGCGCGTATGTTTTACCCCTTCTCGCAGGCGTCGACCTTGTCCTTGGAATGGATTGGCTTCGAACGAATGAAGTCAAGCTCGATTTCCAGGACAATACGGTCTCATTCTCAAAGAATGGGGATACAGTCCAGTGGCAAGTGCCCAAGGACTTGGTCACGAACGATCAACCCACGTTGGAACGCCCCGACGTGAGCTTTGCGCTTGCAAATGAGTTTGGACA
This sequence comes from Closterium sp. Yama58-4, assembly GCA_947470075.1. Taxonomy (NCBI): domain Eukaryota; kingdom Viridiplantae; phylum Streptophyta; class Zygnematophyceae; order Desmidiales; family Closteriaceae; genus Closterium; species Closterium sp. Yama58-4. The sequence goes on along the minus strand of CANIUD010000902.1, from coordinate 319,121 downwards.
GCATGTTCGACAAGCTGATTCATTCTTTGTGGTACAGCTTGAGAACGCTGAACATGAACAGCCGGAGGTCAAGGATTTTCCGCCTCAGATGAAAGCACTGGCAGATGAGTTTGCGGAGGTTTTTGAGCCCATCCTAGATGGCCTTCCTCCGGACCGTGCTGTCGGTCACACCATCCCGGTGGAACCTGGAAAACTCCCACCATTTAGACCTCTGTATCGCCTCAGTCCAGCTGAGTACGAGGAGGCTAAACAGAAAATTGAGGAGTACCTCAGGAAAGGATGGATTGAGCCAAGCGCATCGCCATACGGAGCGCCAATCTTGTTCGTGAACAAAAAGGGCGGAGGCTTACGCATGTGCGTAGACTACCTGCTCTGAACAAGAGAACGGTGAAGAACAGGTATCCCCTACCAAGGATAGAGGATCTGTTTGACAAACTCCAAGGTGCTCAGTGGTTTAGCGCACTAGACCTCGCACAGGGGTATCATCAGTTGCGCATCACTGAAGAAGATGTACCCAAAACGGCTTTCCGATCATGATTTGGTCATTTTCAATGGCGAGTGCTGAGCTTTGGCTTGACCAATGCTCCTGCCTCTTTTCAGAGGGCCATGAACGATGTCTTTCGCGAGGCGATTGGACAATTCGTTCTGGTCTATCTGGATGATATCTTGGTTTATTCCAAGACAGAAGAGGAGCACACACGACACCTTAAGTGGGTGTTGGGGAAACTACGAGAGCATAAATTTTATGCTCGTCTGTGGAAATGTCATTTCTACAAACGCGAGTTGGAATATCTTGGCCATCTCGTGGGACATGACGGTCTCAACGTAGACCCGAAGAAAGTTGTCGCAGTCCAGAATTGGCTGGTACCACAAGATGTGGGTCAAATCACGTCGTTTTTGGGACTGGCAAACTATTTTCGTCGATTCTTGCAGAATTATTCTACCATTGTTGCTCCATTGACGGCCCTCACTCGCAAAAGTAGCGCTTGGGAATGGACACAACAATGCCAAAAGGCATTCGACGAGGTCAAGCGAATGCTGACCGACGCTCTGGTACTGGTTTTACCAGATCCGACGAAACCCTATGAGGTTGTTACTGACGCCTCATTGATAGGGATTGGGGCTGTCCTCCTACAAGAGGGAAGACCCGTGGCATTTGAGAGCCGAACAGGAACTGTTGGCGGTCGTTCATGCGCTACGAACATGGCGATGTTATCTGGAGGGTGTGGATTTTGTGGTTACGACCGACCACTGTCCAAACACCTACTTTGCAACCCAAGCCACGCTGACTCGACGCCAAGCTCGATGGGCGGAACTCCTTAGCGGGTTCACTTTCGATATTCGATACCGAGCAGGTTCGACGAACCTGGCTGACCCCCTCAGCAGACAGCCGATAGGGGCAGCAACACGGCTAGACGACACAGAGGATGCAGCGGTATTTTCTGCTTGCTTCAGTGTCCTAGCAACGGCTCGAGTGAGTGAGATTACCTTCAGTGGTTTTCTGAAACGCATCCGCACAGGGTATCAACTTGACCCCTGGTTTCAGAACCCACGAAACATGAAGGAACTCAAGTGGGAGCATGAGCTCTGGTGGCGTAAGAATGAGATTGTTGTACCTCACGCCTGCGGAATGACATTATGGAAGAAGTGCATGCCATTAAGTACGGAGGACACCTAGGGGTCAAGAAGACCAGGTGGGCCTTGAGTGGCGTGTACTGGTGGCCGGGATTGGGCACTGAAGTCCAACAGTTCGTGGCGCGATGCATTGCATGCGCACGAAATAAGACGGACACAAAGAAGCCTGGTGGTCTGCTTCAACCACTCGAAATCCCGAATGAACCTTGGGAGAGCGTATCCTTGGATTTTATCACGGATCTTCCCAAGACTTGCGATGGCCATAGAGCGATCCTAGTTTTTGTGGATCGTCTGACAAAAATGGTACATTTCGTGGCTACGACAACAGACGTATCTGCGGAAGATACGGCCAAATTGTTTGTGGCGCACGTTTTCCGCTTACATGGGTTACCACGTGTCTTGGTGTCTGACCGAGACCCGCGCTTCACAAGCCGGTTCTGGCAAGAGGTCACACGGACACTAGGAACGAAGCTTAAGTTGTCATCGGCGTTCCACCCACAAACGGATGGGCAGACGGAACGAACCAACCGGACACTTGAGCAGATGCTTCGTTCATTCATTGGCCCAACTCAGGATGATTGGGACGAGTTGTTACCTGTCGTTGAATTCGCAGTGAACAATTTAGTTCATGAGGGTACACGTGAGAAACCTTTCATTCTGAACTATGGTCGGCATCCCACAACACCTGCTACGCATGGGATCGGTGGATTGAAAATTCCAGCCGCTAAAGACTTTGTTGGCAAGCAGCAAGAAGGGCCGTGGTTGTTACACACCCCCTCAACGTCAGGTGCAGCACAGCAGCGGCTGGCGGTGCAGCCCCATGGGGCTGACGGGAGGGCGCGTAGCGCGATGGACAGGGCACCACGAACAGGACGGGTAGGGCGCACCGAGCGCGATGTGCAGGGCGCTACGGGCGTGGACGGGCAAGGCGCAGGGAGCGCGGATGCGCAGGGCGCTGACGGGCAGGGCGCAGGGCGCTGACGGGCAGGGCGCATGGCGCGACGGTCAGGGCGCAACGGACGGGACGGGCAAGGCGCACCGAGCACGACGGGCAGGGCACGACAGGGGTCCGAAACGAGGCTGCATCTGGCGCCGTCGCGCAGCTCGCCATCACGAGCAGCGTGACGGACGGAAGCCGTACGATGGGCAGCACCAAGCAGGGAACGACGGGGGGCGCCATAAACGAAAGCAAAGTGCAAGCCTATGCAAACTAGGCTCTAGTCTGGATACCGTGTTAAGATTCTGCCCCTGTTTTACAGGCAGATGGGCACACCGCGGAAACGGAAATGCTTGATCCCTCGTGAAACTTTATGCTAGACCCGTTCCCCCCTATCACCCCACGAAAGTTTGCCCAGTTGTACAAGAAATTTCCACCCGCCCATGCGCTAGTGTCCACCTTCCTTCCCGTAAAGGAAGGGGGTGTAGTCACTCTTGAATTTCAACTAGTTTAAGTCTACTCATTTGAGTAAAGGCTTTTGCCCTGAAAGCAATTGTCCTTAGGGTCCAAACCCTGGGAATTTCCTGTCACTTGGATTAATTGCTGAAAGTTTCACGGGTTTGCCTTTCACGCAGCGTTTAGCGTTTGACTTGGTAGACTCAAAAATGGCTTCGCAAAAAGGAAGAGGGTTTGACCTGTTGCTATTGCTATTTCCCTACAACCCATCACCACCCTAAAACAGGAGGTGGTTGGCCTACGGCATTTGTAAATTGAAATCCAGAGAATAGGTTGCACCTGGACATGGGTTTCCACATGGATGCCATTTTTCTTCCTGTGAAAAGGTGGTATCACTTGGCGTGGAAACGGAAACAAAAGTTGCTAGGGAGGGAAGGTGGGTACCCACCTTCCATCTCGACGTTTTTGTCTCGATACTGGTTCTTCCGAATGTCGGACCGCATGTGAATGTTGCAAACCGTATTTATCATTGGGTGACGTGAAAGACGGAACAATCGCAGGCTAATTGCATGCCAGCGCGACACACACCAGCCATCGCACGTGCCAGCGCGACACACACCAGCCAGCGCGACACACACCAGCCATTGCCAAATGTCAATCCACGCTGTATGTATTTGGTCAGCATTCTACAGTCACCGCTGAACCCCCTGGGGTTTTGTTGCGGACCTTGCTATGTTGTTGCGTGTGACGCGCAAGATGAGTGGGCCATTCACAGAGATAACCAATCAAAATCGATCGTATAAAGTTGTCGCGCGGTCGTCCAGGGTCGCAGTACATTGATCGATTAAGGCACGCGGTTCCGAGCCATTTGAAGGCGACTCGGGCAAAAAGTGATTCGGACACTTTCTAAGGGTACATGTCCCGAGCGGAATGTACCCTTACATATTTTTATTACTGCCTGTAGTGTAGACTTTAGTGTGTCTGACATTTCTGTTGGTGGTGCACCTTTGTTAGTTTCCTATATGTACCTTGTGTGCCGTAGTGAAACCCCCTTCTTTGTTGGCCAACTTTCTCTCGCTTCCCAAACCCTCAGGTCCTAAGGACGTGTTGCAATTCGCGGTGCACTGCATCGGCTCAGCTCGGGGCACGGGTTCAGAAAGGCTCCAGGGCAGCACGAGGCCGTAGAATTTTTACATTAAACGTGCAAAACTTTATAAGCCTAGTTCAAACTTATCAAATAACTCTTCAAATCATTGTCGTAAAGTTTTTCTTTGCCGAATTACTGCCCGAATTTGGCCTCCCGCCTGCCTGGAGCCTTCCAGTTGTCCCGTGCCGATGCAGTGCACCAGCAATTGCAACACGTCATGTGATCTACAGGCATGTGTTTCCGTTTTTAGAATCCTCTTGAATGTTTCTGTCCTTAGTCATTTTGTGTTCGATCATATGGTCAGCACGAAAATTGGTGTCAAACCTACGTGTTTCCATCCGAACCAAACGGAAACGTGATTACCAGGGCTGATTTTATCAGGCTAATTACCTTGATTTTAGGGTGATTACAGGCTTCTCACCTGGTGGTCCCTGCAATTACAGTTTTTTTAACTTGTGGATTCAGATCCAATCAGATAAGTTACTTAACGAACCCTGAAATCTTGTAATTAGGCTCAGGGTAGTGTACTTGCGGACTCTGTCTATGTAGAGAACGCGTTCTGTGGACCCTGAACGCGAGGGTATCGGGACGAAGGTTCCTCGAGCATTCCTTCCGATAACCCCGCCTTTGGATTGATCGTGTGACCCCCTCCCCCCCCTCTCCCCCCCCCCCCCCCCCCCCCCCCCTTCCTTTATCGAGCGAAGTTTCTTAAATCTTCCTTCTGATACACCACCAAAGTGATCGGGCAAATCTGCAATGTCAGGTATATTTTGCCGTGATTGGTCGAAATGGTTTTGTTCTTACAGCGGAAATTTGTGACTCGAACAGGTTTGACTCGCCCGTTTACACTCGCTCCAGGATGCACGCCTCTGAGGGTGACTAACACGTTACAGTCGCAGCGTGTCTGAAGAGATCCGATTGGGCATGGTAATAAGACAGGGATGCGGAGAGTCACTACACAACGGGAGTGGACTACGGAGGAGGGCACGGGGTTGTGCGAGTGATCGTAGCGCTCTGCTAGCGTTCTTACTGCTTGCTATGTTCATCGAGAAGTTTGGCAAGAATTCCACTAAGGAAAGAACAACAACTTGCAATGATAAAGTTGAAAGGAAAAGATTAGAGTACAATTGAGGCATGTACAGTAGAACAAAAGATATGACTAGAATGGCATGCAACACCTAGCAAGGGCGAAATCTGCCAGCGCAGCAGAAGAGCGGCTTGCCAGCGCTGCAGCAGAGTAATCTGCCAACGTTGCAATGCGCGGGGTCTGCCAGCACTGCAGTCGCAGGTGACTATCTGCAATCGCAGGTATCTTTCTACGGTCGCATATTGTCTATCTGCGCAGATGTGCGCACCTACCAACTAGTTGCAGGTTGGCGGTTTCACCGTCAGGCACATTGCGCAGGTGCCAGGTAGAAAACGTGTCGTCGGTTTTGCCAGGTGCGCGCCGTCGACCACGTGATGCCGTTCCGCAGGTAGAACTTCGCCAAAATCTCCTGGGCGAAAGTTCGCACGCCTCCGCAGTGTTTCGCACAACTCTGCAACTTTGGTTGATCAGCTCGACTCTGCTCGGTCGAACAGCGTTCGCCGAGCAGAACTTCTCGACCAGAACTCTTCGACCAGAGTTCTTCGACCATCGCTCTTCGAGAGGATACTGTCACGCAGAGATCGTCGACCAGAGCTCGTCGCGCAAAGCTCATTAACCAGATTCTGTCGAGCAGAGCCTGCTCGACCGCAACTTCCGTCGAACTGCAGAAGCCCATTTCGTCGACCAATCCATCGCGAACTTCTCGTAGGCGGCAAGATCAGCTGCGCCCAAGCGAGGGTGGGGCCTTTCTCTTCGACACTCCCCTGCCGCGCTCACGCTTGGGCACCCCACACAGAAGGTCCACCCAGAACCCAGAGGGATAGAATACAAGGAGAAGATTTCTTCTACGTGCACCCAACGCATAGCATGTGGATCACCGCACCAGCCGTGCAAAAGGGCACGGCACCTACTGCTGCACCTCGTCATCCCCGTCGCCCACGTCGGCCAACTGCACTTGGCCGATTGCGACGGAGCACCGGTTGAAAGCCGGAAAATGTAGTGCCTTCGTCAGAAAATCTGCCGGCTGCTCGGAGGTCGGGATGTACTGCAGAGCAATCTTCCCGCGCTTCACAATCTGCTGCAGCCATGCGGAGCGTCGCTTTATGTGCTTGAGGTTGCCCTTGAGCCCCAAGCCCTCTGCGACTTTGATTGCCGACTGGTTGTCCACGTGCAGAACAGTCGGCTTCCTTGGGTCGAGCAGGCGGAATTCTGCAAGGAGGAAGCGCAGACGGCGAGCCTCCTTGCCGGCTTCGGTGGCCGCGACGTACTCTGATTCGGTCGACGAAAGAGTAGCGCATCAAGTGCGCTGGCTTGACCACGAAACGGCGGCTCCTCCAAAGATGAAAATGTAGCTGCCCGTGCTCGTCCAAATCTGCTTGTCGCCAGCGTCGTCTGCATCTGCGTAGCCGGCCAGAACCAGCGACTCTGGTCCGCCGCCGAACTCCAGAGCGGCGTCACGAGTTTCAGCGAGGTAGTGCAGACAGCGATCGACCTCACGCCAGTGGTTGTCGCTCCGCACAGTCAGGCCGGATCCGAGCTTGCTGCACGCGAAGGCAATGTCGGGCCTCGTCGTGGTGGCCGCGAACTGCAGCGAGCCGACCTTCTGCCAGTACTCTGCTTCCTCGCGCGAATGAAACTCCTCGTCGTCGAACATTAGCTCTGCGTAGGCGTCGATGGAGACCGGCGTCTTCGGCACCCGCCCGGTCTGCTCCTCGTCGATGAAACGCCGACGCAGCTTGTCGACGTACGACTGCTGGTGCAGCCACAGCTTCCTCGCAGGACGGTCGCGCACGATTTCCAGCCCGAGATACTTCTCGACCGGGCTGATTTCGCGCAGCTCGAAAGCGGCCTCCAGCAGCTCCTTCAGCTCCCTCAGCATCGCAGTGCTGCTGCTTGCAGCGAGCAGATCGTCGACGTAGACGAGCACCCAGCACATCACTCCGCCATCTCCGGCCTTGAAGTAGAGTGCCTCGTCGACCTGACTCTTCTGCCAGCCAGCGCCAGTCAGCACCGCGTCAAGCACCGAGTACCACAGCAGCGGACTCTGCTTCAGGCCGTACAAGCTCTTCAGCAGCTTGCAGACGCGACCGGTTCCGTCGTTGTAGTAGTCGGGCTGATACATGTAGAGGACGCGATCCAGCTTGCTCTGCAGAAACGCGTTTTTCATGTCCAACTGCATCAGGTGCACATCGAGAACTGCTACAATGCTGAAAAAGATTTGCAGAGCCACGTAGCTCCCCACCGGTGCGTACGTTTTGTCGTAATCTGCGCCGTAGACCTGCGTGAAACCTTTCACCACCAGGCAAGCCTTCTCACGGGCGACCGTGTCATCGACGTGGTACTTCGTCATGAGCACCCAGCGGTTCTTCATGATGTTGACACCGCGCGGACGCTCGACCAGCTCCCATGTCCCATTGGAAATGAGACTTGATTTCCTCGTCCCTGGCAGCTTTCACTGCATCGCCCTTCCAGCTCGCTAACGCCTCCTTCACCGTCATGTTGGCGATGTCCCAGCGATGGTCTGGATCGGCGTGCATGTCGGGGTCGAGCTCGGGCAGAACAACGTCGTCCTGCGCGTCGTCGAGCAGAGTGCTGTAGGAGGTCGGTGGCAGACAAGCGTGGTAGCTCAGCTTCTCCGGCGGCTTGCCGATGTTGGAGCGGGCAGACCGTCGCGGTTTCGCCTCTTCGACCGGGACCTCTACCACGTCACTGTCGTCAGACTGCTGCCCTGTCGACAGTTCCCTTCACCGACAACTTCCATCTCGTCGTCGCTCGACGAGTCGTCGTCGAACTGCTCCCCTGTCGACAACTCCTCTATCGATTGCGCCCCCACGATCGGCTTCTCTGCCGATGGCTCCCCTGGAGCTGGCGCCTCTGCCGTTGGCTCCTCTGCAGTCTGCTTCGGTGCCTCTGCCAGTAGCTTCTCCGAAGTCGGCTTCGACGCCGACAGCTCCCCTGTCGTCTGCCGCTTCCCGTCGCCGAATTGCTCGGCGTCACGTCGGCCACCGGCGATGCAACCGGTCGGCGCCGCGAGCGACGCACCAAGTCTCCCCTCATCGTTGGCGGCTGACGAGGGCACAACAGGAGGAGGGAGTGGAACTTCCTCCACGTCCTCATCATCATGTTCGTCAACGTCAGCGAGCAACGGGGGCATCGTCGTGGAGGGATTTGGCGATGGGGCAGATGGCGTCTTCGTCGACGCCGGCCCGTACTCTGCCTTCCACTTCTCCATCGATAGGTTTTCTTAGAATAATGCTTCGACCGTCGTGACCACTTTGTTGTTTGTCAGATCGAGCACCTCCCAGCCCTTGCTCTCTGGCGACACTCCGAGATGAAGACCCCAACGAGCCTTCGGTGCCAGCTTTCCGCCGCGCTGCTGCTCGGGGACCATGAACTGCACCATGCAGCCCCACATGCGCGCCAGCGTCAAATCCGGCTTCGATCCGAACAGCAGCTCGTGCAGCGTCGTCCCTTTTGGCAAAGAGGCCAGCTCGAGGCAGTCGCGTACCCACACGGCCTGGCGCACAGCGAGGTGCCACCAATGATGCTTCACGCCCATGTGCAGAAGCATCGTACGCACGGCCTCGACCACCGTGCGCATCTCCCGCTCGGCCATCCCGTTCTGCTGCGGAGTGTAGGGGCACGTCAGATTGTGGAGGATTCCCTTGTCCTCGACGAGGTCGGTGAAGGCGCGACCGAGGAACTCCCCGCCACGGTCAGAACGCAGCTTCTTCACCGTCTTCGACGTCTGCCGCTCCACCTCCTTCAGCCACTTTTCGAAGACGACCAGCACGTCGCTCTTCTTCGCGATCGGCCTCACCCACACGTAGCGAGTCTTCCTATCTTTCAGCAGAAGAAAGTAGAGGCTTCCATCATTGGCGGCCACTCGGAACGGTCCGCAGAGATCGATGTGCACCACATGGAGCGCGTTCTCTGCATCTGCACCTTTGTCGGGGAAGGTGTGCCGCGCAAGCTTGCCGCCGACGCAGGAGGCACACGGCAGATCATCTGCGGTCGACTTCTTGATGTCCAGACCGGTTGCAACCTCATGCTTCGCCGAGCTCTTGATCGTGTCGATGCCGACGTGCGCAAGGCGGGCATGCAATTTGCCCGGGGTAGACTTCGTCGCCGACGCGATCGTCCGCAGAGCCACAACCCCTGTCGAAGTCGCCGTCGACTTCGTCGAGCAGGGGCGCAGGTCCGTGCAGAGCACTCTGCCAGAGTAGCGGGCGACCAAGAACGTCGCCGGCAGAAGACACCAGCAGCATCTCTGCGCCATCGTCCTGAAGCTTCACGCCGTTCTCCTTGAGCTGTCCTACAGACAGCAAGTTCGCATGGACGCCTGGAACGTAGAGCATATCAGGAACGAGAATCAACTTCCTCGTCTCCCCTTGCAGAGCGACGGTGCCACGGCCTTCGACGTTCTGCAGCGCCCCGTTGAAGCCACGCACATGCTTGACATCGCCGCGAGGCTTCATCTCGACGAACGCCGCATTCGTCCCCATCAGATGGTGGGAACAGCCGCTGTCGAGGAGCATGACCGTCGGGTTCGCCTCCACAGCAGCAGCGACCGCCTTGAAGTCCTCGCCAGCCTCCAGTGCCAGCGAAACCGTCGGCTCCACCACGCTGACCATCGAGCACGAAGTCTCCTCGCCATGAGCATTGCCGCAAGAGGAGTCAGCATCCTTTGTCGAAGATGTATTCGTCTGCTGCTTCTCCTTGCGCGGCTGGTTGTCCCGACGACGACGGCCACCTTCTCCCTTTTTGCGGTTGGTGTCCCGGTTGTCGTCAGACTCGTCTCGATCGGGGCAGTCGTACGAGAGGTGGTCGGGAGCATCGCAGATGTAGCAACGCCGTCCTTCTCGACGCGAGCCACCGTTGCCGCGATCTCCTCCTTTCGCCGATTTTCCGCGGTCGGCGCCCTCCGTCGATTTCACGTTCGACGACTTCCCGCCTCCGGTAGACTTCCCACGATGCCCCTGTTGGCGTCCCTGCTTCGCCGGGGCGACGTAGTTGGCCTGCGGAAGCAGTTCTGCGGACCTCTCGGACTCCTGCATGAACTCGTCGTTGATGATCTGGCTCGACAGCGTGTCCTCGTTGAGCGTTTCACGCGCGCCAGGCATCGCCAACATTCGGCGCAACAAATTGTAGCCCGTCGACAAACCCTTGAAGACATGCGTAATGTAGGAAGCTGTAGAGTAGCTGACGCCAGCCATCCGCAGCTCGGCCAAAATCCGCCGAGCACGGTTGCAGTACTCGGTCGCAGACTCCTGCTCGCCCATCTTGATGTTCGTCAGCCTCTGCTCCAGCTGGCCGATGTAGAGGTCGTCGGTCGCCCTGTAAGTGCGCATGATGTACTGCCATGCTTGGTAGCCAGCATCCACCCGAAGTCAGCACGGCTTCAAAGCAACGACTTGCACCAGCGGCGAACAACACCTCGAAATGACCATGAAGGTCAGAAGATGGGCAGCGCGAAATTCCGACCAGAGCGCGACTTTCTCTTCGTTCAGTGCCAACACCTCTCTGTCGACGAATTTCTTCAATCCGGCAATTTCCAGCTGCGGTTCGATAGACTCCGTCCATGTGATCAAGTCATGCCGACCTTCAAGCGGCTTCGGCACAGCAATCTTGTCCAGCAAGACATACAACGACGCGATGCCTCCGTCTCGGCCAGCCGACGCATGAGTCTCTGAAGTCGGCCCAACTCCATTCCGGTCGGGAGAACGTCGTCGACCATCGAATGTTGAACTCGCGCCTGCACTCCGCCGATGCCGCCATCGGCTGCCCAAATCACTCCACGTGTCATCCTCGTGCCTCTTTCGCTTCCGACTTGGTTACCACCGTCGACCTGGTCGTCGACGCCACCTTCGTTGCGTGCCGGTCGGAGAGTGGCGGGCAAACCATCCGCCTCAATACGGGTCGGTGGGTGATCGCGCGCCCACTGCACGCGGGTTCCAAAGAGCATAACATCCAAGTTCGCTCCGCCGTACTCGCCAGCTGCGTGGCGTGCCCGAACGTCATCTAACCGCGCCTGCAGGGTATCCTCTACACCTGCTGTGACCTCCTGGTCGACCATGGCGGACTAGATAGTTGCCGAACTACTACAACTTAGGTAATGAACGCAATAGTTGGCTATCTGAAGGTTCTAACGCGGGGCCGATCCACGCTCACCGCACCATGCGGAGAGTCACTACACAACGGGAGTGGACTACGGAGGAGGGCACGGGGTTGTGCGAGTGATCGTAGCGCTCTGCTAGCGTTCTTACTGCTTGCTATGTTCACTGAGAAGTTTGGCAAGAATTTCACTAAGGAAAGAACAACAACTTGCAATAATAATGTTGAAAGGAAAAGATTAGAGTACAATTGAGGCATGCAGAACAAAAGGACTAGAAGGGTATGCAACAACTAGCAAGGGCGAAATCTGCTAGCGCAGGATAAGAGCGGCTTGCCAACGCTGCAGCAGAGTGTTGCACTGCGCGCGATCTGCCAGCACTGCAGTCGCAGGTGACTATCTGCAATCGCAGGTATCTTTATACGGTCGCATGTTGTCTATCTATCTGCACAGATGTGCGCACCTACCAAGTAGGTGCAGGTTGGCGGTTTCACCGCCAGGCACATTGCGCAGGTGCCAGGTAGAAAACGTGTCGTCGGTTTCGCCAGGTGCGCGCCGTCGACCACGTGATGCCGTTCCGCAGGTAGAACTTTGCCAAAATCTCCTGGGCGAAAGTTCGCACGCCTCCGCAGAGTTTCGCACAACTCTGCAACTTTGGTCGATCAGCTCGGCTCTGCTTGGTCGAACAGCGTTCGCCGAGCAGAACTTCTCGACCAGAACTCTTCGACCAGAGTTCTTCGACCAGCGCTCTTCGAGAGGAGACTGTCGCGCAGAGATCGTCGACCAGAGCTCGTCGCGCAGAGCTCATCGACCAGATTCTGCTCGACCGCAACTTCCGTCGAACTGCAGAAGCCCATTTCGTCGACCAACCCATCGTGAACTTCTCGTCGACGGCGAGATCGGCTGCGCCCAAGCGAGGGCGGGGCCTTTCTCTTCGACAAGGGAAACGTTACACTAGCACACGAGATAGGTCAATCGCACCCGCCCTGCACAAATTACAGCCAGCGCGAAACACAGCGCGCAGGCTTCATCGAGAGTGGGACATTTTCCCCGGTAACAAAGAGCGCGTTACTACTCTGATGTTCAATTCTTGACCCAGAACAGTCAGAGTTCACTACTTTACAACCCTGAGCAATCAGGGTGCTCTGGAAAATGTGCACCCATAATAGAGGGGGAAAATTTTCCCCGGAATCAGGGAGGCCTAAGGGTGTATTCCGCTTTGGACACTTTCTGAATCCTATTTGTGACTACCGTCATTACCCGGATATACCCCCAGGCCTATGTTACACCCATGCGGTTATAATCGTACTAGTGGGCTTATAGCCGGTTGCCGATTAGAAGCCCACCCCAATTTCTGTCAATCTTCGTATAAGCGCACCCAATGAATTCCGATTTTTTTTGTAGCGAAATAGCCACTAACGCGCCTAAATGATCCGTCACAGACTTGCCTGACGAAGTCCCCCCTGGCTCGCTTGGCAAAATTGCCGCAGGAGGTGCACGTGCGCGAAATTTGCAACATTTGAGCAGGTGCTGACTGGGATTCTTGACTGTACGTCACATTCTCGGAAATCTGAAGCAGCGATACTCTTTGTGTTAGCGTCGATTTACATCGCCAGGGTGAAATCTACATTCCAGTATTATAAAATCAAATTTCCATAAGTGTCATTTATTTAGCCCATGGGGTTAAAAAATTTACCACATTATAAGCCCACCCACCATTTTTCCAGGTTTTTTTACACCCCCACCTGGGGGTATATCCGGGTGATTACGGTAATTGTGACACTCCGAAATTTTGTGTTTGTGACAAATTTCTAATCCATCGGCCCTCTTGCCTAACCTTTGTACACGAATAAAACAAGCCAAACATTTTTTTGCAAGATTGAGGTGGCTGTGGTTAACTTCTGGGAGACTGCACTCGAATACAAGCTCGCACACAAGCCGCACATGTACGAAGGCAAAGAAACTTGTGAATGGGCTCTGTTAGGAGGCACATTGGGTTGGGTCCACTGGGACAGCAACTGTTCAAGGAAAATATGGTGCCGTGCAGCGCACATCAGCATGGCCACAACAAACATGCCACCATAATAATTGAAATTGTGCACTCTCCTTCCCATCACCACCCCTGCAGAATGTGGCGTGGCGCGTAGTGGAGACAACGTGAGTGGATCAAAAGGCCACTACCGCTGCGAGTGGGAGTAATGCCCGCGGTAATCCCCCCCTCCCCCACCGCCTCCTCCTCCCCCTCTGTAAGAAGGATGGTGCGGCGACGACCCCCCACTCCCCCCGCCACCACCCCTCTCTCCCGCCGGCCCTTCACCATGGGGGTATGGCGGGTGCGGGGCAGGCATGGCGTGTGACGAGCGGTTGTACTGCGCATCCACATCCACGTACCCCGCCTGGGGGGAAGAAGGAGGGGGGAGGGGGGGGAAGAGAGGGAGGGAAGGGGGGAAGCATGGATGAGGTAGGGGCACGAACGGGTGAGGAGAGTAGGCATGGCGTGTGAGGAGCAGTTGTACTGCGCATCCACGTCCACGTACCCCACCTGGAGGCACAAGGGCAGACAGCACACGTGGTGTCAGGAGGGGGGAGGTAGAGGCAAGGAAGGACGAGGGGTACGAGAAGGGTTTAGCGGCTCCACTGCACAACAATTATGTAGACATACACTGATCAAGTCAAACCAACAATGACTTTCAAGGCTTATCCCACCCAATGGGATTCTCACAACGCGCACAACCACGACGCCCCATGCCCAATGAACTTGTTACATGCACATTTGGCAGTGCAGCATCTCACCGCGGGTGGGTAGGGCAGTGCTCTGCTACCCGATGACCCGGCCGCCCCCCTGACAGGCCATGGGGGAGGAGAGCACACGAGCGGGGACAGGAGGGGATGAACAAAGGAAAGCCACGTGGATGAAGGAGAGGGGAGGAGATGGGGGAAAGCAGTGGAATAAGATGAAGTGAGGGAAGAGGGAGGTGATGAGGGAAACCGGAGGGGATGGGGGAAGGGAGGGGCGAGCAGAGAGAGAGAGACTGGAAGTTGGGGGTCGGAAAGTGGGTATGAGGCGATATGGGAACCTGGAAGGAAAGCTGCATTAAATAAATGCAAGGGGGAAATGAATGGGGCACACAATGGGGTGGTGGACAGAGCGGTAGGTATGCTGTATGGGTAGGTGTAGAAGGATGTGTGTGCTCCACCATCTGCTCGCTCGTGTTACACGTTCGTCTGGACACATGCATCCAGGACGCAGGATGCGTCTTTCTCCACTCAGCTATGACCCTCCACATGGTGTCTCACAGATATTCACGCTGACCTTGATTGCATCACCCATGCCCCATGCCCCATCACACTAACCCATGCCCCATCACACTCACCCATGCCCCCCTGGTCGATTGGCGTTCCCTCCGCCTCCACTTCCCCCTCCTCCTCTTCCCCCATACCCCCCTCCCCCCCCATAAGCTTGCCCTTGCCTCCCCCCTCCGCCACTCCCATACCCTCCTCCCCCGCCCCCTCCATATCCCCCTCCCCCAGACGCCCCTCCGCCTCCCCCTCCAGGCATCCGCTCCTGCCCGTAATGCCCCCCGCCCACACCCCCTTGCCTCCCCCCTGCCCCTCCCCCTCCCCCTCCCCCCTGTGGCATTCTCCCCCCAGCTGACCCCCGCATATACCCGCCCCCTCCTGTGCCCCCTCCCCCTGCTCCCCCCCTGGGCGGAAGCAGAGAGGAGGATTGGCGCCCATGGGGGTGGGGGGGGAGCCCGCTTCCCCCTGGCCCTCCCCCTCCTCCCCCCCCCCCTGCGCGCTGCCGCTTTGCCATCTCCTCTGCCTGCTGCCGCTGCTGCTGCCGTCTTTTTTTGGTCTGAAACTCGTGGGATGACTCGTACTGCGGCAGGCTGTAAAGGGTATGGCATGGGAAAGGGGGAGGTGGGAAGGGTTGGGAGAGGGAAAGGACGGGGAGAGTGGGCGGAGGGGTGTTGGGCTGGAACTTGACAGACGACTTGTACTGAGGCAGGCTGAGTGTATACGGGTATGACAGGGTAGCAGGGTATGGTAGGGTAGCAGGGTGTGGTAGGGTAGCAGGGTGTGGTAGGGTAGCAGGGTGTGGTAGGGTGTAAGTGTATGGCAGGGGGCATTGAGACGGAGGGGGGAAGGGAAAGGAACACCCAGAGGCGGATTGCACGGCAGTGCAACGCACCTGCCCGGGTCGCAGGGAAGAGGGTCCACCCAGAAGTACTCCGCATCCAGGGCGTCCTTGGCTGACAGCCGCTGTACAAGGCAACGCATGGGGGCCCAAGGCGTGTGATGAGGTCACATGGACGGGGGAGAACGTTGAAGAGGGGGGAGGGAATGGGGGGAAGATAAGGACCACCGGGGAAGATAAAGACCGGGGGGAGGGGGGGAGGGGGGGGGGGGGTGGATAAAATGACATGGAAGATGGGATTGACGAGCGTCCACCCAGTAAAAAGTTCGACTTCGTTGGCTATTCCTCGCTGGACTAGGGGCGGCATAACGGCCGCGACAACAGAGTAGCCAGCCACATGACATGGTATGCATGCATTCTCACATCACATGAGTTGAGCGTCTTAACAACACCCACTCAACAAGTGCTGATTAGTAAGTGCTGCTTAACTAATAGCAGGGCTTGTAAAAGTCCCGCGTGAGCACATCGCCAATGTCTTTTTATTTGGCCTAACGGTTTTCAGAGCCTGGATAAGAAGAGGAGTGAGAAGCAGGGTGGGAGCAGCAGCGGCGCACCTTGTTGGGGTCGAGTGTGAGCATCTTGTCCAGCAGGTCCAGCGCGTGCTTGTCCACACTGCCGCCACCGCCAGGGGGAGTACCGGGGCGAGGGGGAAGGGACGGGGAACACAAGCGTGGGAAGGAAGGGGAAGGGAAGGGAGGACAAGGGAGGGAAGGGCAGGGTAAGGAAGAAGAGCGGAGGGAAGGAGAAGGGATGGGAGAGGGTAAGGACAGGGGAGGAAAGAGGGCATGGGAGCGCTTGTACGAGGAGAGGGAAACTGGAGAGACAAGAATGACTTACAGTACTCGCCCATGCTTTCTCCCCTCCCTGCAAAGCAGTGCACGTACTTTCTGAAGATGTCTCGCACGCGGCGCTTGAGCACGCGGTCGCTCTTGTGCTGCTGCATGTACGGCAGCTTCGAGCATCCCGGCCAGTTGCTCTCGTCCGGTGTGCCGCACAGCTGGAAGATCAGCCCTAGCTGCTCTATCTGGTGGGTGGGTGAGAGGCAGAGGGGAGAGGATGGAGGGCAAGAGGAACGCAGATGGGGTGGAGGGCAGACAGGTTGGAGCACGCCGGTCAGGCGAGTTGCTCTCGTCCGGCGTGCCGCACAGCTGGAAAATGAGCCCCAGCTGCTCTATCTGGTGGCACACAAGAGGGGGTGAGGAGTGCAGGCATGTGGGGGCTGTGCGTGGAATGACAGATTGGACTTAAAACACCCTGGCCAGTTGCTCTCATGCGGAAGATGAGACTCAGTAGCTCTATCTGGTGAGGTTTGGACGAGTATTCAATGCAATTCCAATAATGCGTTACTCACTTTCGCGCCACTACTGGTGGTAACAGGCAACCTACCCACGGTGGTAAGCAGCAATGAGTGAGAGCAGCGCACCTCGCTCTTGCCGGGCAGGATGGGCTTGCCGATGAGCAGCTCTGCGAATATGCACCCCACTGACCACATGTCCACTGCCGGCCCGTACCGCACTGCACCCATCAGCAACTCAGGCGGTCTGTGTGAGAGAGTAAAGGCGGCGGCAGGTGGAGGGAGGGAGTGGAAGGAGCGGAGTGGTGAAGAGAAGGGGCAAGCGGACTGTGTGGGGATGCTGGGTGCTGCCGAGCAGCTGTGCTGGGGGGAGAGGAACATCAGAATGCATGCGGCAAGCAAACCAAGTGAGAGAGTCCAGTAGCCAGAAGTTTCTCGTGGGTCGAGGTGTCATAGCACAGTGCCACGGGTGCTAGGGGCCACCAAAATACACTACCTGACTCCCTCCATTCACACCGCACCGCCGCGCAAACATGAACCAAAAATGTGGTGTGGTGCTCACCGGTACCAGAGGGTGATGACGCGGTTGGTGAGCTGGCCGCTGGCCTCGCTGTTGAAGGAGCGCGCAAGGCCGAAGTCAGCGAGCTTCAGCACGCCCTTGTTGTTTATCAGCAGGTTGGACCCTGGCGCATGCGCAGGGCGGAACACAATGGCACGACATGAGGAGAGGCGAGGATCAGGATGGCAAACGAAACGGGTACAGCAGACTACGCCAAGACTCAAAGCTCAAGAGAGGGTTGGGTGGGTAGGAGGGTGGGAGGGTGGGCAGGTGAGTGAGTGAGGTACCTTTGATGTCGCGGTGCAGCACGGAGTTGATGTGGCAGAAGTGCAGCCCCGTGAGCAGCTGCTTCATGTAGCACTGCCCGTGTCGTGGTTGGGTGCACACGCAATCCCAATCACACGGCCAGGGTGTGCAGAGCAGAGAAAAAAAGAGTGGGAACAGTAAGGCAAATGAAAGTCTCACTAACAGACAAGAATGACATGACACACGGTGGTTACAGAATGGGAAACCATAACATGTATTTCACAATGATACATTGGGAATGAACCAAAAAAAGGTGCGCAAACAGGAAAGCACATCTAAAGCAGCAGTCCCCTTCATCGTTGGCGCATTTGTACTCTGATTCGTGCCCCTCACCTTCATCTGTGCCCCTCACCTTCATCTGTGCCCCTCACCTTCATCTGTGCCCCTCACCTTCATCTGTGCCCCTCACCTAGAACCTGCAGCACGTACCGTGCTTGATCTGTAGCACATGCATACCTTGATCTGCGCGCCTCACCTTGATCTGGGGCACGGAGAAGCG
Source organism: Closterium sp. Yama58-4 (assembly GCA_947470075.1). NCBI lineage: Eukaryota > Viridiplantae > Streptophyta > Zygnematophyceae > Desmidiales > Closteriaceae > Closterium > Closterium sp. Yama58-4. The sequence continues at coordinate 300,891 of CANIUD010000902.1, read as the reverse complement.
CATGCCAGGGCGGTCGGAGAGGCCAGTGAGGTCATGGTCCATGTACTCAAACACCATGTATATGCTGCCCTTGTACTTGTTGCTCTCCTCCGCTGCTCATGCACGCACGCACGCATGCACCATAACGCCAGTCATCAAGGCGAGCCATGATCAAATGAACACGTGAGAAGCATGGCATGGGCAAACCCTTTCCCATGCACCCAGGCATTGAGGACTCGAAAGTACTTGGCCGAATTTGCAATCTCAATTTGAGGAACAGGTCAATAGCAAACGTAACAGCACTGCACTAAGCACACCATCTGTTGGCCCATTTTAGCCTTGTTCACTCTCGCGCTCATCACAACTTGCAGCCAATGGGTTCACCATGCAGCTGGGGTGGGGTGGGGCAGTGTAGAGGCAGCACGGCACGGCACGGCACGGCACGGCACGGCACGGCATACCTTTGGAGGTGACGATCTCCTTGAGGTTGACAATGTTCTCATGCTTGAGCTTCTTCAATATCTTGATCTCCCGGATCGCTGTGATGGGGAACTGCACACCGCACCCATCACACGAGTGCAAGGGCGCAGGTGCAAGGGCGCAGGTGCAAGGGCGCAGGTGGAAGGGCGCAGGTGGAAGGGCGCAGGTTGAAGGGCGCAGGTTGAAAGGTGTAGATGACGATTGAGACAACTCAAAGGTCAAGCCACCGCGTATAGCGGAGGATGTGCTTGACAGGGGTGAAGGGACCTATGGCGTACAATGCATACACACGCTGGCGCATATGGGGGACGACATGAGTGGGGGGATAGGCAGGGCGGAATGAGATACGCAGAACTCACAAGAAATCTGAAGAGCAATAACAATCTACCAGAAACTCAGTGCGCTCAGGAATCTTGCTACCAGCAGGCACTCACTCTCTCACTCCACTCCCTCACTCGCCCCGTCCTTCTCCGTGCCCAGAGCAGCAGCACGAGGCAACTCAACTCACCCCCTCCTTCTCGTTGTCCATGCGCACTTTCTTCAGCGCCACTATCTCGCCCGTGTTCTTCTCCCGCGCCATGTACACCTGCCTGCGGTGTTAGGATACAGGGCGGTGTGCAGGGGTAGTTAGAGATAGAGATGGTGTCAGTTGGATGAATAGGTCGCCCCCCATCTTCAGAGTTCTTCCCTCGCGCCATATACACCCTGTCTGCCTGCACGCGTGAGGTGCACGGGAGACAGCAACAATCACGTGTATGCGTGGTTGGTAGGCAGCTGACTTTTGAGTCGACTCAAAAGTTACCTAGCCGCCTGCGGTGCGCATGCGACCCATTCTCGTCAGCTGCTGAGCGCAGACTCCTGCGTGACAAGAGCCTGACCGATGATACAAGTACCGTGCTACCTTACCCGCGTGCCCCTTTCATCCCCACGCCTGCGCGACCCTCTGAGCACCACGCCTGCGTGTCCCTCTGAGCGTCCTAGCAACAGGGCAGCCACCGCTACTTCTCCGCGGCTGGAATATCGTCTAGTTCGCTCCAGCGACCGCCGTTTCACTCTATCGTTTTGAGGATCCACAGCTTTCCAATCCTTCTCAACCGTCATTTACCACGAAATTCGCCTTTCGTGCTCGTCGCAGAACTGGCAGGTCGCGTCGATATCATTCGCAACCCTGGTTTGTGCGCTCCCTTCCATATTCAACGCCACTGTCACTGTTCGCGTAACTCCTTCCAGCGAACCCGTTCGTCCCAACTCCAATCCGCTTACCCGCAGGTCACAACTCCCCGCGCGCTCACCCGTAGGTGCCCTCGCCGATCTGCTCCAGCTTCTCGAACTCGTCGATGCTCCGCGACCCCCACGTGTGCGTCCCCTCCAGATTCAGCGTCCCCGGCGCCGCCATGCCCGCGAGCGACGGGGAGGTTTGCAACAAGTGCTAGAAGTGGTTCGCGATGCACCAACTCTGGAGCGTGAAAAACGACAGGGAATTACACTATGGGTGATCACGTGGGAGAGAGTAAGGCTGGAGAAAGACAACTAGCAGAAAGATCGTAAAAGAAACGGTTGAGAAGGAATCGAGGGTTTCTAGACAGCGAGATGACACGTTCCCCACTACGGCAATTTTTCCCAACCCTAGGAGGCGATGTTAGGCGATGTTCAAGAAAGTAGGTTTAAGTTACAAAATTCAGTTTTGCCACGAGAAGCTTTACGAAGCGCACTTGGTAAGGAATTGCAATTTCTTACTGTACTCGCACTTTAACGAGTACATTACGAGGGTCACGCGACGAACCTGTTCGGCCTATTTCATCGGCCAAACCAACCCCGAGTCGCCTCCGCATCAATCGCAACCGTCACCGAGCCATCTTCGCCCGACCTCCCCGCCTAGCTAGCTTTTCCCCTATTTAGGTCTCGTCACTTTCGGTGTATGGGCATTCTGTAATTCAGATCCTCGTTATTCGTTATTTTGCGCACTCTGCAAGTTCGTTTAATATTTGGTATCAGAGCTATTTTCCTAGCCTACCCCGTTTTTAGAGTGAAATACCCCTTGGGGAGGATGGGGTGGGGGGGGGGGGGGGGGGGGGGGAGGGGGGGTGGACGAGGAAGGATCTCCTTGGTTCCAGAAGTTGCGTAGGCCGGCCAGGAGAACGAGTTAGTTGCTCCTCGCGGCTATGTTTTTACGGGCACTCCTTGGCACCGGCGGATCTTATTTCCACTGCATTTTCCCGATGATTTCGGATAATAATTCGTGTGGCAGCTGGCATCAGAGGACCTGCGTCCGCACCTGCATGAACAGCCTCGAAGTCGTCATCACGTGAGGAAGGATGTCTTTGGTTTTAGGAGTTGCGTAGGCCGGCCAGGAGAACGAGTTAGTTGCTCCTCGCGGCTATGTTTTCTCAAGATAACTAGGCAAGAATGAATGAACTAGCAGGAGTTTGGGTACAAATATGAAACCCTAGTTGGGGTTGTACCCCATATTGGCTACCCCACTACAGCCTACAAGCATAATAGAGTTTAACACACCCCCATAGGCAAAGTGGGGGAGAACAAAGGGTCACAAGACCAGTCCAACAAAGCAAAGCAAAGCCCAGGGTGGATCACAACGTCACCACACTCCGAGCACAAGTAAAGGCCACAAGGCCAGTTCACATGCAGTGCTAGATATAGTACAAGACAAGCAACACAGTGATCAAAACCTAGCAAGCAAGCAACAAGATATATATAAAGTACAGTACAAAGAATGTCAAGCAGTGAGCAAGTGAGGAAACGTGGACACAAGGCCTAAAGAAGTACAGTGCCGCTGATGATCACTAGGCGGGAGCGCCTTGGTGAAGATATCAGCAGTGTTGGCCTTCGAGTCCACGTACACAAGCCGAAGCTGACCGCGCTGCTGAAGCTCTCGAGCAAGAAAGTAGCGAAGAGCAATGTGCTTCGTCCTGTGCTCCAGTCTGTGCTCCTGACACAAGGCAAGAGCCGCCTTGTTGTCACCGTACAGAACTGGAGGAGAACTAGGCCGCTCTCCCAAGTCAGTCAGCAGGTAGGTGAGCCAGCGTAACTCCTGTGCAGCCATGGCTGTGGCGTAGATCTCAGCCTCACAACTAGAGCCGAGAACAGAGGAAGAGCGAGTGGACCGCCACGAGACAGAACCAGAGCCAAGGCTGAAGGTGTAACCCTGTGACGACCGCTGCGTAGCCAGGTCGTCCACCCAAGAAGCGTCCGAGTGACCAGTGAGGACAACTCTGTCGCGTCCTCCAAGCACCAGCCCCATGCCTGATATACTGCACAAGTAACGCAGCACCCTCTTAGCAGCCTCCCAATGCTCTCGCCTGTGTCTCCCAGGCGCAACGTAACGAGCAAGGATGCTAAGAGGGTACGCGAGGTCAGGTCGCGTGCACGTCATCAGGTACATGAGGCAGCCTACAAGCTCTGGGTACGGGCCACTCGGCTCTACGGACTCGTCCGAAGGTGGAGCTGAGAGTGAGTGGCTGGTAGCCAGAGGTGTGGCCTGTGGTGAGGAGAACTGGAAGCCGAAGCGCTGAAGGACCTGCTGCACCATGTGTGACTGAGTCAGGGTGATGGTGCGGCGAGCTCTGTCCCGGGTGATCTGCAAGCCAAGGTAGCTACGCAGTTCACCCAGGTCAGTGCAGGTGTGTCTCTTCTGCAGCTCCGACTTCACACGAGCGAGTGCCTCAGTGTCAGCAGTAGCAAAGACCAAGTCGTCGACGTACACGAGGATGTAGAACGGCGGCAGCGACGTGTCTGTGCGCAGAAACAGCGACGGGTCAGCAGTAGACGGCGCGAACCCAAGAGCCGCAAGTGTAGTCCTCAGTGTGTCGTGCCACTCACGTGGCGCCTGGCGGAGACCGTAGACTGGCCGGCGGAGACTCCACTGGGTACCAGGGGGAAACGACCCAGTAAAGCCAGGTGGGCGGCGCAGCCAGATCTCCTCGTGCAGGCTGCCCTGCAGGAACGCTGTACTGAAGTCAAGAGAGTGAAGCTCGTAGTCACGCTGAGCAGCAACGTGCAGCAGAACCCGAAGAGTGGTCATCTTCGGGGTGGGGGAGAAGGTCTGGAAGAAGTCGACCCCCTGACGCTGACTGAAGCCTCTAGCAACATAACGAGCCTTGAAGACAGGCGGAGAACCTGGCGGCCGCTTCACCCTGAAAATCCACATGCCATCGACGATGTTCGCCCCAGGAGGGGGAACCTCGTCGACGTAGGTGCCTGTGGACTTCCAGGATGCCATCTCTGCGTCCATGGCTGTCTGCCACTGAGAGGAGTAGGGACCCGAGATCGCCTCTGCGTAAGTGCGCGGAGTGGGGATGTCTAGTGCATCCGGGTCTCCCTCAGGGGCAAGCAACCAGGCCACGAGATGAGGTACAGCAGCCGCAAGAGAGTCAAAGTCCTCCTGCCTGTCCTCAAGGACATCCGTGCCAAGAGCACACTCACCCCCGACGGACGGAGGACAGACAGACGCAGACTCGGACTCAGCAACAAGGCTAGCAGCGTAGTCTAGACGACAGGCTGCAGCAAAGTCAACCAACTCAGTGACCAGAGCAGACGCAGCCGAGGACTCAAAGGTAGGGTCAGTGACAACAGTAGCTAGGAGACGCGTGACTGTAGGGTGCTCAGCGCGATACCGGTCAGACTCAGGGTCCGGAACGGCAGGCAAAGAGGAGACGGTAGAGGGACACGCCGAGGAGCAGTAGAGGGACGCAGAGTCATGTAGTGAGTGCCTGGGACAGGAGGAGGACGCTCACGACGGACACGACTACCAGTGCGAGCAGGACGAACAGGCGATGCAGGACGAGACTCAGGCTCACGACGCTCTGTAAGACCTCCTGTGGGACCAGCGTAAGGAGAGGGAGCAGGGAGAGGCGAGGCAGGCGATAACTGTGACTGCGGCTGGACAGGCGGAGGACACTCTACGGAGGGAGGAGGACAAGGAGGAGGAGCCTGCCCAAGAACCTGCTGAAGGAGCGGTACGAAGTACGGTCGCGGCCGCGCAGCGTCTCCAGAAGCAGAAGAGACTCCAGCGGCCGGGTCCTCAGGACCAGCAGGAGCTCCAACGTCCGGGTCCCCAGCTCCAGCAGCTCCAGTCGCAGTGCTCCCAGAACAACCAGTCCCGGCAGCTCCAGTACCCCCAGTACGAGCACCCCCAGGACGAGCAGCCCCAGCACCCCCAACTCCAGCCGAGCCACTAGGACGGCGAAAGCGCCGGACGTACCAGTCACGAAGCTGCTGCGGTGTGAGAGACTGCTCAGCACCCCGAACCGGAGCACCCCCAGACGCAGTAACCCGAGGCTCCGTAGGCTCAGTAGCAGCACCCCCAGGCTCAGTACCCGCAGGCTCAGTACCCGCAGGCTCAGCACCCCCAGTCGCAGCACCCCCAGGCTCAGCACCCCCAGGCGGCAAACTCTCAGGCACAGTACCCTCAGCTCCAGCACCCGTAGTCCCAGCACTCCCAGGCCCCGTACCCGCAGGGTCAGCACCCCCAGGCTCAGCACCCCCAGGCTCCGTACTCTCAGGCACCGTACCCTCAGCTCCAGCACCCTCAGTCCCAGCACCCGCAGCCCCAGCACCCCCAGGCCCAGCACCCCCAGGCTCAGCACCCCCAGGCTCAGCACTCCCAGCAGCACCACCCGCAGCAGCACCTGAGTCACCTGTGACCTCGACAGGCTCAGCGACGGGAGGAGGGTCTACCTGAGAGACACCTGAAGGAGCAGGACCCTGAGGGGGAAGGGGGTCTACCGGAGGGGGACCAGGAGCAAGGAAAAGTGGCGGGGGAGGGAGGGGGGCAGTGCGGTAGGGGAAGAGACGGTAAAAAGGGACCGACTCGTCAAAGGTGACATCCTGAGAGGCGAAGACCCGGCGCGAGGTGGGGTGGTAAAACTGCCAGCCAGGCGCGTCAGGGACAAAGCCAAGGAAGACACAGGGAAGCGTGCGGGAGGAGAGCTTGTCCGCGGACGTATCGCGGACAAGGGCACGAGCACCCCACACCCGGAAGCGCGACGCATCGCCAACCTCCCCCGTCCAACGCAGTGTGGGCGACGTCTCCGGCAAGGAGACACGGGGCCAGAGGTTGAGCTGATGCGCGGCGTACCGGACAGCAAACGGCCACAGAAAATGGGGAGCCGCCGCGTGGACCAAGGAGGTACGAGCGACCTCCATGACCAGGCCAATGCGGCGCTCAGCAACCCCATTCTGCTGTGGGGAGTCCGGAAGCGTGAAGGTCTGCTCGATGCCCTCCGCCTGACAGAAGGTCCTCAAGAGATCGGAGGAAAACTCACCACCTCTGTCAGAGTGCAGACGCAGGACAGGAAGATCCGTCCGGAAACGGCGGCGGAGCTGGAGACGAACCGTGCGGATCCAAGGGATCAGAACAGCAGGGACCTCACCCTTGGTGCGCAAGGGGAAGACCGTGGTGTAACGCGAGTAGTCGTCGACAACCAGCAAAAAGTACCGCTCACCGCCCTGACCACGAACGCGGGCTGGGCCCCACACGTCCAGGTGGAGGGTCTGCAGAGGAGCCTCTGTCGGGGAGAACGAGGAGGAGTGAGGAGCGGCGCGCTGCCGCCCCTCGACGCAAGGAAGGCAAGGCGGCGCAGGCGAGGCAGGGAGGGGAGGGAGGGACCTGGGAAGACCAGACACAAGGTGGCGACGGTGCATGCCACGAAGGCGGTGGTGCCAGAGAAGAGTCTGGTGCGACAGGGAACGACACTCACAGGCGTGGGCTACCAGACCTGACGCAGACACCTGACCGACAGCAGCGACCTGAGGAGACGCAGTGGTCAGTGTGTAGAGACTCGACCCCGGCCGACGGGTAAACGTAGCCAGGTGACGGCCGGTCCTGGAGCACGTGCAGATCGCCACACGCTGTCCTCCAGGGGTAAAGGTGTCAACCCACTGATCCTGGAGGACAGCGTTGCTCACCAGGTTCGTCGAGAACGAGGGGAGGTGGAAACCCGACAACGAGCCAGACGGAACCGCCGGACAAGGGAGGACAGTGGTGGACTGGGCAAGGACTGGGCCCCCAGAGGGGTCAGCCAAGGAGACTGGGACCGGTGCAGGAAGCGGTGTGAGCTCAGTACTGTCACGAAAGAAGCAACGGGAAGCACCTGAGTCAAGGGTGAAGGTGTGACAGGCCTCAGCCGGTGCGGTACCTGAGAGAGCAGTCTCTGTGAGTGCTGTACCTGAGAGAGCAGACTCGAAACCAGCCGGGACAGCACTGGAGGGAGCAAGTACAGGGGGCACCATACCAGAGAGAGCAGACTCACTAGTACCCAGGGCAGCGGGCTCTATACCTGGGTCAGGCGGCACACACAAGTAACAGTCTCCCTCGGCACTAACAGTCAATGCATACATGGCAGCAATAATAGCATCATAGTCAAGAGCAAAGACATCAACACCAGCCCTCATGAGCTCAGCCCAGCGGGGGCGCTCAACATCCGCACCCATCTCCTCACGCCAAGCGTCGTCAAGGCGGGAGAAGCAGCGGTACGGGGTGTGGAACCTCCCACACGTCTGTCCCTTGCGGTCACCTGTGCGAATGACATAGGAACAGCGGCCACTGCCCCCCGACGTCCCACGCTGAGCAAGCCACTCACGAAGCTGCTGGGTCGTCTGGGGACGCTGCTGCTGCTGGGAGCTCTGGCCCGAGCCAGTGCCTCCACTCCGACCTCCGCCGCCACCACTACCACCGCTCCGACCGCCACCGCCACCACCGCCACCACCGCCACCGCCGCCACCGCCGCCGCCACCGCCACCGCCGCCGCCACCGCCGCCGCCGCCACTACTGCCACTGCTTCCTCCGCCGCCCCCGCCTCCACCACCGACCCCACTCCCACCAGCGCTCCCGCCACCGCTCCCTCCAGCACCGCCTCCCCCCCCACCTCCCCCACCTCCTCCCCCCCCAGCGCCACCACCACCCTTGCCCCCTTTGCCCTTGCCGGTGCGGCGCCTCCCACCAGGAGCAGAAGCAGCGCCAACAGACTCAGCACCAAGGAAGTCAACAGCAGCAGCAGCAGCGTAGGAGGGAGCGAGGGGAGAGGGAGAACACCCCTCAAAGATGGGGGTGCGAGGAGCGCCACGAGCAGCACCGACAGCTACAATGCTCTTTTCGGCCGCGAGCAGCTGCTCCTCTAGGAGGGCGACTGTGAGCTCAGTGGGACAGCGAGCAAGGAAGTGGTCTCGAACTGAGCGGAGGGTGTCAGGGAGACGGGTGACTATGAAGTGGAGTGTCCAGTACAGTGGAGGGGGGTTCTTAGCGCAGAACTCGGTGGGAAGGGCGGCACGTAGGCGAGCATCACTAGTGCGAAGGTGGGTGATAAGATCGGCGACTGTAGTAAAGGTGGACAGATCGGGGAACAGGTACGGCAGCATGAGGCGGCTAAGCTCGGCTGTGGCAGGTGAGGAGTAGCGAGCAACGACAGCATCGTACAGGGCCTTAGCGGATTTGCAGTCGCCAAAATGCTCGAGCTCAGCTAGCGGCAGGTGACTGCGAATGGCTAGGCGAGCAGCTGCGTCACGAGTCTGCCAGTGGGAACGAACACTAAGCTCGGCTGTGGCAGCAGGAGCAGCGGCAGCACCAGACGCGTAGTCATAGAGGGAGATGTGGTCCGTGCTATTGCTCATAAGATACAACTGCAGGTCGTCGAGCCAGGAAGTGAACTGCACGGGACGGCCCTCAGCATCGAAGGAGAGAACGCGAATAGAGGCCATAGCTCAGGCGTGAGGGCACAGCAGAGCAGCGGCAGCAGCAGAGGGGACGCGCTAGAGCGAAGCTAGCAGCCACAGCAGGAGCAAGCGGCGGTGCACAGGCAGGGAGCAGCAGGCGAGGAGCGCAGCGGGCGGGCCGCGAAGCGGGCAGCGAGCGGGCGGGCGGGCTGCGAAGCGGGCGGGCCGCGAAGCGGGCAGCGAGCGAGCGGGCCGCGAAGCGGGCGGGCCGCGAAGCGGGCAGCTAGCGGGCGGGCGGGCTGCGAAGCGGGCAGCGGGACGAGCGGGCTGCGAGCGGGCGGCTCGGCGGGCGGGCGACACTGCGAGGGGCGCGCGAGGGCGCTGGTGAGGGGCGCGCGAGGGCGCTAGCAAGGGGCGCGCGAGGGCGCTAACGAGGGGCGCGCGAGGGCGCTAACGAGGGTGCGCGCGAGGGCGCTAACGAGGGGCGCGCGAGGGCGCTAACGAGGGCGCACGAGGGCGCTACGAGGCTAGGGCACGGGGTAGCGTGGTAACCGCATGCGAGCGGTGGTGGGCCCTAAAAAAAACGGTCGGTAGGTCCTAGGGACCTCCTGCTCTGAATACCATCTCAAGATAACTAGGCAAGAATGAATGAACTAGCAGGAGTTTGGGTACAAATATGAAACCCTAGTTGGGGTTGTACCCCATATTGGCTACCCCACTACAGCCTACAAGCATAATAGAGTTTAACATGTTTTACGCGCACTCCTTGGCACCGCCGGATCTTTGCCTTGAACAATCGCAATCAACCATGACCTCCCTCCCCGTGGGCAACGGGCAGCCGTAGCTATCGCGACGTTTCTGTGAGTAATTTCCGCTGCGTTTTCCTGACGATTTCGGAGGATAATTCGTGTGGCAGCTGGCATCAGCGGACCTGCGTCGGCAGCTGCATGAACAGCCTCGAAGTCGTCATCACGTGTGGCAGCTGGCGTCGCCGGATCTACGTACACAGCTCCGCAAAAAAAAATGGACTTGTTCTTACGCGACAGGCGTCGACGGTGGCTCGCCATCATCTTGAGCGCGAGATCCTTGGAAGGATGTTCGACAGCTGGCGACAACGGGCCTGCGTCAGTATGGGCAAAAGTTTTGGAGTTTCTGGAGAAACGACAGGCGCAAATGGAGTTTTTGCGTCCAAAAATGTTGGTGTTGAGGAGAGACGATACGACGAGTGCCCGACTTAGTGGGGGTTAACTGCCGTCCCGCCCGACTGGAAGTGCAGCAAATTTTACTGCATGGCGGGCACGTCATTGAAGATGTCAGCATGAGTGCACGTGTACCGACGGGAACTTTGGACCTGCCGATACTTACGGGCTGCAACAAAAACCGTGTGGCTTTATCGCACTAAGTGGAAGTGGGGCGCAAGCGCGAGGGCATATCGAGACTAAACATCCGAAAAGTACCCATTTAAAAAAGTGTGCCTGGGGTTGTTTGCCAGCTATCGACAGTTTCGAGATTGGTTTTCCCGTTCAAGGAAGCAATTTTCAGGCAAAGTCGGCAAGAGAAACGTGGGTTTTTGGTTAAACAACATCGGCGAGAGCAGTTTCGACGACGAAGTCAACGGCGTTGATGCCACTAGGATCCGTGAAAGTCGGTCTCAAAATATCTCAGGTCTAGTCCCCGATCACAGATTATGGCCCCATATGGGTTTTGGTGAACTTATGGAAACAACTTGTGACCGGATGGGCGGCTACAATACGTTCGAAGGTTCCGGAGGAGAACTGCACCTGCATTTGGGGATTTACAAGGGTTGTTTTTTGACGACAATTTCTGAGTTTTACGTGGGGACTTACCGGTTTTACGGCGAGGAGAGCCGACATTTTCAAGACGCAGGGCAACACCGTGGGAACTACATGGCGTTTTTAAGGGGTACGAACAACTTACGACGAACTGGAGAAGGACGCAGCAGTAGTGCAGGGGGGGAAAAGAGACTGTTGAAAAATTTCCCTCCCTGCCCCGGACCCTCGGCGGATTGCGACAAAAAGTTCGGCGAGTCTGGACGAACCGCCGGAGAAGCTGGCGTCATCTGACATGAATAATGAATTCGAAATTTTCGACCGGAGTGACATTCGATTTGGTTACTGCTTTGACAACCATTGCCAATTCTCGTGTTCAACTTCGGAACCAATCGCATTCATCAACTCTACTACCGACAACTCGCCCAACTCAAACCGCCCAAGACAAAAATCTGATTTCAACCACGCAAGATGCTGCCAGTTGCAACTGTTGAAGCTATCACCTGCTTCTTGCGATGCGAAGACAAAAACTGATAGTTCGAGAAACACGAATTTTCTGTCGTGGTTTTCGGGCTACATCTTCTGGTTTTCCCTTACATTATTTTGGGCACGTAACACCTGGTTTCACCATCGATTTCCACACCGACACATTTTCACTTGGACTTCTACACTCAACGCTTTCCTTCGTGCGACTTAATACCTGGTTTGGCTGGAATGTACTTCGGCACTGCTGTGGAACATTTTCAGGGTGGTTTTCTTGGAGGGGGAGGGGGGGGTGCGGGGGGGGGGTGGGTGGGAGGGGGGAGAAAGTGCGCTGCACTGTTTTCCTTCGGCGTTTTCTCGGCACTCTGCTTGACTTGGTCAGGATGGAGCAACACGACGGACGGGCGCGATCCCGACATTGAAATCAACGTTCCTGAGCAGTCTCTCTTGAATTCTGCGTCAGACTATTCCTGTCAGACTGCGTCATCTTCGACCGTGCGATCTACGTTCGAAGTCATCTACAACTCAAATTCCAACGTTCACTTCAAGGCCGTCAGATTCAACTCGGAATACATCAACGACCAACATTCCAACATCCACTTGAACTTTGTGCAGGCAATTCCAGCTGTCCGATTTACCTAGCTGGAAATCAACGGCATTCTCGTTATTGCAAGACCTTTTACGTACACGGGAGGCTTCTTTGGAAGGTGGGAGAGTGTAAGAAATTATGGTTACTTACTTTACTCCCACTTCAGCGAGTACATCCAAAGGGTCACGCGACGAACCAGCTCGGCCTATTTTGTCGCCCAAACCACCCCCGAGTCGCTTCCGCATGAATCGCAACCGACACCGAGCCATCTTCGCCCAACCTCCCCGCTTGGCTAGCTTTTCCCGTATTCGGGTCTCGTCACTTCATTGTATGGGCATTCAGTAATCCAGATCCTTGTTTTTCGTCATTCTCCGAACTCTGCAAGTTCATTCATAACACACTTAGAATTATATATTTTAGATTGCTTAAAGTCGGGATCTCACGTATGAGAACAGGCCAAAAATTGCAAAGCAATCGCGACTCTTGTTCCACTATTTGTGTAGGCAAACTGACTGGTTGGTTATGAAGGTGAGTGTGCGACACACCCATGTTTTTTTTTTCTTCTTTCTTTTTTTTTTTTTTTTTTTTTTCTCGAACAAATGCACAACAAATTGCTGGCACATAGATTCTTGGGATGTGGCGAGAAATTGCTGGTATTGGAGCTTCGTCACCGAACCAACTCCCGTGCTTCCATTGTTCCGATTTAACTAGCGATTTGTGCTTAGTTCACACCCCTTGCTTCACCCCTCTTCAGATTATCCACCTCGCTAACCAGCACCCAGCCAAGCTTCTCTTGTCAGAAATAACTGAGCAGGAATGAATGAACTAGAACAGAGTTTGGTACAAGTAGGAAACCCTAACTTTGTGTACCCCCTAAGGTGTAACCCACTACAGCCTAGACAATATAAACATGCAATGTTTGACACACCCCCATAGGCGCAGTGGGAGACAACCACAGGGTCACAAGACCAGTCAAAGCAAAGTAAAGCAAGCTCAGGGTGGATCTCAAGGATTCCACACAAATTCCGAGCACAAGCAAGCGGTCACAAGACCAGTTCACATGCAGGTTTATAACAAAGCAAGAGATACAGTGATCACAACCTAGCAAAAGTAAACAAGTAGGCATATATATATAGTGATCACAGTACAAGCAAGGTCAAGAGGTAAGCAAGTGAGGCCCAGTAGGTACAAGGCCTAGTAGAGTGCAAAAGCGCTGATGGTCACAAGGCTGAAGCGCCTTGGTGAACACATCAGCAGTGTTGGCCTCCGTGGCCACGTAACGCAGACAAAGCTGACCACGCTGCTGCAGCTCTCGAGCAAGGAAGTACCGCAGAGCGATGTGCTTCGTTCTGTGCTCCAGTCTGTGCTCCTCACACAAGGCAATGGCAGCCTTGTTGTCGACGTACAGCACTGGAGGAGAACGAGGCCGCTCTCCGAGGTCGGTCAGCAGGTAGGTCAGCCAGCGTAGCTCCTGAGCAGCCATGGCTGTGGCGTAGATCTCAGCCTCACAACTGGAGCTGAGAACAGAAGAAGAGCGAGTAGAACGCCAAGAAACTGAGCCAGAGCCAAGGCTGAAGGTGTAACCCTGGGACGACCGCTGAGTAGCCTGGTCGTCCGCCCAAGAAGCGTCTGAGTGCCCTGTGAGAACAACCCGGTCTCGCCCTCCAAGCACAAGCCCCATGCCCGACGTACTGCACAAGTAGCGCAACACCCTCTTAGCAGCATCCATGTGCTCCTTCCGGTGACGGCCAGGAGCGACATAGCGTGCTAGGATGCTAAGAGGGTATGCAAGGTCAGGTCGAGTGCAGGTCATCAGGTACATGAGGCAGCCCACAAGCTCTGGATACGGGCCACTCGGCTCTACGGACTCATCCGAAGGCAGAGCTGAGAGCGAGTGACCGGTAGGCAGAGGAGTGGACTGAGGCGAGGAGTACGTGAAGCGGAAGCGCTGGAGAACCTGCTGCACCATGTGTGACTGAGTCAGGGTGATGGTGCGCCGTGCTCTGTCCCGGGTGATCCGCAAGCCAAGATAGCTCGTCAGCTCACCCAGGTCTGTGCACGTGTGTCTCCTCTGCAGCTCCGACTTCACGTGAGCGAGTGCCGCGGTGTCAGCAGTGGCAAAGACCAAGTCGTCGACGTACACGAGGATGTAGAACGGCGGCAGCGAGGTGTCGGTGCGTAGAAACAGCGACGGGTCAGCAGTAGAGGGAGCGAACCCAAGAGCCGCAAGTGTCGTCCTCAGTGTGTCGTGCCACTCACGTGGCGCCTGGCGGAGACCGTAGACCGGCCGCTGAAGCCTCCACTGGGTGCCAGGAGGAACTGACCCAGTGAAGCCAGGGGGGCGGCGCAGCCAGATCTCCTCGTGCAGGCTGCCCTGCAAGAAAGCAGTGCTGAAGTCAAGAGAGTGAAGCTCGTAGTCGCGGTGAGCGGCTATGTGCAGCAGCACCCGAAGAGTAGTCATCTTCGGGGTGGGGGAGAAGGTCTGAAAGAAGTCAACTCCCTCTCGCTGACTGAAGCCTCGAGCCACGTAGCGCGCCTTGAAGACAGGTGGAGAACCCGGCGGCCGCTTCACCCTGAAAATCCACATGCCACTGACGATGTTCGCCCCAGGAGGGGGAACCTCGTCTACGTAGGTGCCTGTGGACTTCCAGGAGGCCATCTCTGCGTCCATGGCTGTCTGCCACTGAGAGGAGTAGGGACCCGCCATCGCCTCAGCGTAAGAGCGTGGGGTCGGGATGTCTGGTGCATCCGGGTCTCCCTCAGGGGCAACTAGCAAGGACACGAGACGGGGCAAAGCAGCAGCAAGGCAGTGGAACTCCTCCTGTCTGTCCTCAAGGACGTCCGTGCCGAGGGCACACTCACCCCCGACGGACGGAGGACAGGCAGACGCAGACTCAGACCTAGCGACAAGGCTGGCAGCGTAGTCTAGGCGACAGCGAGCAGCAAAGTCAACCAACTCAGTGACCAGAGCAGACGCAGCAGAGGACTCAAAGGTCGGGTCAGTGACAACTGTAGCGAGGAGACGCGTAACAGTGGGACTGGCAGCACGACGGGAGTCAGACTCCGGGTCAGGAAGAGTAGGAAGAGAGGACGCAGGAGGAGACGGCAGCGGGACACGCTGCGGAGCAGTGGAGGGACGCAGAGTCATGTAGTGAGTGCCAGGGACAGGAGGAGGACGCTCACGTGGGACACGACGACCAGTGCGAGCAGTACGAACAGGCGACGCAGGACGAGACTCAGGCTCACGACGCTCTGTAAGACCTCCTGTGGGACCAGCGTAAGGGGAGGGAGCAGGGAGAGGCGAGACAGGCGGTAACTGTGACTGCGGCTGGACAGGCAGAGGACACTCGACGGAGGGAGGAGGACAAGGAGGAGGAGCCTGACCAAGAACCTGCTGAAGGAGCGGTACGAAGTACGGTCGCGGCCGCGCAGCGTCTCCAGAAGCAGCAGGGACACCAGTGGCAGCCCCAACGCCCGAGTCCTCAGCACCAGCAGCAGCTCCAACGCCCGAGTCCTCAGCACCAGCAGCAGCACCACCGGTCGGGTCCTCAGCACCAGCAGCAGCTCCAACGCCCGGGTCCTCAGCACCAGCAGCAGGGCCACTGGTCAGGTCCTCAGCACCAGCAGCAGCGCCACCGGTCGGGTCCTCAGCACCAGCAGCAGCTCCAACGCCCGGGTCCTCAGCACCAGCAACAGCACCACCGCTCGGGTCCGCAGTACCAGGAGCACCACTACGAAGACTGCAGCGCCGCGTGTACCACTCGCGGATCACCTGAATGGGGGGGAGCTCCTGGGTAGGAGGGGAAGTACCGGGACGAGCTCCAGAAGCACCTCTCCGGAGGCGGCAGTACTCGAGGTACCTCTCCTGCAGCTGCTGGGAGGAGGGGGCTCCTCCAGGTGGAGCACGCTCAGGCTCAGCACCCCCAGACTCAGCACCCCCAGACTCAGCACGTCCAGACTCAGCACCTCCAGGCTCCGCACCTCCAGGCTCCGCACCTCCAGGCTCAGCACCCCCAGGCTCCACACCTCCAGGCTCAGTACCTCCAGGCTCCGCACCTCCAGGCTCCGCACCTCCAGGCTCAGCACCCCCAGGCTCCGCACCTCCAGGCTCAGCACCCCCAGGCTCCGCACCCTCAAACGCAGCACTCCCAGGCTCAGCACCCCCAGACGCAGGACGCGAGTCAACAGCTACCTCGACAGGCTCACCCGGGTCTACCTGGGACACACCTGAGGGAGCGGCACCCTGAGGGGGGAGGGGGTCTGGTACCTCAGCACCTGGAGCGAGGAAGAGAGGCGGGGGGGGGAGCGGGGCAGTGCGGTAGGGGAAGAGGCGGTAGAAGGGGACGGACTCGTCAAAAGTGACGTCCTGAGAGGCCAGAACCCGGCGCGAGGTGACGTGGTAAAACTGCCATCCAGGCGCGTCGGGAACAAAGCCAAGAAAGACACAGGGAACAGTGCGACGCGAGAGCTTGTCCGCGGACGTGTCGCGGACAAAAGCTCGAGATCCCCAGACCCGGAAACGCGACGCATCGCCAACCTCTCCCGTCCACCGTAGAGTCGGGGAAGTCTCCGGCAAGGAGACACGGGGCCAGAGGTTGAGCTGATGCGCTGCGTACCGGACCGCAAACGGCCACAGAAAGTGGGGAGCAGCCGCATGGGTCAGGGAGGTACGAGCGACCTCCATGACTAAGCCAATGCGGCGCTCAGCAACCCCATTCTGCTGTGGAGAGGCCGGAAGCGTGTACGACTGCTCAATGCCGTGCTCAGCACAGTAGGCTGCCAAGAGGTCGGAGGCGAACTCACCACCCCTGTCAGAGTGCAAGCGCAGGACAGGAAAGTCCGAGTGAAAGCGCTCGCCTAGCTGGAGACGGGCTCGGCTGATCCAGGGGATCAAAACACCAGGGACGTCACCCTTGGCGCGCAAGGGGAAGACCGTGGTGTAGCGCGAGTAGTCGTCAACAACTATCAGGAAGTACCTCTCCTGACCCTGACCACGGACGCGGGCCGGGCCCCACACGTCCATGTGGAGTGTCTGCAGGGGAGCGGTCGTCGGGGGAAAGGAGGAGGAGTGAGGAGCAGCGCGCTGCCGCCCCTCGACACAGGGAATGCAGTCAGGAGCAGGGGAGTCTGGAAGGGGAGGGAGCACCCTGGGAAGACCAGCAACAAGGTCCCGTTTGTGCATGGCCCGCAGGCGCTGCACAGACGGGTGACCAAGGCGGTGGTGCCAGAGGACGGTGTCGTTCGCCAGAGAGCGACACGAGCAGGGGGCGGACAGCTGACCTGACGCTGACGCAGACGCAGCTACCTGAGGGGACTCAGTGGTCAGTGTGTACAGGTCAGACCCCGGCTCTCGAGTGAAAGTAGCTAGGTGGCGGCCCGTCCGAGCACACGTGCAGTGAGTCACACGCTCGTAGGCAGGGGTGAACTGGTGAACACCCGAGTCCTGGAGCGCACTACCTGCCACCAAGTTCGTGGAGAACGAGGGGAGGTAGAGACCTGAGAGCGTGCCGGACGGAACCGCTGGACACGGAAGGGTGGTGGAGGAGGTCGCAAGGACCGGACCCCCAGAGGGGTCAGCAAGAGAGACAGCAACCGGCCGAGCTAGAGGCTCAAGGACAGTGCGGTCACGAAAGAAAGAGCGAGAAGCACCTGAGTCCAGTGTGAAGGTGTGCAGTGCTGCAGTCGACTCAGTACCAGGGGGCACAGACGCACAAGCACCTAGAGCAGCAGCTGCAGAAGTACCTGTGGAAGCAGACACACTAGCACCTAGAGCAGCAGCGGGGCTGGCCTGAATGCCCGGGTCGGGCGGAACACGCAAGTACTGAGCACCCTCTCCACTAATAGACATCGCATACATGGCAGTGAGAATAGCATCAAAGTCAAGTGCCCAAATATCAACACCCTTCCTGAGCAGATCAGCCCAGCGCGGCAGCTCACCCCCACCAGGAAACTGAGTGCGCCACGCATCGTTGAGGCGGGCGAAGCAGCGCTCCGTCTGGTGCGGCCCCCCACACGTCTGGCCAGTGCGGTCACCTGTACGAATAACGTACTGGCAGGTGACGCTGCGCCGCGCATACCACTCACGGGCGGCCTGAAGGGTCGGGGCAGGCTGCTGACTCTGACCGCCCCCCGGGCTCCCACGACCACCACCCCCTCCGCCTCCGCCCCGGCCACCTCCACCCCTGCCGCTGCCACGACCACCTCCGCCTCCGCTGCCACCTCCGCCCCTGTCACCACTCCCAACACCGCTGTCACCTCCACCACCGCCGCCACTAGCCTCTCCAGTCGCACCTCCACCGCCACCACCTCCACCCCCGCCTCCTCCGCCACCACCCCCACTCCTGCCACTCCTGCCCCTGCGTCGTCCGCCTGAAGCAGACGCAGCCCCGACCTTCTCAGCACCAAGG
Organism: Closterium sp. Yama58-4; assembly: GCA_947470075.1. NCBI lineage: Eukaryota > Viridiplantae > Streptophyta > Zygnematophyceae > Desmidiales > Closteriaceae > Closterium > Closterium sp. Yama58-4. The sequence goes on along the minus strand of CANIUD010000902.1, from coordinate 282,496 downwards.
AGGTCGACAGCAGCAGCAGAGGCGACAGAGGGGAGGAGGGGGGAAGGGGAGCACCCCTCGAAGAAGGGGCCGCGGGGGTCGCCACGAGAGGTGCCTACAGCGACGATACTAGCCTCGGCTGCAAGCAGTTCCTTCTCGAGGAGGGCTATGGTGAGCTCAGTGGGGGAGCGAGAGAGGAACTGGTCCCTGACAGGGCGCAGAGAGTCAGGGAGGCGGGTGACAACGTGGTAGAGGGTGATCCAGAGCGGGGGGGGGTTGCTAGCGAGGAACTCATCAGGCATGGCAGCGCGAAAGCGAGCCTCACTAGTCTTAAGGTGGGTGATGAGGTCTGCGACAGTGTGAAAAGAGGCTAGGTCGGGGAACAGGTAGGGGAGAGTGAGGCGGCCTAGTGTGGCAGAAGCGGGTGAGGAGTAGCGGGCCACTACAGCTGTGTAGAGGTCCTTAGCAGTCTTGCACTGGCCGAAGTGCTCGCGCTCATCTAGCGGCAGGGAGTTGCGAATAGCAAAGCGAGCGTGCGCGTCACGGGTCTGCCACTGTGAGCGCTCAGCTGGGGGGGCAGTAGCGAGTGGGGCGGTCGCATGGCCGAGAGCGTGGTCGTACAGTGTAATATCTTCCTTGGCAGTGAGCTGTAGGAAAAGGTGCAGGTCATCTAGCCAGGTTTCGAATTTGACCGGACGGCCCTCGGCGTCGAAAGCTAGAACAGGAGGACTAGCCATAGCGACAGCGGCAGTAGTAGAAGCAGTAAAGTCACTGAACAGGCGTGCGCAGGGTCAGCAGGGCCGGTGGGGCCTACGGACTGTAGTGGCGCACAAGCAGCAGTAGCAGGAAGTGTAGTAGTAGGATCTGCAGTGGTGCACAGGCGCAGCAGGCGGCAGCGAGAGCCGGCGCAGCAGGGGCGGGCTCAGCAGCGGTGATACGCAGGCGGCAGCGGGCGCAGCAGCGGCGGTGCGCGGGCGGCGGCGGGCTCAGCAGCGGCGGTGCGCGGGCGGCGGCGGGTTCAGCAGCGGCGGTGCGCGGGCGGCTGCGGGCTCAGCAGCGGCGGGCCGGGAGCAGTGCGGGCAGCGTGCGGGCCGGCGGCGGTCAGCGCACGAGCCGCGCAGGCTCAGCGCGGGCTGTGCGGGCTGCTCGCGGGCTGCGTAAGCGGGTCGCGGGCGGCTCGCGGGGGTTCGCGGGCGGCTCGCGGGGGTTCGCGGGCAGGTCGCGGGCTGCTCGCGGGCAGTTCGCGGGCTGTGCGCGGGCTGCGCGGGCTGGTCGCGGGCTGTGCGCGGGCGGTTCGCGGGCTGTGAGCGCGGCGCGCTGTGCGGTTCGCGGGCGGCGTGACGGGGCCGATCGGGGCGCTAAGGGGCGACGCGACGGGGGCCGTGAGAGGCCGCTAAAAAAAAAATTTCGACGGGGCCGCAGGGCCGCTAGATCGTGCTAGATCGACGGGGCCAGCGGGGCCGGAAACAAGCGAAGGTAAGCAGGTAGGTAAGTCGGTGGGCCCTAAGAACAGTCCTAGCGAAGGACCTGCTCTGAAACCATGTCAGAAATAACTGAGCAGGAATGAATGAACTAGAACAGAGTTTGGTACAAGTAGGAAACCCTAACTTTGTGTACCCCCTAAGGTGTAACCCACTACAGCCTAGACAATATAAACATGCAATGTTTGACATCTCTTCCCAAATGCAAAACGATTGAACCACTTTAAATCCTCACTCATTCGTTTTGCTCATTGTATCATTTTTTTAAAGTGAAACTTTCTCTTCGGTTGGAAGACAATTTATTCTCTCAACCCCCATATTAAGATTGGAACCTGCTACTACTGGTTTCGTTGCCTCTACGACACCCACTCGTCATGACTAAGTCCAAGAGCTGGTATGAAGTGCCTATCAAGTATTCAAGAAGGGCCAAGACAATATCTTTCATCATGCCAAATATACATTCTGGGCTCCTCAGGTTCAAGTCCAAGCCCTTTTGGAGGCTCTTGCACAAGGGCAAGTGGTGGCTAGACCAACGATTGTTCCTGGGTGAGACACAACGATTCAGCGTCAACGCTCAGCTACAATACATGGCGACTAAAGTTTATGTGGTGGGCAAGAGAGATTGATCCGAGGCACTATCACAAAGCGGATGCGGATAGAAAATAAGGAATATAGCCACCTGCAAAGACAACGGCTTAAGAAAAGAAGGCATTTAAGAAGAAGACTTTACATGCCTTCTTCCAGTTATGTCACTCTGTTTCATATTCTATTTCTGCGGGGCTAGACTAATATGCAGGAGATAAAATTAGCCCAACGTGCATGATCGTACATGAATGAAGTATATCATGGAAGGATCGAAAGAAAGTGATGCTACTTGCAACGGGGCTATTAAAGAAGATCATTAACAGTGTAATCGAGAAACGGCTACAACAATGACCTCACATCAATGGGGGCGTCGGAATCGGAGAAGCATATGATGGGCTACATAATCTGCGGCGCACCAAAGGCGTGAACAGCCGAAATTGGAATTTTTACTTGCAACGCACCCACAGATATGACCTTGGTGCTGGAGACCCTTGAGGCGCTTGAGCTCATCATACTAACCTGAAGAGGACATAGGCATTAGCAACGACAGCAGAGGTCAGCAAGCTAGCGACTACAATACCAAGGGATGTTGGCAACTGCTGCCATTGTGGGAAAAACATACACAACGATGTAGACTATTATTCCAAACCTAATGGGGAAAAAATCAAATGGAAAGGACGTTGGGAGCAAAGCAGCAAAGCAGGACTTGGAGATGGTTACACGGCAAATGTAGGATTCAATGAAAAGTTCAGTTCCGATAATAAATATGGGCACAAGGCTTTTGACTGCTATCACAACCAAGCCAGCAAAACTACAAAGTCTTCGAAGGTCAAGGCCAGAAGTGGCATAGACAAACCTGATGGAGGCAACTATAAATGTGAGGAAAAGATGAAGACTCATCCCATCCTTGGAGGAGGCCAACATCGCTTGTGCATCCTACGTGTGCGTGCTGACAAATTGGTTCAAGGAAACATCCTGGCAGTGAACGTATATGGTCCCATGCGGGTCACATTATGATATGGCAGCAGATACTTCATCACATTAATGGACATAGGCACAAGGCTCACGTGGGTGACAGGACGTTCTATCAAGTTTCATTGATTGGTTGGCAAAAGCTGAAAGGCAAAGCGATAAGCAACCAAAAGTTCAGTGAATTGACAATGGTGTGGAGCTCATCAACAAGAACTTTGCGGACTACCCGAAGGCTAAAGCGAAACGACGACAACAAACTATTCTCCATGTTGAGAGAAGCCCTCCATGTGCATGGGCGAAACTTGTGGCATCCGGAGCGGCTGTACCAAGGAGTCCGCACGAGGCGGACAATGTAGTGCTCTGGAAGTGCCGAGGCACCTGTGCACGAGGTACTGTACTGTTCACAGATGCAGCAGCACCTTGTGCACAGGTGCAAAGGGCGTAGCTGGTGCGGAGGATCGCGGAAGTTCGTCTGCGTAGGGTCGCGATAAACCCTGCGCACCCACGCGAACGCATAGAAGAATTTCGCGAAGTTAGGTGGGAATACATGGGCTTGTTGTTCCACCTGCCATTGCTACGTTGGCGTGGCACATGCATGGTAGTTAGCTAAATGTACCTCTGGGAACGTTTCTGCATGGTTCTCTTGTTCTAGTATATGGTTCAGTCTTGCTTGTACTAAGTTCTTGTTCAATCTTTCGCCTTGGTGAAACTCTGCCTTGAATTCTGCCAGGTCAAAGACAACTCTGTCAAGAGCAACAACCTGAGTTTTACCCCTCGCACCATCACGCCATATCGTTCGTAAGTTTGAATTATCTGCAGAGCCAACTTTTGCACCTACTAAGTCGTTCGTAGGCCGGCAGCACGTGCGGTGAGCGTGGTCTCCTAGTATCTATACCTTGCATGACTGCGCTGACCACACCGCCATCACGGACCCCCGCCTCCCTAACCACCTACTCCGCTGCGGCACGGGCAAGCATCGCATCAACACCCACAACGAGCTGCGCGATGCGTGCATTAGCATGGCCCAAGACACGGGGTTCATTGTTCACAGTGAGTCATCGGTGCACTGCCCCATTGAGGAGCAGACGGCTGATTTTACGATGACGGACAGAAGCAGTGGGGCTGTCTACGTATGCGACGTCACCATTACCGACCCTATTAGCACTAGGGATCCTGAGTCGCAGAAGGGCAGGGGCTGGGCGGCACGGGAGCAAGCGGACAAGAAGATCCAGCACTACGCCACCCTGCCAGAGACGGTGAAGTTCTTCCCTTTGGCAGTGGACACCTACGGCTGCCCCTGTGCGGAGGTGCCAGTCTTCCTGAAGCTCTTGGCGGACACTGCAGCTCGGCGCCACTTCAACGCCGACTCCAAATCGTTCTATGCTGCAAAGTTCCTGCACCAGTTCAGGCAACGCTGGTCTGTGGCCCTGCAAAGGGCCCAATCTGTGGGCCTCCTGCTCAAGCTTGGAGAGGCTGCGGCAGTAGAGAACCCGCCTGTGGGGGGAATTGGGGACGAGTTGCACCTTGGGGACTGCTTCGCAGTCATTGAGCCCCTAGTGGAGTTGTAGATCTGATATGCTTATGCCTTGCATGTTTATTACCTATGACTCTAGGACCTGTATGCTTGTACTTGGTGGCTATATCAATACAAGGACCATTAGAGAGAGAGAGAGAGAGAGAGAGAGAGAGAGAGAGAGAGAGAGAGAGAGAGAGAGAGAGAGAGAGAGAGAGAGAGAGAGAGAGAGAGAGAGAGAGAGAGAGAGACTTGGCCTAAGGACTAAGCTATAGCAGCCTAGCCCTTTAGTGTAGACTAGTATCTTAGTGTAGCCTAGTTCCAAGCCCTTTAAAGCCTACTTTCCTGGTATATAGGGGCAGGGAGGCCTCTTTCTTCCTCATTGTTCGGTGGTGAGTTCGTTCTCACTGCGAATCCGGCGGCCTTCGGCCGCGCGTGAGGGGTGGCAAGACAAACAACACTCAATCAAAAGGATACATGATGCGGCACTAGAGTAAGGCCCATCAACCATGGGCAAGGTAGGTACGGGTAAAGGGATGGGGAACAAGAAGGGGAGCAACAAAGCTAAAAACCCTCGGGGCGCTACACCCGGTTCAACACGTAGAAGCGCCAGCGGATCCAGCGCAAGAGAACAGCGAGCGCTGGCACGAGCTGCAAGGGAGACTCTTCGGCAGCCCTGGCGACCTGCCGGAAAGCTTGAGCGCCAAGTCCCTCGTTCAGGTCAGGATGCTCGGACTCCAGAGGCAAGCGGAGGAGCCGCCAAAGTCCCTTCGCCGCAGCAGCACGAACAACTCCCTGCTGAGGCTCCGTCAGCTGCGGATCACGGAGCACGAAGTTCCGCGCCACCAAGCCCGCGTGCAACTGCTCGAGAATCGTCGCCACATGCAACATACACTCCCCAACGGCCACCATACGTTTCTCCCAACAGAGGACATCTTTCACGAAGTTGGACTGGATGTCCCACTCTCGGCCCCACAGTGTCGCAGGCTGAGGGGGGGACCCCCACAGCTCACCATTCCACCACCGCTCGTCATCCTCGGGATCAGGTGCATCTAGAGGGAGCTCGGGATACCGGGCGCGGGGAGGAGGAAACCGGGCCTCGTGGGGAGGCGACGACGAGACAAGTGGGTGCTGCCGCTGCGGAGGCTCGGCAGGAGGACGAGACGCGGACGAGGGCGACGACGGCTGGCGAGGCACGAGGAGTGCCGCGTCTGCCGGGAACAGAGCAGGGGGCGCCGGAGGAGGAGGAGGAGGAGGAGAGGAGGGAGGCAGAGCCTGTGGCGGGGCCGATGGCACAGGAGGAGCCGGCGACAGTGGAGGAGGGGGCGCGGCGACACCAGACGACAGCTGTTGAGACGACTGCAGCGACGCATCACACGACGGTGCACGCGACGCACCAAGGCGCAGGGACGACGCCTGAGACGGTAGCAGCGGGCCAACAATCTCCCGCCGGACGACAAGAGATGGGGGAGGCGGACGTCGGCGACGAAATGAACCGCCGCGGGCACGGAGGTGAGGATGGGTCCGCCCGCGTGGAGACCGATATATCGGCTCACGTCGACGGGCAGGGGTTCCACCCCCCCCGTGCTCGACCAGGGTGGCGACGGCTCGGAGCAGGGCTGGCGCCAGCCCCTCCTGGGCCCCTGACGTGCTGGGAACGGCATACGCGGCCGGGCGAGGCGACTGCGCGGGACGACGGTGCTTCCCCGTCATCACGGAGCCACCTGCAAGAACAGAGAAGCGCAGAGGAGCGGCATCAGAACGTTGCACAGTCGGATCTAGGAGACCTCGAGACGAACGCGCTTGACGACGCGGTGGCGACACGAGAGCGGCATAGGGAACGGACGGAGACAAGCAGGCAGCGTGCCTTACGAGAACGGGCAGAGGACGAGGCAGCGGCATGACGACGGCCGCGAAACACGGCGGGACGGACGGGCAACCAGGCACGCGGGAGAGGCCGGGGACGGGGAGGACGCGTGGGGGAGCTGGTGAGAGCTGTGGCGAGGGAAAAAGCGAGATCTGGAAATTGGCGGGAGAGGCATGACAGACCTGAACAACCAGAGGCGGATCCCCGCCACGCAAAGGAAAAGGTGATCAAGGACAAAGGTGGCGTCGACGGGAGTCAGCGCGAATACAGCAGTCGACGACGGCTGCAGACAGCTCGCGTAGAGGAGGGTTCTCGGCGACGACGCACGTGACTGGCGTATGGCTATTTCAAGTTTCCGCCGGACAGAATCACCGTCACACCTCTGCAAGGTCGACGGGATCTCATCACCTAGACGAGGGAGTCGATAGAACCTCAGCTGGAGGTCGCCGTGTCAAGATAGTAGCATAGCTATAATAACTTAGGAGCATCTGTAGTAGCCATGGCTTAGGGTTTAAAGCAAGGCAAGGATGTGACAAGAGAGTTTGGCTAAATCAAGAGGGATTGTACTATGGAAGGACAAGTACACCACCTATAGGAAAATATTACATACACTACAGTCTACACTGCATACAGTTATATTCGAACACGCCGAGCTGAAGGGCTTCGCCGACGGCACCGTGCCAATCCCGCCCGATGACGAGGTCGAGCTACGCGGGGAGTTTCGTGCTACTCACATGCTCACCTTCATGGTTATCTCGAAGTGATGCTCGCCGGTGGTGCCGATAGCGCTCAGGTCGTGTCGACAGCGACTAGATGTTGGCCACTAAGCGTGGCGATTCATCCAGTCGACGTACTAGGCGACGGACGATCTATACATCGGACAGCTAGAGGAGCAGATGTCACACTTTCTGATGGGCGAGCAAGAGTCGGTACTGCAATCATGCTCGACGGGTTCTGGCTGAGATGCGGATGGCGGGCGCCGAATACTCGACGGCGTCCTACATCACTCACGCCATCAAGGGCCTGCTGCGCAGCTACAACCTCGTGAAGGGGATGATGATGATGTCCGGTACACGTGAGTCATCGATGATGACTCTCTCACCAGCTATGTCATCAAGGACAAGGTGCTGCAGGAGGCAGAACAGGGCAAGTTTTTGGATTTGACCAACCCTTGTCATCAGTGTACCACAAGCTAAAAAACCTTATTATCAGTGTGACCCCTTGTAAAAAAACTTTTCCATCAGGGTAAACTTAACTTTCAAAAAAAAAAAACCCTTGTCGCATCAGTGCACAATATAAAAAAAGCCCGTTCATTACTTTTCAACAAAGCACTCAATACAGAATTTGGTCATCATCATCAGACCATGAGTTGCCAAGGCCAAAATTCCGGCTTCGACAGTTGACTCTCGGGAATCCCAGGTTACGGGAAAGGGGGGGTGGGTGTACTAGGGGGGGGTAAGGGTACTCGCTACAGGGTAAAACCCGTTACGGGAATCGGAAACCCTTAGGCATCAGTGTGCCTTACACAAAAACTCTGGCATATCAGGAAAAACCTAATACAAAAAAAATCTACCATAGGCCATCAGTGTGACTACCAAAAACCACCCTGATTATCAGGGTATCAGGGTGATTTACACTGATAAAATTTGCCCTGAGGCAGAACAACCCACGGAGCTCATTCCACAAGCGAATTATGCTGCACCGACGAAGCAGAATTGTCAGCAGGGGCAGCGTAGAAAGCCTGGTAGAGGTGGTAGTGGAGGTGGGAGGGCGGCAAAGGGCGCCGACCGGGCGAAATTATCTCGTGACAGTGGTCCCGGCAAGCGTCCTCTGATTTGCTTCAGCCAAGATGCAAGATTTTTCGCCAAAAATGGAACTGCATAGTAGGGTATACACCTAGGAGTTACGTGAAAGGCTTCTCAACGAGAAAACGGGACTCTTAAAGGAAGGGCCTCTAAGCTAGAGCATCTGTACCTTATTCTTTAGAGCTGCCCTTTAGAGTAAGTACTATTGTAGCTGAAAACATATATCTAAGGATTGGAATTGTTTCGGGAGACATCAACGAGGATCCCGCCGCATGTTACGTGGCTATCGGTCGGACAAAATGCAACAAAGCCGAACCTGGGGAATGCACCTGAAATGTGACATGCGACTCGGCTTGGATTGACTCCAGCCAGCAACAACCAACCAACTATACCCATTTGTCCCTCCCTCTAAACCACCCCAACCTACCCCAACCCACCAGAGCCGCTTCCACCACCGTCCCTCCATTCCTCCCTCCCCATATTCCATCTGATACGGTTCCTCTCCCACCTCCACATGCACGCCCTACCTCTACTCCCGTTCCACCGCTTTCTCTCCAAGTCCTGCAGTGTCTTCCGCCTTCGCTGCTGCTCTCACACCTTCCACAACCCTCTTGGTGCATGTTTCACGACGTCGTGAAATTCTCGCCTTCGCCTAGCTGGATTCACCAGAAACCAATCAGGCACTTCGCTGGCAAAAACACTAGGCAGTACCACCACTACTCATGGTACACACTGTAGTGACCTTGTCGCACCACCAATGCCCCTCTTCACGCCTCCCCTTGTGCTTGCCAGCGACAGCGATCGCGCCGCAACAGTACTCGCTGTTACTATGGCTGATCATTCTCGCAGCAAGCGCCGGGCCGAAACGCGCCTCGTACTCCTAGAGAACCCTTCCGCAAATCTGCTTCTGCTCAACCTTCCTCTGCCTTAGAGCCTCCCGAGCTCCCGTCAACAAAGTCAACGTTCCAAACGTGGGGAAAACCCGATTATGCTGCTAGCTACTCAACGTCACAGCACAGGTACTAACGCCATTACTACTACTATATTTACTCGACCCTCCTCGAGTCCCGCCCACAAAATCCGTGCAACAACGCCTGGCATTAGTACCAGTAATACAACTTGCACCAGTAATGTTCGCGTTGTCAACTTTATACTTTTTGTGCTATTTCCACCTCTCCAAACGCACACTCTCATTCTAATCCGCACATTCCAGATTCTTACATCCCCTCCCTGTCCCCTCACGCCTTACCCTCATCGCCGTCCTCGCGCTCATCTCCCTCCCGCGCCAGGCGGAAGCCTACACCGCTCCGCCGATCCCCGATGGGTGCATCGCGGAGATAGCGGAGGTCGACCGTGAGGCCATGCGCGCGGTGTACGCGGCGTTGCCCGAGATGATGTTCTACTGGCACGACAGCATACCGCAGTATAAAATGTTCGACGACAACCACAACGTCTCGTATTGCATCGCGAAAAAGGACTTGCCTGTAGGCTGCAGGAAACTTGCAGAAAAGTTACTTGGCGATACTTTGGTTTTGCAACTTCGCAGTGATGGATGAAGGTTGCAGAAATGCGAGTCACTGGACAGTTGACAAAAACTTGCAGGAAAGTTGCAACTCTGCAACTGCCCCGCAACTCCCCCGACACAATACTGCAAACACGCAGACACTTTTGCGCCACCTTCCGCACACATTGCAAACGCTAATATCATGCCGCGCAGTTGCATGATGATTGCAGAAACATCGCCTCTCGAATGCTGCGTACCCGGTTACAACGCGGCGCCACCGTGGCATCCTGAAACTGTGTCCAAATATACCCCATACGGTTGACTGTCGAAACGTACACCAATCGTGCTCGCGCACGTGTGGAATACAGACTGGCCCACACCGGCGTAACCCCAAATTGCCCACCACTGCAATTCCATCGCGTGCGCCCTCGTCCACCACTAGCGCGCGCCCCAAACCCAGTAACGCCCAAACCGAATACCACCGCACGCGCGGCGGAGCCCACTGTCAGGGCCGCAGGTGCCGGCACCCTGTGTGCCCGTCCAATAAAGCAAGTGCCATAGCGTAACCCTGTCACCACCACTGTCCCCGTGATTGGCTCCAAACACCGTCGCCGGCGTATTTCGCGCCATCGCGGGCACGCCGTCATCCGCACACTTTTCATACCCGGCCCAACAAGCGCCCACTCCGAACATTACCGTCTACTCCGCCGCAATGTTACCACATCTAAGTACACTCAATCTGGATCGTTGCACACCCGTGCAACCCCTGCATCCTACAGTCTCACGGGCAAGACGCCGGTGAACACGGCGTGAATACCACCCGTCCATCTCACCGGAGCGCCCTTTACGCCCACCATTGGATGGCGCACGGTACGGCATCCGTGCATGCGCCAAATGTGTGCGTTATTGCAATCACGTTTGTGTTTCGCCCATGCCACTACGTGGAAACAACAAAAAGTATGCCACATATCAACTCTGTCCACACCAACTTTATTCACCACAAACTGCAACACTACAATTACAAGCCTACTTTCACACACACCAACACTACTGGCAAGCGCACTCCCACGCCGCCCGACGTTATACCATGTGCTTTGTGCAAAGCGCAACCGTACATGCACACCCGCAACTACCAAATCACCCATTTCTCGAACAACAAAGCATCAACATCCGCCACATGGCTTCTGCTTGAACCAACGCCGTCGATCACCAACCCCTGCCTCAGCCACGTTTATCGAGAAACCGATGCACCTTCCTCCACCACTGGCGCCCTCTGCGCATACCGGCCGGGAATCAGGTGCTCGAGCCCATCCGACGACAGTATCAACCCATGTTCCCCCCAGACCCACGCCGCCGCATCTGCATCGTACATTGGCTTGAAGTCTTTGATCGCTTGTGCCACTGCCGCAACGGCGACCTCCTGCAGCCCGTTCACCACCTGCGCGTTGCCGCCAGCAGAGTTTGACAGCCGGCCCTTGCGCTTGTCCCAGTTCAGGATCGTGTCCGTCACCTGCGTGTAACAACAAACATCTCTCGCACTGGCATGAGTATTTCCAACGGTCCGAAGTATGCACGTCCAAGTGATGCAACTCACCACATGCTCGAGCCACGCCAACTGGTACAGTTTCACCGTCACTGTCCCTGTGACCTTCTTCGGCTGGAAGGCGGTGGCGGCGCACGCGGTGAATGTCCCACTAGCAAAAATCATACCGGTCTTGCTCTCGCTCCAGGTTGACAGTGTTAGGTCCTCTGCACACACCATCGACCAAATCAACATCAGGTCAACCAACACGCACTCCATATCTCTGGATGGTGACCGGTGTAGAGCCAACCGTTCACGTCGTCCAGAACGCGATACCGAAGCCGCACCTCCGCGGCCTCCCTGCGCTTCTCGCGTTTCCACGGACTTTTCGCATCTCTCTCGTCGCGCCACAGTCCAATGCGCTGCAGCGCAATGTCTCGTACGCGGCCTGCGAGCTCCGTCTTCCACTGGCTCAGTGTCTTGTTCAAGTCATCGCGTCGCACTTTGTCGGCCGCCAATGCGACACCAGCATACTAAGCGTCAGCCGTGGGGTGACCCAGCATAACCCCAGGGTCTTGTCGTAGCTGCTTGGGTAGAATGTCATTGCACCAATCCCCCGCTCGATGAACAGGTACTCCCTCACATGGTCGCAATGTTTCTGCCAACACAACGGAAGGTCATACGCCAACGTTTCATTCCATGAGCTAGAACCGCCGACACGCACAAACGACCTACACAAGTAACGCAAGATGATAGAAAAGAACGTGCAAGAGGTACCTCACATTCCACGCCTTCCCCGCCGGCATGAAATCAAACGCCTCCTGAAGTATGGGAGAGCTCGACTCTGTCATATGGCGCCTCCTGCGCACATGGCGGACCCTCGCGGGCTCCGCTTCTGCCTCCACCGCATCCTCCTCAGCGGATGAAGCGTCCTTCGAGCCCGAATCAACCCGCCGGCGCTTGCTCACCCTCGCATCACCGCGCGCCCGTTCCTCCCTCGGACATCTCTGCCTCTTGTTCTGCGTTCTCGGATCTTGTGCGGCCAGCAGCAGCGCCTCCAGGCGCGCAATCCGCCGGTCGCCGTCGTCTCGCGCCGTCTTCAGGGCCTCGAGCTCGGCACGGCTTATGACGACGTTGTCATTTGTGGACGTCTCCTCCCGGCGAGAACCACTTGCCAGCTGCGCAGACCCGCTCGGCATCGCCACAAAAGGGTTGTCCGGCACCGGGGGCGGCGGAGCCTTCGCCGCCGTGTCGTGCGCGGTAGGGTTCACGTCTGCCATAACAGACGCGAACGCTTTGGAGCGGACCGGCGCAGCCTCGCCTCCCCCATCGCTGCCGATATCCTCATCGCCTGCACCGACGCTTGACGCAACCGCCGCAATCGAATTCACTTGCGATGCTCACTGTGCCGCACTAGCCACTCCTAAGCGCAATAGTAACAGAGCATGCAGCCGCCTCGGTTACACGTCAGTAGTTCCAAAAACAGCAACAAACTCGCAACTACACTCGTGTCCCGAGCAACGAACCCCACCCCCCCCCCCCCCTCCCCAAAAAAAAGAAAAAAAAAAATACCTGCGACAGGGACACACTTCTGCTTGGTGACCCGCGGACGCTTGTACTGCCCCGCATTCCCGCGCACACATTTCGGCTCACGAGACCGTTTACCAGTCAGGTGATACTCGTTGCGGAGATACGCTGGTGTTCGCTTAGGCCTCTGTGACCGGCCTGCTGGCAGTTCTTCCGATGTTCCCAACGATGTTTTCATTCCGGAGATGCAAACCGAGGCTCCAACAACAACCGCAGACCAATTGACAAAAGTATGCACATTCCACCCGGACCCAGTGCCAGGTCCCACCTTCGGATACGCAATCACGGTGGCCAGTCCCGTTTGGTGCACAGGATTGCTCCCGTCCCTCCCGCCATGTGTGAGCCTCTCATTGGATCCCGCGTGATCCCTCCCCCTCGGTACACCAACCCAACTGCCTTTCATACGTTCGCGAAGCAGTCCGCGTATGCTCATAGCGTTCGTTATACACACCACCCGAAACCAACTAATGTATACAGTGACTTAGAGCATGTCATTACATGAGTACAACAATCTTTGCGCTAAAATAGGAAACACATGCAACACAAAATCATCCCATTGTCACCCCCTCTGGGTCAACATCAAACATCGCCCCCTCAAAGGCATCCCCCAGCGCAACCCCTGTATGTATCCCTTGTTCTGCCACTCCGTCCATCGTAGCAGCCGCCTCCTCATTGAGCTCATGCGGCGTTCCCCTCCCAACCTTCGCCTCAGAACCGCCCATCCTTACCCCTTCCATCTCAATCTCTTCCTCCACCTCCTTGGCGGCACATCCAGGCGCATCCGCCGCGTGGTCATCATGCGACTCGGAGTGCGCTTCCCCCTCCCCGCCTGTATCCTCCTCCGGACAGTCCGCCAGTGCCGTCTCCCACTCTGTCCATCGAAACCACTGTCTGCCCCTTACCAGCCTCTTGACAGCGGACAATGTGCACCCCTTCAGCAGACCCCTCTCCTCATCTGACAGCTCCACTGTCCCTGACACACGTCGCCCCTCCTTGACCACGTGCACCGCTGCTGCGTACGCCGTGGCTGCCTCCAGTTCCTTGTTGTACGCATCCAGCCTCATCTGGGTGCGCTTAACCTTATTCTTCTCCCGGAACAGGATCTTGGCGCTCCACCTCCCCCGCTTCTCCTTACGCACACCCTTGTACTTGGAGCTACGTCCCTGTCCCTTACCCTTGCTCGTGCAAGCGGCGACATCGCCCTCGGCATCGCTCCCGGACGGAGGAGTGTCGCCTCGTTTCCTCTTTGCCGGCATAGCCAATACCACCGGCCTTGTCCCATTTGGGTGAACGACCGTATGCGCTGCATCCTGCGTGATGGGCACACTCACCAGGGCGGCATTCAGTGACCACAACGGCTTCGCCGGCACGGGCAGCGGGCACGGACTCGGATGTACCACCCCTATCTTGACAGATGCAGTGCTGGCACCACCCTGGGCAACACTCACAGGAGGCTCTCCTTTGGAACCAGGGCTGTCGGTGGCGCCTGGCCGCGCGCCTGCACGTGGCTTGGGCGTGGACGGTGCAATGGATCGGCTGGAGCCAGGTGTCGCCGCTCCCCCATCAGAAGCTTGCTCCTGCAGGACGTGGGCAGCTCCAGCAATGAGCTGGTCGACACTGTAGCCCATGGCCGCTCCGACGGTTGTGACGGCTGCTTTCCAGATCGCAAGGTCCCTCTTCAGGCTGTAGTGCTCCACCTGCATCCGTGTCAGCTTCGTGTTGCCATCCTCCTCACCTGAATCGACAACTGCACCATGCTTCGCGACTCTGGGGGCGGGTTGCCTCGGGACGACCACTCCCAGTCTCACTAGCGCCAGTATAAGTTCGTCAGCCGCATGCATGCATAGGTCTCCCCGCATGGCCCGCCGCATCTCCAACACACTGACGCCCTCCAAGTACAGATAAGAGCGCAGTTTCCGGAAGTCAGTGTCCACCAACACCTTCAGGAAGTGGCACACAAAGATGCCACAATCATGCGTGTTGTCCTGCTGGTGCACCTGATGCTTCTGCACGCACGTCAGAAACCACAGAAGGCAAATCGTACACTCGGAGGTAAGTTGTATGACCGCCGTTGGCACCGGTTAGATTGAGGAGATGCACCCACCTTCATCGGAATTGGTTTCGCATCCCTTAGACCGGAAACAATCGTGGCCTCGTCACACTCCGGGTGTAGGTCCTTGGCGGTTAACTCCAGAAACCTGGGACCGCAACAACGTAGAGCATGAGTTACACTTCACCATGGGGTAGGAGGCTAACAACCACGCGTCACCATGTGCTATCAGAATCTTACAGTTTGACGCGATCAAACACAGATGGGTCATCACGGTGCGTGCCGTAACTGTCGAGTAAGATCAACTCCAGAGGGGCAGTGGCTTCATCCGTTGTAGCGCACAGCAGCCTCTTTGGGGACGGCACGACCATCAGCGAGTAGTGCGAACTGCAACATGGCAAGGGAAACAGGATTGTGAATCGGTTGTGGCAGTAGATGAGCACTGGACTATCTTCAAACCAGCGCCGCTAACTACTGCATCTCACCTTTTGAATATCGGAATGGCCAAGAATTCCACGTCAAAGAGTCGTGAAGAGTTGCCCATAGAGTAAGGCTTCTTGAACGAGTTGCAGTAGTCAAAAGCCTTGCTGTCGACTGCAGCCCATGTAGAGCCGTTGGGCGTTGTGGGGCGCCGAATGCTCAGTAGCCTGCATACAGACCGGTCAATGACCCTCGTTGGAACGCTGATGCCACGAAAAGCAAGAAATCATCGTCAAGCAACGACATGGCCGGAAAAACTCGCGGTGTAACACTCACACATTGTGAAAGTCAACGATGGCGTCGGTGACACATTCACCGTCGGCGATGGTGATGATGTCCGAAGCTTCCACGACACAACCAACGCCGTCCGCGTTGAATAGCGTCAGGTGTTTCATGTTCTCGGGGTGTTTTGCTGTGCGGAGGCGATAGACAAGGTCGTGAGGCTCTAGGAGCTCCGCCTCGGTCTCCAGCTTGGTCTTGTATACCTGCACAGGAACGTCGCCTCCGTCCGTCTTCAAGCCTTCATTCTTGGAAGGGTCGTCATTACACGTCTGTCGCCTACCGCTCCGGAGGCAACGCGCTATAGGTCGGACCTCCGTTATATCTCCATCGCCACCAGTGTTGCCGCTCTTAGCTCCGCGCTGGGAACGTTCCTTAGAAACACACTGCTTATCGCGGGCACGCCCAAGAGGGGACATGTCGGATCGGGATGCTTGAGCGAATGGTAAGCTAAGAGATGGAAATGACTGAGTATGCATCGTTGTCCAACTTATGGAAAAAGGGTCAAAGCGTGAACACAGTCCAGCGGCCAGTTTAGAGGTGCGCAGTATGGAATTAGCCTTGGAAGTGATGTATGGATCTGAAGGTGTGTTGGCGGGAAAACCTAAAAGCATGACAGTTGGCGCGTAACCATGACATGCAGATCACGCATGCATGCACGAAATGTACTCGGTATGGAGTAGGCCGCTCTGCGCATAATGCAGTTTGTGCTGCTCATTTGGAACTTAGAGTTCCGAAGGTCGGATACTCGACAATCTCATGCTCCGATAATAGCATCCAACCAACCCCTTTGATGCAGTACTCCCACCTTGTGCATATCTCGCGTTTGCAAACATACCTGATCACATTGGAAACAGTGTACGGTTTTACCGAGTATTGTGTGAGGGCAAGCTCGCCTCACACAAAATTCTACTACACGTGAGGAGTGTTTGCGGGGGTATCATGGGTGGCAACGAGTGCGGAGGATGCAGAAGAGCGTTCCGCGACGACAACAGGTTGCAGTCGCACTTGGCATCTAGCGATGCCTGCCGTGAAAAGATTTTAGGACGGGGGAAAGTCCTCCTAGCAGAGGCCTATCTCGAGGCACGTCAGGCATTTTTTCGCATCCCTCCACGTACACCCGCGTGCACCACCACCACTGGCGGCCAGAGTGAGAGATCGTCGGAGAAGCGCAGTGCACCTCCGACAGCCGCCGAACTAGAGCACAACGATGATGACGATCACTCCACCTGTAGCGACCAGAGTTCTGACGGAGAGATTTTTGACACACTGACTGCGTTATATCTCTTCATCCGAGACGCTGACCTCTCACGCCGCGAAGTGAACCGCTTGTTGCATATATTCAGAAATCCGAGATTGCGGATTCAACCTGCGTGCATTGCGGCGCTGGCGCAATTGGCTGGACGTGCGGAGATGGGGGGAAGCCAGGGCGCCTCCGAACATGGTCCCGTGGCTGTGCGAGGAGATTATGGTCAGAGGGCCGCGCGGTCAAACTCAGAAGCTCCCGCTTCACTATAGGAACACGGAGGAGGTACGTACACTTTCCGTTTCTTGCCAGCCTTGTGTGAGGGTCGTTTGAACCGCGGTGATATTCCCATTCCACGTCGCCTAATGACGTGTGCCGCCTTTCCAGCTTGTGAAGAAGATTGTGCGCATCTTTGGGGGAGTTAAGGGGTTCGTAACAAAACCGCGGAAAGATGTGGACCCAAAGACCAACGAGCGGATTTACAGCGACCCGGAAACGGCCAAATGGCTTGAGGAGGCTCAGGTAGCGTAGTTGTTCTATGTCCTCGATTGGGCTGACGTGCCTCCAAGTGCACTCAACAGCACGCGCTCATGTGTGGCAGAAGGACGTGAACGACCCATCAGCATGGGTGCTTGACATCATTGTCTACAGCGACGGCTCCAACGTAGTGCGCAATGGGCGCCGTCAGGCATGGCCTGTCCTCATTTCGCTGGTGAACTTACCGGAGGAGTTGCGGAAGACGAAACCAGGCCACGCTCTGGCTGCCGTGCTGCCTATCCCTCCGGAGTGGGCAACATCTACCGAGAAGGCCCGAGTGTTTCAGGAGGCAATTCGGATCATACTGGCGCCACTCATGCGGGAGCCTTCCACGTACGTATAGGGCACCACTGCAGGACTACCATGTCGTTATATGATTGTTGGCTCGTTGCATGTTGCGGAGTGCAACTGATGGTGTCATTTCCCCATCCGGATTACATCCCTCGTCGCAGTGCTCCTTTGAGAGTCTTCTACATCACGGACGCCTAGGGTGAGCCGGTGAAGGCCGTGCCATGTTTTTTTGGTTACCCCGGCGACTTCATGGAACAATGCAGAGTTACGGCGACGCTGCAAACAGGGACCAAGCGGCCCTGCTGCACATGCTATGTCCCGGACGAGCTCCTTCGTGACCTGGAGCATACGGCCACGCCTCGGACAGTAGATTCGGAGATGCATGTGCTACGCAACATGCTTGCGTGCAAGACCGTGAAAGCTGCGGAAGAGATTCAGACCGAGTGGTCAACTCATCCCGTGGAGGTACGGGTCTAGTGGGTCGTGGGTTGTTGAATGCTTTTACATATGCTTAGAACGCACCATGAGATAAGTTTGTGACGTCCCAAACTTGCAACCCCTCCCGGCAGTGCGTGTTGTCGCGGTGGAACTTCTCGCACACGACGTGGGGAAACCCGTTTGGTGCATGCGTGGCAGACATCATGCACGTGCTGGATTCGGGGATGGCCTTGCACATGCTGGAGAATCACATCGCGGTGCTAAGCAAGCCGGAGTGGCGAGATGTCGAGAGGTGGGTAGGTTCGGATTGCCACGTACGTTCAGCACCACCTGAAGTATGCATGGGAGACCCATGTTCCGTCAAACTTGTCTCTGTGCCTATTCTCGGGCATACCACTCCAACAGGCGCAAGAAGACAATTAAGGGAGAGACTCCGAGTGTCATCTTGCGACTCCCTGGGGGCAGCTCCTACTTCATGAGCGGCGCGAACTATGCCGCCTTCGAACACCGCAGCATGATGCAGGTGATGCCCATCCTGGTGGCGGACAAGTCAGCCCTGCGGTCGGGAAAGGACGGCGAACTGGCCGCGCTGCGCGTGCGTGCTTTCAGGATGTACGCCACATTCTACAAGGCCTTTCTGGGGGTCAGCGCACACACGGAGGCCTCCCTCGCAATCGCACGGGCCCACGCCATCAAGTAAGTCGGATGGCAGTTGACGGGGGAAAGGGTTGTGGAAGGCAATGAATGCATACATAGGGGTTTGCGTGGGTTGCAGTTTCTGGCCTTGGCATGCACCGACTCAACCGTATGATCATGCAATGCATTATACCACAGGTTGGTGGAGATCCTGCCACAGGCATACCCGGACCACGCATCGCATTGGCGCTTTCCCAAGATCCACATGATTGTCCATTTGCTGGACAATGTGATTATGCGCGGGATGCCACACCACTACAGCACGGAGATGTGGGAGCATACCCACAAGGGGACGGTCAAGATCCCTGTCAGGGGCAGCAACTGGAAGGACATCCCCAGGCGCATCGTGGAGGAGGAGGTGCAGAGGGAGATCTGCAGGGAGGTGGCACAGGACGCGGGTGGTGGGCGACAGTATGCGACGGCGCTGTGCGAGGTGAGACAGTGTGTAGCAGATCCCATTGTTGGCCGTATGATCGTGACCCTATGCCTTACCGTGTTTCTTTGTTTCTGGACAAGATCGCGTTACACCCATGTCCAACCACACGCGCAGGCCGTGGAGATGATGAAACCCGTGATCACGAGGAAGGGCCGCACAATGCGACCGGCGGAGAAGGGCGACGCGGTGATGGGTACCTACCGCACGGCACTGGGCGACCTCATGGATGCGCTACCAGGCAGCATAGTGGCTGCTAGGATCACGGCATCTGCGGTCGTGGTGCGTACACATGTGCAGGTGTATGCACCACTTCGGGTGGTATCAGCAAGTGCTTATGCCCCCTACGTGTCCTTTGTTTGTACACAGCAGAACGACGTCCTGCTCCCTATGCCCCCCTTCATGCAGGCCCATACCGCCGTGGCGGTTCCGCGCACCAAAGGTGGAGCACTGGTCTCCAAGGGCGCGTTCATCAAGGCAAGCCCCAAGGAGAAGTGGTTCACTGACTTTGCAGTGAAGTCACCGAAGAAGGAGGAGTGGTATGCCAAGGCGCTGTGTATTTTCAAGGCGGAGACGGCAGATGGCGACCGGAAGGGGTTTGTGTACGTGCGGTGGTATGAGAGGGCAGGCATTTGCCCTCTCACCACCTGCGTGCAGCTGACCCCGTCGCGCAAGGATACAAGGCACGCAGTGATTGCTGTGGAGAGCATCTTGCGGGTTGTGCATATCTTTCGCTCTTTCAGCAACCCAGCGGTGTTGCAACTGAACAAATTCCTGCTGTGTGAGTGATTTATTGGTCGATGCGTGAGGACGTTTTTTAGGGTTGAGACGCGGATGCGCATGTGTTATTTAACCTACCGGGCGACTCAAACCAGTGACTGACACGCTATGGTTGGGTGAGGTTGGAATCCCTGCCGATTGGGCGATCCAGAGATAGTGAGATGGTGCGCCATTTTGGATACTATAATGCGTTGATGTGTTCAGGCGGCTTTGGTTTATGTAGTTGTGAATTGAACACTGTAGTTGCAGACATGTTGTGGGTCTGATCCTCCCGTGCGTTACGATGGGGTATGCTGTGCCGCGTATACAGCCTTGCGCACTCATCGAAAGCGCAACACACTGCCTGATCCGGTTTGGTGTACCGTGGTTTAGGCATCTGGCACGACCGCGATCCGGAGGGGGATGGAGGCTCGGTTGGGACGTGGTCGTAATCCGAATGCCGCACAGTCATTGGTGCGCAGTTTTGTACAATAAGTGGATACAGTTGGGTGGTGTTTCTCGAGCAATCGCTTTCTGGTTACGGGAGCCCAATGTTATGCTGATGTGGCACTTGAGTGGCCTTGCGGTCCCAACCCGGCATCTGTGACAAGGCTATAGGAAATTCCAGCACTTGAGGGGATTTAGCAAAGCTGGAGTTGCTGCATACCTTTTTCTACGCAAATGGCGTCCGTGGTATCCCTCTTCGAGGCGCTGAAGGCACCGCCCGAAAAGGTGTTCACTTTCACGGAGTTCCCACTAATCCCCACACGGGTGCCGTTAGGGACGTCCGAGCGCGAGCAGCTGTCTCGGGAATGGCACATGCCCGTATGCTTCATGTACAACGCGACCGGATGTGTCCGCAAACCGCCGATTGTTGTTCTACGAAGAGACGACAAGAGGCCCATACATGAGGGGCGCAAGAAGGAGCATGACGTGAAAGTGCGCTACGCGAAGAATGGGCGCTTTTCTGGCGAGGTGAGCAGGAACAAAGGTGGACTTTGTAGGTTGCTCGGCTTTGTGTATGTCGTACAGTTTTGTTGGCCGTTGTGCTTTACTCATGTCGGCATTCCGGACATCGGCCGTGTTGTCCGCGTAGTTGTTCATGGAGTACATGGATGAGTTCAACGGGGAATTGCATGCCAAGAACGAGAAGGCGGTGGTGCTGGTGCACAACCCGACGCACACACTCACCGGGTGTGTCAAACGGACCAGCACAGCGGATGGGTTTGTCGTGGAGGAGTTGACACGAGTGAAGGTTGTGCAGACATTTGGCGTGATGCCAGCGGTTGCGTTCTCGGCCATAAATGGTGTTGTGGACGCATTGAAGGCAGTGTTCCGGACGTGGTTTATGCGGTCGGCGGTCACGAGCCCGGAGTGGACCCGTGAGGGCGTTTTCCCTCGGCCACCGCTGCACGATGTCCTGTACAAGCATTTCATGGCGGGCAAGTTGACGATGCCTGGAACAATCCAGAGGAGCTGGTGGCGGGCTGGTACCGTGCCGAAGGGTTGGTTGTCGCGGATGGACCGCCTGAAAGGTAAAGCTGCGGCTGGAATGTTTGACTGTCTGGTGGTGGACTTGACGAGTCTGCAGCTGGTGATTGAGGAGTTCAAAAGCAAGTGCAGCAGCGGGGCGTTCATGACGGCGTGGGACTTCGTGGGGTGTGACGAAGTCCTCATTGAGAAGTGGGCGCCAGAGGGGGACGAGGAGGTCGGCTCTGAGGATGAGATTCCGGCTTATTTCTGCATCCCGGAGGGCCCGCTCATGTGCGACAGCCGCAGCTGTCGCCGCGTGAGCCGCATGGTTCACGGTGGTTTCATTAAGCATGCGGAGGCGAAGGGTATTCCGCCACGCGACGTGCCAGAGGAGGCCGGCGTGGTGAATGAGGAGGTGGTGAGCCGCCTTCGACGCACGCCTACTAAGCGCATCCGGGCCGGCAGCTCAAGTGATAAGGGGCTCACGTCAGACGCATCGGATGAGGGAGGCCACATCCCGAAGGCGGGTGTGTTGTTCCCAGTGGAGGATGCCAAGGAGAGAGTCGTACGCTTGGTGTAGGGCTGTAGTGTGGGCCCGCTTGTTCACTGCGGTATGCGGGGGCAGAACAGAGGTAGCTGTAGACCTGGATGTCATGTCATGTGTTAGACGTAGTGTGTGCATGGGTTGCACGAGTCTGGTGGGCGCCGAATCCATGTCTGTTTGTTGTGGTTGATAATGCAGAAGGCCTTATTGGTGTATCACATGTGCCTGCTTTGTCGGATTGCGTCTTGCGGAATCAAACAAAGATGTAAACATTACGGACCAACCGTAATGCGGAAGTGTTCTGAGGTATCACGCAACACGCAATCGGGTATTCCTTGTATGCGATGCAGTAGTGTGCTTGTTTGACGAACCGCGTTCACTTGCGGCACGAGATTTCTCGAGCCGCGGGGAAATTTTGGCATTCCGTCGCGCTGGCGGTCCGGCCGATGTATGCCTTACCCTGTGTGCGGTACTTAGTGGCAAATGTGGAAAGTTGCAAGGACGGGTAGTTCGGTTGCGGATACTTTTCTGCAACTTTTGCGCAACTTTCCTGCGGCTCTGTGACTTAAACTCGAAAATTTACCCAACCTTTTTCCGCAATGTGTTGCGTTGTGCCCAAGCCCGCTGGTGTGTCGTGCTACCTCTGGTGCGCGCTCGAGTGCACGTCCACCGGCCGCATAATGGGCATTTTTTCCGACCCGAGTCGCCAGGACATGCCCGGGCCCGTCGGGTTTGGAGGGAGCTGCCCGCCCGGCGCGCTTTCGCCCGCGATAGGCGATCTCGCGGAGCTCTCCTCGCTGGTTTTCCACCACTTGTGCCTCACCGGCGACTTGCCGGACTCCGTCACGCGCCTCCAGAAGCTGACGAAGTTTGAAATGCCCGAAAACAACTTCTCCGGGCCCATTCCGTCTCTTCCGCCTGCCCGCACTCCGCTACGTGGATCTGGGCACACTCAATGAATACCCGGAATATCAACTTCAATACGAAGGCCTTTCGGGGTCCCTTCCTGACGGGCCCGATGCATACTTCCCGTCGCTGGAAACGGTTATCCTGTCCGGCAACGCGCTCTCGGGGGAGCTTCCGCGCGCCCTTCTCCACGCACCTGCATTGCGCCGGTTGGACCTGCAGAGCAACAACATCACGGGGGAACTCCCGGGGGGAACGGGCACGTATTCGCGGAGCATCACCGCGCTCAGCTTGCGCAACAACAGCCTGTCCGGCGCCATTCCCCCCGCGCTGGCGGAGATGACTGCGCTACGGAATCTCGACCTGGGAGAGAACCGTCTATCTGGCGCGGTGCCCGCGGCTCTGCGCGACTCCGAGTCGTTCGGGGCACTCGAGGAAGTGCGGCTCGACAGCAACGCGCTCACCGGGCCGTTCTGCGACGCGCTGCTGCCGGCGCGCGAGGTCTGGCTGGGCTTCAACGACCTGGGCGCCACGAGCGCCGGGAGCAGCGCCAGCGCGAGCGGCGGCGGATGTGAGGAGGAAGGGGGAGGCTCTCTGCACGGCTGCGTGCTTCCCGCAAAGCTAAAGCTACTCAGCGCGCCGCACGCAGGACTCCGGGGAAGCGTTCCCCCCGACCTGTTCCTCGCGACGACCGCGCAGTCGGGGCGCACGCCTCGCTGTAGGGAGTGGACTATCGAGATGGACCTGAGCCACAACAGCTTCTCGCGCAGCCTGAAAGCTTTCACGGTGCTTCTGACTGGTACTACGGGCAGTATATTGGACCTGTCGCACATTCTCCGGCGGCATTCCCGAGGCGTATTTCACCGGCATCTTCACCCGCGTGGACCTGCGGTTTAACGATTTGCGCGGTCCGCTGTTCGACGCACGCTGGGACTCGCGGTCGCTGCTTTGGGTATATGACTGGGACGTGCTGCGCGTGAGCAACAACAGCGCGCGCATGGTGGGCGCGGTTGGCTCGGGGTACCTCCCCGCGCCGGCGCCTGGCGTGCAGGCCTCCGCTGCGGAGACTGCTGCGCTGCTGGCGGTGCGCGATGCGCTCCTGGGGGAAGCAGCGGGAGGAGCAGCGGGAGGAGCAGCGAGGGGAGCAGCAGGGGGATCAGCGGGGATAGCGGGGTTAGTGAACGGCGGAAGCAGCTCGTGGGCGGAGATATTGCGCAGCTGGGACGCGAGCAGCAGCAGCGCGTGTGCGTGGTATGGCGTGGGATGCACAGCAGACGGACACGTGGACACACTCCACCTGGAGGGCAACATCAACGTCACAATGCAACCCAAGGTGGTCGCGGAATGCCCGACTGTGAATACGAGCAGAGCCAATACGCGCTGAGCTGCCCGTCATACAACCTCTCCCGTCCGTTACCTCCCGACAGCATGCGCTTCTTCCTGCAAGGCCTACCAGGCGAGAGCAGCAGCAGCAGCAGCAGCAGTGCGAGTGTGAGCGGGCGTCTGTCAGAAGCGATGGGGCAGCTGACGCAGCTACGCATCTCCGGGCACGTCCTCTCCGGCGGCCTGCCGCCGTCCCTATCGCGCCTCTCCCACCTTGTCGCTCTCGACCTCTCCTCCAACTGCCACCTCTCCGGCTCCATACCCCCCGCCCTCTTCACTCTCCCCTCGCTACGAGAGCTCACCCTCCGCGGGAACACCACCACAGCAGCAGCAGCAGCAGCAGCAGTGGAAGCACTGTCACCGAGTTTGGAGATTCTAGACGTGGGGGGAAACGCTCTTTCGGGGTCCATTGCAGCGCAGGTGGGTCTTCTCACGGGTTTGACACACCTGGTGCTGGACCACAACCGGCTGGACGGCAGCTTGCCAAGGGAGCTCGGCGCGCTCTGGATGCTCACAGACCTGCAGCTGCAGGGGAACGCCCTCCAGGGGGACGTCTCTGCGCTCGCTGCCGCCTTCCCCGCTGCCGCTTCTGCTCCCGGCAACTCTGCTGCCTCCAGTGCGCCTCTCTTCTGGGGTCTCCGCGGGGTGTTTCTGCTGCTGACCCGTCTGGACGTCAGCAGCAACGAGCTCTCATGCGGCGCAGCCACACTCTTCCCCCGCGACCAAGAATTCCACACGCTAAACTTCTCAAACAACCACCTCACGTGGGGCCCCGGCAGCAATGCCTCCTGGCACGCTGACTGCCTGGACCTCTCACACAACCGCATCAGCGCCCCGCTGCAGGACTTCTTCGGAGACTTGTCCAAGGGGTTCAATTCGGCGGTTCTGCGTCTGTCCCACAACCAGCTGTCGGGACCCATCCCTGCCCCGCTCCTAGGACATAGAGTGACGCACGAGTTGGACCTCTCACACAACCTGCTCACGGGTTCAATTTCTGCTGTCTTCAACAACTTACAATCGGAGATACTCGATCTGTCGCACAATCAGCTGACTGGCATCGTTCCTCAGCTTGGTGGCACCACACGCCTACCCCTTTCCTTCTTGGACCTCTCTTCCAATAATCTCACAGGAAGCATCTCCAGCGCCCTCATGGCTGGCCTTACAGCCCTAACCCACCTAAATATCTCCAACAACCTGCTCTCCGGCTCGCTGCCCCCTTCGCTCGCTCGTGTCCCTCCTCTCACCCACCTGGACCTCTCACGCAACAAGCTCAAAGGCTCCCTGCCTGCCTTGGGCCAGGGTCAGCAGCGCCTCGCATACCTGGACCTCTCTTTCAATGCGTTCACTGGCAGCGTTGCAGAGAATAACTATCCGTGCTCACAGCAACAGGCAGCCGTTTCAGCAGGGCTGGTGTGTGCGTGCGGGGCAGAGGTTCGGCTGAGCCACAATGAGCTCACTGGTTTCGTCTTCTCCTCGTGCCTCTCGCTGCTCGACCTCTCACACAACCAGCTCTCTGGCCCCATCCCAGAGCCCCCCCAGGGGAACAGCCAACTTGCCTACTTGGACCTATCGTTCAACAAGCTCACAGGAAGCATCTCTGATGCTCTTGTCACCGGCCTCACAGCCCTATCCCACCTGGACCTCTCCAATAACCTGCTCCCAGGCTCGCTGCCGCGCTCCCTCGCCCTGGTCCCTTTGCTAACGCACCTGGACCTCTCTCGCAACAAGCTCAAGGACTCCCTGCCTGCCTTCTGCCAGGGCAAGCAGCGCCTCGCCTCTCTCCTCCTCTCCTCCAATGCTTTCTCCGGACCCCTCTCCTCCCTCCTCCCCTCCTCCTCCTCCTCCTGCGCCTCCTCCCTCCTCTCCCTCAACGTCTCCACCAACCAGCTCTCCGGCTCGCTCCCCTCGTCCCTCTCGCGCTTCACCGCTCTGCAATCCTTGCTAGCGGCGCGCAACCGCATGAGCGGCAGCATCCCTGCAGGGCTGGCATCCCTAACGGCTCTGCAGGAGCTGGACGTGTCGTGGAGCGGGCTGTCAGGCATCATCCCTGTGCTGCTGCATGCTGCTGCCCCCTCCCTGCAAGTGCAGCTCGCTGGCAACGCCCTCTCTGGCTCCATCCCCCCCTCTCTCTCCGACCTGCCCACCTCCTACTTCTGCCTCGGCAACCCCAAGCTCTGTGGAAAGCCCCTGCCTGACTGCAAGAAGCGCTCCACGAAGCCCAGGAAGGGCCGGGTGTAAGGCTTGGGGAGGCAGTAGGACTCTCCGCAGCTTATGTGTTAATGGAACCTGCCTGTTGGCTGTAGGCAAGGCGAGTACTGTTATATGTTCCCTAATGTACCTGTACAACATAAATATGCTGGGGTTAAATTTTCTGTTTGTACAGTACTTCTCAAATCCTGCGAGTGTGACCACGGTAATAATATCGATAGTGAACTTTAGAGAATTCTGGCTTGTATTGTATTGGAGGTTCCCATATTTTACTGTAGAAAACTCTAATACAGAGGATGAATTTCCTAGGGTTTGTTACACACCTGATATCCATGAAATTTTTTTTTTTTCCTCTTTGGGTTTCTGTTTGTTATGCAGTACCGGAATCTTGCAATACTAGTACCTTGTTAGGGAACATTCCTGTGTGGACACAAATGTCTCAATGCTCAGCAGCCTTTGCGTGGTCGAGCAGTGCGCCTGCGCTGCAGGGGCAGGAGCTTGTGGGGCGGAGGGATACCGGTGCAGGAGAAGCAGGTGCGGAGATGCTGCCAGAAGCCCATAGGTTCCTCATGAACGGTACCACGTCCAAGTTGCCGGGCCGGGAGACTATTATTGCCCAAAAAACGGTGCAGGAGAAGCAGGAAAAACCGGTGCTGGTGGTACAAGGAGAGAGGGGTTGGGGAGGTGGAAAGGGAGAGGAAGGGACAGCGCGGGTGAGAGCAGTGCGCTGTCACCGTAGCAGCAGGTACCTGTAGGGCAAACGTTGGTGTGAGAGAAGCAGGTGCGCAGCTGGGGGATGAGGAAGGGGGTGGGGAGGGAGAGGGTATCGGGAAGGGAGGGAAGGGGAGGGGAAATGGACGTGAGACAGCGCCATAGTCCATCCCTCGAAAAGAGGTTAAGGGGAAGCGGAAAGGGGAAGAGAAGGGGAAAGAATTTGTTGAGAAATGTTTTTCTGCAGAATAAGCAGAATTCAGAAAGTCACAATGCGTTGATGTGGGATACACACACGCGAGGCTGGATGGATGCCATGGGAAGAGGGAATACGGATTGGGAGGACAAGGAGGTAGTTGAGTTGAGGGAAGATGCGAGAGCGAGTCTCGCCTTAGCTGCGATGCGACTCTCAGAGCCTCCCCCAACCCGGGCGACGTCCAGCTATGAAGCTACCGCTTCCCATCGTTGGCAGTGATTCGAGTGCCTCAAGTGCTTTCTACACGCTTTTTCCCCGCCCCTCACCGACTCTCACCTTGGCAACACCCAGCATGTCATGTGCCCCCGGGTCACTGCCATGCCACCCATTGCTGACACCCGCCCATTCCACTCAGCCTGGGTGGTTCCACGAGGACGAGTGGCGAGAGGGTAAGCGTGATGGCAGAGCCTGGCGCTGGGGAGGGGGAGGGGAAGGGGGGGTAAGGCAAGCGTGAAAGCAGGGGTAAGGGGAGGGGGAGAGGGTAAAGGAGGGGGAGGGGGTAAGAGAAAGGGAGTGCGTAAGGGTAAGGAAACGCGGTAAGGGAAGGGTTCGATATGGTCTTGAGGTGGTGCCTTGGCAAGCACTATGGTTGTTTGTGCGAGTGGGTGCGAGGAGGGTATTGAGATGGCAAGCAGGAGCGGAGCGTGGTTGGAGGGGGGCATGGGTGGGCGGGAAGGGAGTGTTTCAGGATTTTGTGGACAATGCTCCAAACCACATCGCCCATCACTCATTGCCTCTCACAGGTCGCCCCTCTCACACACATCAACTTCCCCCCCCCCCCTCCCTCCCTTTCCTTCGACCCCCCTCCCTTCAGCCCCACTCCCTTCAGCCCCACTCCCTTCAGCCCCACTCCCTTCAGCCCCGCTCCCTTCAGCCCCACTCCCTTCAGCCCCACTCCCTTCAGCCCCACTCCCTTCAGCCCCCCTCCCTTCAGCCCCACTCCCTTCAGCCCCCCTCCCTTCAGCCCCACTCCCTTCAGCCCCACTCCCTTCAGCCCCCCTCCCTTCAGCCCCACTCCCTTCAGCCCCACTCCCTTCAGCCCCACTCCCTTCAGCCCCACTCCCTTCAGCCCCACTCCCTTCAGCCCCACTCCCTTCAGCCCCCCTCCCTTCAGCCCCACTCCGTTCAGCCCCACTCCCTTCAGCCCCCCTCCCTTCAGCCCCACTCCCTTCAGCCCCACTCCCTTCAGTCCCACTCCCTTCAGCCCCCCTCCCTTCAGCCTCCCTTCCTTCACAACCCGTTCCTTCAACCTCCCTCCCATCAACACCCGTTCCTTGACACCCCCTCACCAGTCTCCAAGCACGAATCGCCATCCCTCAGAGCCGCTCACCGTGGTGGGATCATGCCGATCAATAATCGCCCGGGGCGCTAACCTTGCCAACATTGCGTGATTGATTGATTTCCGCCGAAATCGCGGCTTCGCTATTGGTCACCGCGCCGCCACTAGTAGCAGAGCACTGAAAGGTCACCTCCTTCACGCCGACGATCCGCCTCCCGCCTTTCGAGGCAACCCATCCATCATCCGCCTTCACTCGCATCATCCGCCTTCACTCGCATCATCCGCCTTCACTCGCATCATCCGCCTTCACTCGCATCATCCGCCTTCACTCGCATCATCCGCCTTCACTCGCATCATCCGCCTTCACTCGCATCA
Source organism: Closterium sp. Yama58-4 (assembly GCA_947470075.1). NCBI lineage: Eukaryota > Viridiplantae > Streptophyta > Zygnematophyceae > Desmidiales > Closteriaceae > Closterium > Closterium sp. Yama58-4. Next base: position 253,337 of record CANIUD010000902.1, on the reverse strand, counting down.
TCCGCCTTCACTCGCATCATCCGCCTTCACTCGCATCATCCGCCTTCACTCGCATCATCCGCCTTCACTCGCATCATCCGCCTTCACTCGCATCATCCGCCCTTCACTCGCATCATCCGCCTTCTCTCGCATCATCCGCCTTCACTCGCATCATCCGCCTTCACTCGCATCATCCGCCTTCACTCGCATCATCCGCCTTCACTCGCATCATCCGCCTTCACTCGCATCATCCGCCTTCACTCGCACCATCCGCCTTCACTCGCACCATCCGCCTTCACTCGCACCATCCGCCTTCACTCGCACCATCCGCCTTCACTCGCACCATCCGCCTTCACTCGCACCATCCGCCTTCACTCGCACCATCCGCCTTCACTCGCACCATCCGCCTTCACTCGCATCATCCGCCTTCACTCGCATCGCATCATCCGCCTTCACTCGCATCGCATCATCCGCCTTCACTCGCATCGCATCATCCGCCTTCACTCGCATCGCATCATCCGCCTTCACTCGCATCGCATCATCCGCCTTCACTCGCATCGCATCATCCGCCTTCACTCGCATCGCATCATCCGCCTTCACTCGCATCATCCGCCTTCACTCGCATCATCCACCTATACCGTTCGCGATGTGCCGCAGAGGCAGGGATGCTGCCAGTCTAGCCACAGCCGCGCTCATGATCAACCCGGAAATATGCTGAGTCAGGAGGAATAGGACATCCGATTGAACTTCGTATCTCGTGACCAGGAGGAAAGAAAGTTAGAATTTCATCACGGCGGGTAATGTAAGTCTCCTTGGGTGGCTCGAAGAAGCCGTGGGTCACTACCGACCTCCTATCGACCACGAGGAACATGCGGCTCGAGCGTCGGCCTAGAATGCGAGGCAACAGCAAAATATTCACCTACAATCCCGTAAGCTTCGAGTGGCACGGAAGTGACAGTCTAAGAGGCATTCGAATTGAATGTAAGAGGAGCCATTTAGCATTGCCTTGCCTATTCGAGCAGGCAAAGGTTGAGCCGCCATGGCTTAGATTAGCAGCAAGCAAAATTGAGAAGCTGGTCTGTAACAGGTTCGGAATTCACCATGCGGAAAGCATGGGAATTTCCGAAAGGGAAGAGGAGACGTCACCTAGCTAGCTACGAACAACAACACTTGCTAGCCTCGAGCGTTCATCCTTATCCCTGTCAGGAAGGATTGTACAGCGGAGCATAGCATCGAGGCGTGATGCTATGCTAGATAACGTGCCGACACGGACTTTCTATCCGAGTCGCACGTCTCTCTTCTCCTAGCATAAATATCCATCCCTGAATCTTGTATTCTTATCCTTGGATCTTCTATTTTCAGAATTCTCTTCTTGATTCTTCTTCTTCTCTTCTAGCTACGGCGCTCTCTTCTTAGTAGCGCCGTAGCCTTGTTTCACTGGTATCAGAGCTGTTTCGATCCTCAGTTTCTACTCTCGTGCTAAGCTGGCTACTAATCTTTACCTCGACTACTACACTCGTCCTTAGTAGCTAGCCGCTTCTCTTCGGCTTTGACTTCTACTACTTCGACATGTCCTACCTTGGGACAACTACGAGGCTTTCTTGCACCTGATTGCGAGGACCTTCCTGCTCCAAATCTGAAGTCGAAATTTACTGTGGTGAAATCGAAATCTGCTGCAAGGTTCGTGAACCTGTGAGTGGGCGAATTTCAGCCAACCTGAAAGTGTGGAAGCAGATTTTCGAATTTCGAAGTGACCCCGCTGCTCCAGAAATCTTCTACTGCTACACTACTTCGACCTACACTCGAATTCTCTGAACTGAGGTGAAGTTGGGTAAAAAGCGTTCTGAAATCCAATTTCTTGACCTCAAATCTTTCTGCTGAAGCATAAACACTTGGTCTTCACATCCGTTTCCAACTTCTTTGGAGTTCGTGCATCTTCTTTCTACTCTCTACAACGTGACTCCTTTGCTGGAAGTTGAGAATATTACACTCATATGTTCTTGCTTTTGCTCTAAATTGCTGATAGTCAATAGAGCAATTACAAGCAAGGCAATCATGTGTCTAAATTCTATTCTTCCTTTTTCTGATTCTGAGAACTTCATTGCTCCTAGTCCAAAGCTCTGTAACATATAAAGAGCTGAAGCACCTTATTTCACCCACAAGGATGCTTGGCTAGGAAGGAAGCTTGTACATCTTACCTTCTACATCTCTCCTAGGCATATAAGGCGGTATTGCTGGACGTGCTATAGGCACCAGCTTTGAGGCAGCTTGGTATGGGTTGTGCTGCTCAGTAAGAAGCGCCATAGCTGAGAAAGCATGGGCTTAGGAGAAACTGTCCACGACCATTGACCAAGAGCTGTAATATGGGCTGCAGCTATATGCCGACCTCCTCCTCTGAATTTCTTCTTGACTCTGCCGTAGCCTTGTTCCACTAAGTTGTTTTTAGATAGTACTAGTAGAAGAAGGCTTTCTTGGAAGAATTTCAGAAAGATAGTAACTTTACTAGATCATATGATGGCTTACACATTAAAGACATATCCTAATATACTAGGATAATAGCATGGGCGCCTTGAGCAGGTCGCTCAGGTCGCCATTCACCTTCCTAGAGCTAGGAACAGCAAGGCATAGCATTTATTATTATGTACATAGCATCCTAGCCTTGTTGTCTAGTTATAGAACCAATAAGCAAAGCCTAGGAAATCACTGTCTTGTTGTCGTCCATGTTGTTGATAATGATGAGTATGAGCACTGCTGGAAGTAGTCATAGCTGTAGAGCCTTGTGCAGTCACCTAATCTGCTGCGCTGTAGGTAATTCTCTGCCCCGTTGTGTCCAGCAGTAGCATGCTCTCTGGAGTTGTTCCCAATGTTGGAAACTGAGAATTACGAGCCGCACAATTCAATGTTGGATTCCAACATTGAATTCCCGAAATGTACTTAGGGTGTGTTCCGAATTCTGGTTCGGATCACAAGGAGTTGAGTTGGCGAAATCGCGGACGGCGAGATCGCCTTCGCCTTGTTACATTACTCCCCTCTCCAGCAAGCACCGTCCTCGGTAATTGAGCAGATGCAAGGTAGCTCTGAAGGGCTCTCTGGGCATTGTGAAGGTTTGTTTCGGGTGTCCAGAGGTTGTGAGAGGAGTCTTTTCCACGCCACTTAACAATGAAGTAAGTGCCGCGAGGAGAAGTTTCATGGGAGAGAATTTTCTCAACTTCAAAGAGATCAGGGTTGGGTGTGAACATAGGAGGCCGAGGAGGCAGAGGTAGGAGGGGGAAGTGGGCTGGAGGAATGTGGTAAGGACGTAGCAGCTGAACGTGAAAAACAGGGTGTATGTTGATGTGTGGTGGAAGTTTCAAACGGTATGTGAGAGGAGAGAGAACTTGGGTGATGGGGAAAGGGCCGATGAAACGAGGTGCAAGTTTACGAGTGAGACCTTTCTGCAGCAAGGGGAGGTTTGTGGTAGAGAGGAGGACTTGGTCACCTACGTGGAACTGAACGTCATGACGGTGTTGATCGGCGTACCGGATCATTCGGTGTTGGGATTTGAGCAAGGAAGCGCGTGCTGCTGCAATGGTCTTTTCCCGAGTAGAGAGGAATTCGGCTGCCGGTTTGGTATTGCTGCTGCGTACGAGAGAAGCCGGTGTGCGAGGTTGCTGCCCTGTAGCGAGGAAGAATGGGGTTTGTCTCGTGGCAAGGTTTACCGTGTTGTTGTAGGAGAATTCGATCGATGGCAGATGCTGGTCCCAATCATTTTGCCATGCATTCACGCATGCGCGCAGAGCATCTTCAAGTGTTCGATTCATCCTCTCGGTCTGCCCATCGGACTGAGGATGATAGGCAGTGGAGAGATGAATCTTGGTGCCAAATCTGTTGAAAAGGGATTGCCAAAATCTGCCAACAAACCGAGAATCACGGTCACTGATTAGTACGGAAGGGATGCCATGGAGACGTACTATTTCCTTGAAGAAGAGATCAGCGACATTCTCAGCTGTAGCAGTGGTGGAGGTAGGGAGGAAATGTGCCATCTTGCTCAGCTTGTCCACTACGGTGAGGATGGCGTTGTGATGGGAGGAGGTGCGAGGCAGATCTGTGATGAAATCGAGTGTCACATGAGTCCATGGGAGCTGAGGGATTTCCAAGGGGTGTAGCAGGCCGTAGGGTGCAGCATTGCGAGCTTTGTTGCACTGGCATGTGTGGGCGCTGCGTACGTAGGAGCGGACGTCTCGAGAGAGCTTGGGCCAGAAAAAGTTGGAAGAGATGGTTGCAAGCGTTTTGTCCACTCCGAAGTGCCCATTCTGATCATGATGCTCGCGTAGCAAGAGATGGCGAAGCTTGCGCTCTGCGGGGACGCAGATGACTCGGGAATCTGCTTTATACCAAAAGGGGGATTCGTAGAAGACAGATTTATCATCAGCAGCAGAGTAGAGATAGAAATGATCACGACGATACCCTTTGGTGAATTTCTTGATGAAGCTTTCGTCCCATGTGACACTTCCGATGGTGGTGAGCAGAGGTTGAGGAGGCCGAGTCAAGGAATCAGCAGGGTTGAGGCGGCCAGTGCGGTACTCGATTTTCAGCTCCGTTACATACTGCTCCAGATACTCCATCCATCGGGCCTGCCTCGGGGTGAGATGGGGCTGCGTCTTCAGGTGTTGGAGGGTGCAGTGATCGGTTAAGACAGTGACGGGCTGCATGTGAACATAGCAGCGCCACTTCTTGATAGCATGGACGATGGCCAGCGCCTCGCGATCGTGAGTAGCATAGTTGCACTCGGCAGGTTTGAGTTTTCGGGATTCGAAAGCGATAGGCTGAAGGCCATGCCCTTGATCTTGACAAAGAATTGCACCCGTTGCAACCTGAGACGCATCTGTCCATATCACATAGGGTAGGGAGGGGTTGGGTAGGGCTAGAGTAGGGGAAGAGGTTAGTGCACACTTGAGAGTATCAAAGGCGGTTTGCTGGTCAGAATCCCAATGAAATGGTTCACTCTTGCGAAGAAGGTTGGATAGGGGAGAGGTGATGGCAGCAAAGTGTCGAATGAACTTGCGGTAGTAGTTGGCAAGACCAAGGAAGGCTTGCACTTCCTTGATAGAGGTTGGCTCCTTCCATTCCCTGATGGCTTTGACTTTGGAAGGGTCCATAGCAAGCTGGTTCTGTGAGATGATGTGGCCCAAGAAAGGAATTGAGGGCTTGGCAAACTCACACTTGCTCTGTTTGGCGTAGAGACGATGCTCACGAAGCCGTGTGAAGACTTGCCTTAGATGCTCGGCGTATTCCTTCAAGGATTTGCTATGAATCAGAATGTCATCGATGAAGATGATGACAAACCGGTCCAAGAAATCCCGAAAGACACTGTGCATCAAGGACATGAAGGTGGCAGGGGCATTCGTTAGTCCGAAAGGAAGCACGAGAAACTCGAGATGCCCATACCGTGTTCGGAAGGCGGTTTTCTCGATGTCTTCGTCAGCGACACGCACTTGATGGTAACCGCTTCACATGTCCAGCTTGCTGAAAATTGTGGCCTCACCAAGTTGGTCAAAAAGTTCTTTCACGCGCGGCAGGGGGTAGCGGTTCTTGATGGTGATTTTGTTGAGCGCGCGGTAGTCAACGCACATGCGCATGCTGCCATCCTTCTTTTTGACGAAGAGAATCGGTGCTGCATAGGGAGAGGAGCTGACGCGGATGAAGCCCTTCTCAAGAAGCTACTCCAACTGCTTTTGGACTTCTTTCAGCTCGGCAGCACTCATCCGGTTGTCAAACATTATATATGTTGTGTTTGTTTAGGCTACAGTGGGTTAGCCTATAGGGGGTACACAATTCTAGGGTTAGGTACTTGTACTGATTTCACTGTTAGTTCAATCATTCCTGTCCGTTCATTCTGACATGGTATCAGAGCAGGTCCTTCACTAGGACCGTTTTAGGGCCCACCGCTACCTACCTACCTACCTACCTACCGTGCGCCCTCGTGCGCCCTCGCGCCCTCGTGCGCCTCTTACTACCGTGCGCCCTCGTGCGCCTCTTACTACCGCGCGCCCTCGTGCGCCCTCGCGCCCTCGTGCGCCTCTTACTACCGCGCGCCCTCGTGCGCCCTCGCGCCCTCGTGCGCCTCTCCCTACCGCGCGCCCTCGTGCGCTCTTGCGCCCTCGTGCGCCTCTCCCTACCGCGCACGCACGGCCTGCTAGCCACCCGCGCGCGGCCCGCTTTCCGCGGCGTCGTCGCCAGCCCGCGGCGTCGTCGCCTGCCCGCGGCGTCGTCGCCTGCCCGCGGCGTCGTCGCCTGCCCTCGTCGCGTCGACCTGCCCGCGGCGTCGCCACCTGCCCGCCGCGTCGCCCTGCCCGCGGCGTCGCCACCTGCCCGCCGCGTCGCCCTGCCCGCGGCGTCGCCACCTGCCCGCCGCGTCGCCCTGCCCGCGGCGTCGCCACCTGCCCGCCGCGTCGCCCTGACCTAATCCGCCTCTCGCCCCTGGAGCAGCCGCCACTGCAGCAGCAGCCCCTGGAGCAGCCGCCACTGCAGCAGCAGCCCCTGGAGCCGCCCGCCACTGCAGTAGCAGCCCCTGGAGCCGCCCGCCACTGCAGCAGCCCCCCCTGGAGCAGCCCGCACCTGCAGCAGCCGCCCCTGGCCCCTGGAGCCGCCGCCACTGCAGCAGCCGCCCCTGGCACCTGGAGCAGCTGCCGTCGCGGCCCGGCCTCGCTCGGCCAGTTGCTGTCTCCCTCGCTGACCCCTCTGGGGGTCCGGTCATTGCGACCTCCTCCACTGTCCTTCCTTGTCCTGCGGTCCCGTCAGGCACACTGTCAGGTCTCTACCTCCCCTCGTTCTCTACGAACTTGGTGGCGGGTAGTGCGCTCCAGGACAGGGGTGTCCACCAGTTCACCCCTGCTTACGAGCGCGTGACCCACTGCACGTGTGCTCGGACGGGCCGTCACCTGGCTACCTTCACTCGGCAGCCGGGGTCGGACCTGTACACACTGACCACTGAGTCCCCTCAGGTCGCTGCGTCCGCGTCTGCGTCTGCGTCAGGTCAGCTGTCCGCCCCCTGCTCGTGTCGCTCTCTGGCGCATGAGACTGTCCTCTGGCACCATCGCCTTGGTCACCCGTCTGTGCAGCGCCTTCGGGCCATGCACAAACGGGACCTTGTTGCTGGTCTTCCCAGGGTTCTCCCTCCCCTCCCACCCTCGCCTGCTCCTCCCTGTCTTCCCTGTGTCGAGGGGCGGCAGCGCGCCGCTCCTCACTCCTCCTCCTTCCCCCCGACGACTGCTCCTTTGCAGACGCTCCACATGGACGTGTGGGGCCCAGCCCGCGTCCGTGGTCAGGGTCAGGAGAGGTACTTCCTGATTGTTGTTGACGACTTCTCGCGCTACACCACGGTCTTCCCCTTGCGCGCCAAGGGTGACGTCCCTGATGTCTTGATCCCTTGGATCCGCAGATCTCGTCTCCAGCTCAGTGAGCGTTTCCGCTCCGACTTCCCTGTCCTGCGTCTGCACTCTGACAGAGGTGGGGAGTTTTCCTCTGGCCTCTTGGAGGCCTTCTGTCAGCAGGAGGGCATTGAGCAGTCGTTCACACTTCCGGCCTCTCCACAGCAGAATGGGGTTGCTGAGCGCCGCATTGGCTTGGTCATGGAGGTCGCTCGTACCTCCTTGGTTCATGCGGCTGCCCCCCACTTTCTGTGGCCGTTTGCAGTCCGATACGCTGCGCATCAGCTCAACCTCTGGCCCCGTGTCTCCTTACCGGAGACTTCTCCGACACTGCGTTGGACGGGAGAGGCTGGCGATGCGTCGCGTTTTCGGGTTTGGGGATCTCGAGCTTTTGTTCGCGACACGTCCGCGGACAAGCTCTCCCGTCGCGCTGTCCCCTGTGTCTTCCTTGGCTTTGTCCCGGACGCGCCTGGTTGGCAGTTCTACCACGCCACCTCGCGTCGTGTCCTTGCCTCTCAGGACGTCACTTTTGACGAGTCCGTCCCCTACTACCGCCTCTTCCCCTACCGCACTGCCCCGCTCCCCCCCCCGCCTCTCTTCCTCGCTCCAGGTGCTGAGGTACCAGACCCCCTCCCCCCTCAGGGTGCCGCTCCCTCAGGTGTGTCCCAGGTAGACCCGGTTGAGCCTGTCGAGGTAGCTGTTGACTCTCGTCCTGCTGGGGGTACTGAGCCTGCCCGTGAGGAGTCTGGGGGTGCGGAGCCTGGGGGTGCGGAGCCTGGAGGTGCTGAGCCTGGGAGTGCGGAGTCTGGAGGTGCTGCGTCTGGGGGTGCTGCGTCTGGAGGTGCTGAGCCTGGGGGTGCTGAGCCTGACCGTGCTGAGTCTGGGGGTGCGGAGCCTGGGGGTGCGGAGTCTCGAGGTGCTGAGCCTGGGGGTGCTACGTCTGGGGGTGCTGTGTCTGGAGGTGCTGATCCTGAGCGTGCTCCACCTGGAGGAGCCCTCTCCTCCCAGCAGCTGCAGGAGAGGTACCTACAGTACTGCCGCCTCCGGAGAGGTGCTACTGGAGCTCGTACCAGTACTTCCCCTCCTACCCAGTAGCTCCCCCCATTCAGCAGATCCGAGAGTGGTACGCGCGGCGCTGCAGTCTTCGGAGTGGTGCTCCTGGTGCTGCGGACCCCAGCGGTGGCGCTGCTGCTGGTGCTGAGGACCCGGGCGTTGGAGCTACTGCTGGAGCTGAGGACCCGGACGGTGGAGCTGCTGCTGGTGCTGAGGACCCGAGCGGTCGAGCTGCTGCTGGTGCTGAGGACCCGGGCGTTGGAGCTACTGCTGGAGCTGAGGACCCGGACGGTGGAGCTGCTGCTGGTGCTGAGGACCCGAGCGGTCGAGCTGCTGCTGGTGCTGAGGACCTGGACGGTGGAGCTGCTGCTGGTGCTGAGGACCCTGCCGCTGGTGTCGCTGCTGGTTCTGGAGACGCTGCGCGGCCGCGACCGTACTTCGTACCACTTCTTCAGCAGGTTCTTGGTCAGGCTCCTCCTCCTTGTCCTCCTCCCTCCGTAGCGTGTCCTCCGCCTGTCCAGTCGCAGTCCCAGTTCCCGCCTGCCTCGCCTCTCCCTGCTCCCTCTCCTTACACTGGTCCCACAGGAGGTCTTACAGAGCGTCGTGAGCCTGAGTCTCGTCCTGCGTCGCCTGTTCGTACTACTCGCACTGGTCGTCGTGTCCCACGTGAGCGTCCTCCTCCTGTCCCTGGCACTCACTACATGACTCTGCATCCCTCCACTGCTCCTCAGCGTGTCCCGCTGCCGTCTCCTCCTGCGTCCTCTCTGCCTACTCTTCCTGATCCGGAGTCTGACTCCCGTCGTGCTGCCAGTCCCACTGTCACCCGTCTCCTCGCTACTGTTGTCACTGACCCTACCTTTGAGTCCTCTGCTGCGTCTGCTCTGGTCGCTGAGTTGATCGACTTTGCTGCCCGGTGTCGTCTAGACTACGCCACTAGCCTTGTTGCTGAGTCTGAGTCTGAGTCTGTCTGTCCTCCGTCCGTCGGGGGTGAGTGTGCTCTTGGCACGGACGTCCTTGAGGACAGACAGGAGGAGTTCCAGTGCTTTGCTGCTGCTTTACCCCACCTCGTGTCCATGCTAGTTGCCCCTGAGGGAGACCCGGATGCACCAGACATCCCGACCCCGCGCACTTACGCTGAGGCGATGGCGGGTCCCTACTCCTCTCAGTGGCAGACAGCCATGGACGCAGAGATGGCTTCCTGGAAGTCCACAGGCACCTACGTCGACGAGGTTCCCCCACCTGGGGCGAACATCGTCAGTGGCATGTGGATTTTCAGGGTGAAGCGGCCGCCAGGTTCTCCTCCTGTCTTCAAGGCGCGCTACGTGGCTCGAGGCTTCAGTCAGCGAGAGGGAGTTGACTTCTTTCAGACCTTCTCCCCCACCCCGAAGATGACCACTCTTCGGGTGCTGCTGCACATAGCCGCTCAGCGCGACTACGAGCTTCACTCACTTGACTTCAGCACTGCTTTCTTGCAGGGCAGCCTGCACGAGGAGATCTGGCTGCGCCGCCCTCCTGGCTTCACTGGGTCGGTTCCTCCTGGTACCCAGTGGAGGCTTCAGCGGCCGGTCTACGGTCTCCGCCAGGCACCGCGTGAGTGGCACGACACACTGAGGACGACACTTGCGGCTCTTGGGTTCGCTCCCTCTACTGCTGACCCGTCACTGTTTCTACGCACAGACACCTCACTGCCGCCGTTCTACATCCTCGTGTACGTCGACGACTTGGTCTTTGCCACTGCTGACACTGAGGCACTCGCCCACGTGAAGTCGGAGCTGCAGAGGAGACACACGTGCACAGACCTGGGTGAACTGACAAGCTATCTTGGCTTGCGGATCACCCGGGACAGAGCACGGCGCACCATCACCTTGACTCAGTCACACATGGTGCAGCAGATCCTTCAGCGCTTCCGCTTCACGTACTCCTCGCCTCAGTCCACTCCTCTGCCTACCGGTCACTCGCTCTCAGCTCTGCCTTCGGATGAGTCCGTAGAGCCGAGTGGCCCGTATCCAGAGCTTGTGGGCTGCCTCATGTACCTGATGACCTGCACTCGACCTGACCTTGCATACCCTCTTAGCATCCTTGCGCGCTATGTCGCTCCTGGCCGTCACAGGAAGGAGCACATGGATGCCGCTAAGAGGGTGTTGCGCTACTTGTGCAGTACGTCGGGCATGGGGCTAGTGCTTGGAGGGCGAGACCGAGTTGTACTTACTGGACACTCAGACGCTTCTTGGGCAGACGACCAGGCTACTCAGCGGTCGTCTCAGGGTTACACCTTCAGCCTTGGCTCCGGCTCAGTTTCTTGGCGTTCTACACGCTCTTCTTCTGTTCTCAGCTCCAGCTGTGAGGCTGAGATCTACGCCACAGCCATGGCTGCCCAGGAGCTACGCTGGCTGACCTACCTGCTGACCGACTTGGGAGAGCGGCCTCGTTCTCCTCCAGTGCTGTACGTCGACAACCAGGCTGCCATTGCCTTGTGTGAGGAGCACAGACTGGAGCACAGAACGAAGCACATCGCCCTGCGGTACTTCCTTGCTCGAGAGCTGCAGCAGCGTGGTCAGCTTCGTCTGCGTTACGTGGCCACTGAGGCCAACCTTGCTGATGTGTTCACCAAGGCACTTCAGCCTTGTGACCATCAGCGTTTCTGTACTCTTCTAGGCCTTGTGCCTGCTGGACCTCACTTACTTACTTCTTGACTCTGCTTGTACTGTGATCTTTATATATATGCCTGCATGTTTACACTTGCTAGGTTGTGATCACTGTATCTCTTGTTATATTATCATCCTGCATGTGAACTGGTCTTGTGACCACTTGCTTGTGCTCGGAATTTGTGTGGTATCCTTGAGATCCACCCTGAGCTTGTTTTGCTTTGCTTTGACTGGTCATGTGAGCTTGTGACCCCTTGTTCTCCCCCACTTTGCCTATAGGGGTGTGTCAAACATTATATATGTTGTGTTTGTTTAGGCTACAGTGGGTTAGCCTATAGGGGGTACACAATTCTAGGGTTATGTACTTGTATTGATTTCACAGTCATTCCTGTCCGTTCATTCTGACACCGGTACGTAGCACGAACGGTAGGTTCAGCATCGGGTTGCAAGATGATCCGATGATCGATGGCACGCTTTGGAGGAAGTGAAGAGGGAAGATCGGCAGGGAAGATGTCATTGAATTCGTTTAAGACCTGTTGAATTTCGGAAGGGATTTCAGCATCCTTGGGAGGGGAAGGGAGAAGGGGGTTTTCTGAAATTTTGTTCAAGAAGCAGAGGAAGAATTGAGAGCTTGGATCCCTAAGGGATTTTTTTGCTGCCGTTTTGAGAGGATGTTGCAGCAAGTGGAGGTAGAGGAGGAGGAAGAGGAGGAGAAGGTAGGTAAGGTAATGTCTCTTCCAGAGTGAGAGATGGTGACGGTTCCAAGAGTCCAATCAATCTTGGGGTTTTTTAGGGAAAGCCAGTCACGTCCAAGAATCACTTCATGATCTCCGAGAGAGGCCTGCTGAAATTGAATCTTGTCTTGGTAGGGTCCAATGATGCATGAAACAGGGAAAGGCACTCGTCCACATGAAATTGAGGTTCCGTTTGCCATCAACACTGTTTGAGGTAGGGAATCAGTTTGGGTTGGAAGAGAAAGCTTGGAAAGTAGAGAGGAGGAGATAAAGCTAGAGGAAGCACCACTGTCAACTAGGGCTTTCACTTTTTGACCACGAATCAGCATGGAAAGGAGAAGAGGTTCAGAGGGATTACGACTTTCAAGGGAAGAGATAGTGGGGCAGGTATAGTCACCAGAAAGTAGCCCCGCGTTTACTGGCGACTCGAGTTTCCCGGCGTTGGGAGGATGGGAGGCAGATTGGTGCGTTGGCGGCAGACTCTCCACACGTGCCCTTTCTTGCCGCACTTGTAGCATAAGACAGTTGGTCTTGGGTTCTTCCTCTTCTTCTCCATCAGGTCCAGGTCCATAGGAGTGGGTTCTTGAAGGTTGGAGTCCGTTGGTGTAGAGGGCTGGTAGGAGGGAGCAAACGGGAGGAACGGGCTACGAGGAAAGCGAGGCTTGTTGTATGCGTAATGGACAGCATCATACCGTTCAGCCACGCGTATCATTTCCTCGAGCGTAGAGCAGTCCCTCAGCTCGACCTCCATGCGCACGTTTGTTTTCAGCCCGCGCTTGAAACGATCCATCCGTTCAGCATCGGAAAGGTCCGGGATCTCTTGAGCAATGTCACGGAAGCGAGAAGCGTATTCTTGAACCGACTTGAGTTGTTTCAGGGAAGCCAAGGCGTCACGAGCTTCGATGTTCGGGTTCACCGGTTGGAAGGTTGCAATGAAGACTTGCTTGAATTGATCCCATGACTGGATGGTCGTATGCACGGATTGCCACCAAGCGATAGCAGATCCACGAAGAAAGGTGCCGGTGAAAGCGGTCCACTCGGCAGGTGCTAAGTGACTCAGGAACAGGTATTGCTCAACAAGAAAGAGCCAACGGCTCACGACAGGCTGGTTTCTCCCGGGAAAGAAAAAATCAGGAAGAGCGGGTCTAGCGCGCTGATTTCCGTCCGGCGGTGCAGTAGGGCTCGAGATTGCTGCCGCCGCTCCAGCTGCAGCTATACTAGCTTGCATCTCAGCTTGCAAGCTCTCTCTAACTTCAGCAACAAGTTGGGCTCGGTACGTTTCCAAGTAAGCGGCCCATTCATCACGAGAAGGTACCGAGACGGAAATCAGCACGCTAGACCCGCTCTTCCTGATTTTTTCTTTCCCGGGAGAAACCAGCCTGCCGTGAGCCGTTGGCTCTTTCTTGTTGAGCAATACCTGTTCCTGAGTCACTTAGCACCTGCCGAGTGGACGGCTTTCACCGGCACCTTTCTTCGTGGATCTGCTATCGCTTGGTGGCAATCCGTGCATACGACCATCCAGTCATGGGATCAATTCAAGCAAGTCTTCATTGCAACCTTCCAACCGGTGAACCCGAACATCGAAGCTCGTGACGCCTTGGCTTCCCTGAAACAACTCAAGTCGGTTCAAGAATACGCTTCTCGCTTCCGTGACATCGCTCAAGAGATCCCGGACCTTTCCGATGCTGAACGGATGGATCGTTTCAAGCGCGGGCTGAAAACAAACGTACGCATGGAGGTCGAGCTGAGGGACTGCTCTACGCTCGAGGAAATGATACGCGTGGCTGAACGGTATGATGCTGTCCATTATGCATACAACAAGCCTCGTTTCCTCGTAGCCCGTTCCTCCCGTTTGCTCCCTCCTACCAGCCCTCTACACCAACGGACTCCAACCTTCAAGAGCCCACTCCTATGGACCTGGACCTGATGGAGAAGAAGAGGAAGAACCTGAGACCAACTGTCGTTTGCTACAAGTGATAGGACATGACTGGCTTTCCCTAAAAAACCCCAAGATTGATTGGACTCTTGGAACCGTCACCATCTCTCACTCTGGAAGAGACATTACCTTACCTACCTTCTCCTCCTCTTCCTCCTCCTCTACCTCCACTTGCTGCAACATCCTCTCAAAACGGCAGCTAAAAAAATCCCTTAGGGATCCAAGCTCTCAATTCTTCCGCTGCTTCTTGAACAAAATTTTAGAAAACCCCCTTCTCCCTTCCCCTCCCAAGGATGCTGAAATCCCTTCCGAAATTCAACAGGTCTTAAACGAATTCAAGGACATCTTCCCTGCCGATCTTCCCTCTTCACTTCCTCCAAAGCGTGCCATCGATCATCGGATCATCTTGCAACCCGATGCTGAACCTACCGTTCGTGCTACGTACCGGATGAGTGCTGCCGAGCTGAAAGAAGTCCAGAAGCAGTTGGAGTAGCTTCTTGAGAAAGGCTTCATCCGCGTCAGCTCCTCTCCCTATGCAGCACCGATTCTCTTCGTCAAAAAGAAGGATGGCAGCATGCGCATGTGCGTTGACTACCGCGCGCTCAACAAAATCACCATCAAGAACCGCTACCCCTGCCGCGCGTGGAAGAACTTTTTGACCAACTTGGTGAGGCCACAATTTTCAGCAAGCTGGACCTGTGAAGCGGTTACCATCAAGTGCGTGTCGCTGACGAAGACATCGAGAAAACCGCCTTCCGAACACGGTATGGGCATCTCGAGTTTCTCGTGCTTCCTTTCGGACTAACGAATGCCCCTGCCACCTTCATGTCCTTGATGCACAGTGTCTTTCGGGATTTCTTGGACCGGTTTGTCATCATCTTCATCGATGACATTCTGATTTATGGCAAATCCTTGAAGGAACACGCCGAGCATCTAAGGCAAGTCTTCACACGGCTTCGTGAGCATCGTCTCTACGCCAAACAGAGCAAGTGTGAGTTTGCCAAGCCCTCAATTCCTTTCTTGGGCCACATCATCTCACACAACCAGCTTGCTATGGACCCATCCAAAGTCAAAGCCATCAAGGAATGGAAGGAGCCAACCTCTATCAAGGAAGTGCAAGCCTTCCTTGGTCTTGCCAACTACTACCGCAAGTTCATTCGACACTTTGCTGCCATCACCTCTCCCCTATCCAACCTTCTTCGCAAGAGTGAACCATTTCATTGGGATTCTGACCAGCAAACTGCCTTTGATACTCTCAAGTGTGCACTAACCTCTTCTCCTACTCTAGCCCTACCCAACCCCTCCCTACCCTATGTGATATGGACAGATGCGTCTCAGGTTGCAACGGGTGCAATCCTTTGTCAAGATCAAGGGCATGGCCTTCAGCCTATCGCCTTCGAGTCCCGGAAACTCAAACCTGCCGAGTGCAACTATGCTACTCATGATCGCGAGGCGCTGGCCATCGTCCATGCAATCAAGAAGTGGCGCTGCTATGTTCACATGCAGCCCGTCACTGTCTTAACCGATCACTGCACACTCCAACACCTGAAGACGCAGCCCCATCTCACCCCGAGGCATGCCCGATGGATGGAGTACCTGGAGCAGTACGTACCGGAGCTGAAAATCGAGTACCGCGCTGGCCGCCTCAACCCTGCTGATTCCTTGACTCGGCCTCCTCAACCTCTGCTCACCACCATCGGAAGTGTCACATGGGACGAAAGCTTCATCAAGAAATTCACCAAAGGGTATCGTCGTGATCATTTCTATCTCTACTCTGCTGCTGATGATAAATCTGTCTTCTACGAATCCCCCTTTTGGTACAAGGCAGATTCTCGAGTCATCTGCGTCCCCGCAGAGCGCAAGCTTCACCATCTCCTGCTACGCGAGCATCATGACCAGCATGGGCACTTCGGAGTGGACAAAACGCTTGCAGCCATCTCTTCCAACTTCTTCTGGCCCAAGCTCTCTCGAGACGTCCGCTCCTACGTACGCAGCTGCCACACATGCCAGTGCAACAAAGCTCGCAACGCTGCACCCTACGGCCTGCTACACCCCTTGGAAATCCCTCAACTCCCATGGACTCATGTGACACTCGATTTCATCACAGATCTGCCTCGCACCTCCTCCCATCACAACGCCATCCTCACCGTAGTGGACAAGCTGAGCAAGATGACACACTTCCTCCCTACCTCCACCACAGCTACAGCTGAGAATGTCGCTGATCTCTTCTTCAAGGAAATAGTACGTCTCCATGGCATCCCTTCCGTACTAATCAGTGACCGTGATTCTCGGTTTGTTGGCAGATTTTGGCAATCCTTTTCAACAGATTGGGCACCAAGATTCATCTCTCCACTGCCTATCATCCTCAGTCCGATGGGCAGACCGAGAGGATGAATCGAACACTTGAAGATGCTCTGCGCGCATGCGTGAATGCACGGCAAAATGATTGGGACCAGCATATGCCATCGATCGAATTCTCCTACAACAACACGGTGAACCTTGCCACGGGACAAACCCCATTCTTCCTCGCTACAGGGCAGCAACCTCGCACACCGGCTTCTCTCGTATGCAGCAGCGACACCAAACCGGGAGCCGAATTCCTCTCTACTCGGGAAAAGACCATTGCAGCAGCACGCGCTTCCTTGCTCAAATCCCAACACCGAATGATCCGGTACGCCGATCAACACCGTCGTGACATTCAGTTCCACGTAGGTGACCAAGTCCTCCTCTCTACCACAAACCTCCCCTTGCTGCAGAAAGGTCTCACTCGTAAACTTGCACCTCATTTCATCGGCCCTTTCCCCATCACCCAAGTTCTCTCTCCTCTCACCTACCGTTTGAAACTTCCACCACACATCAACATACACCCTGTTTTTCACGTTCAGCTGCTACGTCCTTACCACATTCCTCCAGCCCACTTCCCCCTCCTACCTCTGCCTCCTCGGCCTCCTATGTTCACACCCAACCCTGATCTCTTTGAAGTTGAGAAAATTCTCTCCCATGAAACTTCTCGTCGCGGCACTTACTTCCTTGTTAAGTGGCGTGGGAAAGACTCCTCTCACAACCTCTGGATACCCGAGACAAGCCTTCACAATGCCCAGAGAGCCCTTCAGAGCTACCTTGCATCTGCTCAAGCACCGAGGACGGTGCTTGCTGGAGAGGGGAGTAATGTAACAAGGCGAAGGCGATCTCGCCGCCCGCGATTTCGCCAACTCAACTCCTTGTGATCCGAACCAGAATTCGGAACACACCCTAAGTACATTTCGGGAATTCAATGTTGGAATCCAACATTGAATTGTGCGGCTCGTAATTCTCAGTTTCCAACATTGGGAACAACTACAGAGAGCACTCTAGTGCTGGACACAACACGGCAGAGAACTCCAAGAGCACGGCAAAGCAACTCCCTACAGCCATGGCTTCTACTCACGATTATCAACGACAGCATGGACGACAACAAGACAAATAATCTCTGCCTATGTCTTTAGTGAATTCCTAGACTTTGCTAATTGGTTCTAAGATATGACAACAAGGCTAAGATGTCTTGTACATAATCATAATGACTATGCCTTGCTGTTCTTAGCTCTAGGAATATGAAAGGCGACCTGAGCGACCTGCTCGAGGCGCCATTGCTAGTATCCTAGTATAATAGGATGTATCTCTGAAATGTATGCCATCATATGATCTAGTAAAGTTACTATCTTTCTGAAATTCTTATAAGAAAGCCTTCTTCTACTAGTACTCTCTAAAAACAGCTTAGTGGCTGTTTCATGCACCTGTGGTGCTCGCCAAGGCCCGCGGTTGGGTGGGTCCTTGGGGCTGTGATGAGCGGAGAGCGGCTTCTGTGGAACTTGAAATCCCCGCAAGTTCCTGACCGGTTAGGCGCAACGCAACCGCGAGAAGGGACACGCAGGGGCATCACGTGAGGGCTCAGCAGGAAACGCGCAAACCCCAGCGAGCGTCGTCAATGGCGGAAAATCGTCTGGAGAAGGCTCCCTCCTTGCCCTCAAGAAAAGTTCAAGGTGGGGGGGAACTTGCCTTTCCAGGAAGCTCCAGTCCAGAGGGCAACTGCAAGCTCTCTGTAGGTGGTCAAGCCATGTGTGATCTCGAAGTAGCTTCTCATGAAAGCACAGGGCTTAGCTGAATGAGCAACTTACTAGCTGGATATCATTCCGCGTCAGCGATTTGACATTGTTCTGCTAGGTGAGCCGTCGCACGGTCGCTTCTAAGCTGGGATCGTCTTAGTCAGGACCAGCACACTCTGTATATAGCTGACCTTCGAGCTTATTCTATACGAAGCCGTGGTTGAAGTCATCTAGCTCTTGCGAGATTGTTTGGAGCTTCACTTCAGCTGCCAGTTAGTGCACACGGCTGTTAGCACGACGGCTGTTAGCATGGGCTCTATTGGAACCTACATCCACGATCTCCTCGACGACGTTCTCATCAGGATCTTGTGGCCTTCCAAACAGTCGATCACTTCTTGCACATCGGAGAACAATGCTGTGTGCAACTTTGTCACGGCGCCCGGGTTTAATCACCTCTACAGACGCGCTACTTCAGAGCGCTTGTACTCGCTAAGAGACACTGCGATGCCGACCCCTCCAGCCTCCGCAGATGCCGCTCATAACCTCTGCATCGCGTCCATCTGTCGACGCTGGCGGCGTCTCGCTAAGAGGCACGTCTTGTCGCTCCTCGTCAAGGAGAATCGCGTCGTTTCTCGCCAGGATGTGCTCACCGCTGTCGCTTGCTTTCCCAGTCTGACCCATTTGCATCTGTCAGACGGAAGTGTGGAAACGTTGGACGACTCGTTTCTAGTTGACCTCGCCTCTTCGTGCCCTGGGCTGAGAGCGCTGCACGTGGGCAAGTTGATGATGGCAGCGGGCGACGGACAGCACGGAAGGAGGGACCACGTAATAACCGAATCTAATTTGGACTATTTCTTTCGTCGCTGCTCTCAACTGGAGCAGCTGTCGCTGCACTGTCTTGAGGGAAATCAGAACCCACCAGCTTCATTTTTCCAGCTTCAACATTTGAGCATCCTCGTCTTGACCAATACTTGGATCTTCAATTCTCCAAACATCAGCCGCCTTTCGTGTCTCACTGCAGTCTCCATTGAAGCCTCCTCTCTTCACTACGACCAGCTTTCCAGCCTCCTTCGACTCACCAGCCTCATC
Organism: Closterium sp. Yama58-4; assembly: GCA_947470075.1. NCBI lineage: Eukaryota > Viridiplantae > Streptophyta > Zygnematophyceae > Desmidiales > Closteriaceae > Closterium > Closterium sp. Yama58-4. The sequence continues at coordinate 234,410 of CANIUD010000902.1, read as the reverse complement.
CGCCTCTCCTTGCCAGATGACATTCGCATCGTTTCAACAGATCCTCCTGCCTTCTCACTCGCCCAGCTACCCTCTCTTGAGTCTCTCAAGTTGGGACTGCACGGTGCTCAGTTCAGCGTTTTTCCCCCTCTTGGATCGCCATACAGCTTCCTGAAACGCCTGCAGCTTAACAAGTGCTTCGGCCAAGAGCGGATTCCAGAAAGTATAGGAGAGGTGCTGCCATGCCTCCAGGAGCTCAGCATCAGCGGCCAGAGCTTCAAAGACTTGACTGATCATTTCACTTCCCTCACCTGCTTGGAGAGCTTGACCATTTCCTCATGCCCCGTGGTCACTCTACCTGAAAATTTTGGGAATCTTCCAACTTTGAAGGAGCTGGTTCTGCAGGAGTTGCCGCTTTGCCATCTCCCGGCTTCCTTCACCAGACTCGCATCGCTGGAGTTGTTTTGCCTGCGTGACTGCATGGGGGTGGAGAAGCTACCTGCAGGGTTTGGCAACTTCACTGCACTGCAGACTCTCAGCCTTGCATGGCAGATGAAACTGGACCTTCCAGAAGACTTGGGGGGGCTGACCAATCTCCGAATCTTCCAACTCACTGAAAACAGGGAAGAGCAGCTGCCTGCATCATTCACGCAGCTGGCTTCGCTTACCAGGTTGAAGCTAGATCAGTGCGCAATTGCTGAGCTTCCTACGGGCATGGCGGAGATGACAAACCTGCAGGAGATCTACATTCAGAAGTGTCCTGCCATCAAGGAGCTTCCGGAATGTGTGACGGCGCTCACCAGCCTTCAAGTTCTGAGGATTCAAGAGTGTCGTTGTCTCTCTTCAATTCCCAGGAGGCTGGACAGCCTGACCAGGCTGAAGCAGTTGGAGCCGAGGGGATGTTGGCCGCTGAGAGAAGCCCCTCAAGCTCGGCCTCTCAGTCTCCAGGCGCTAGCCTACAGTCAGCACCTGGTGTCTCCGACAGACATTTCAAGGCTAAATGGGCTCAGAATATTGATCTTGGGCACCGTGAGTGCAACATTTGTTGAGGCCGTGGGTGCGAGCCTCTCTGGTCTCTCTCGTCTGGAGCACCTGGAAATGGGGCTGGGGGAAGATTCAGAGGAGCTTCTGACCGTGTTGACAAGGCTTCCCCGCCTTCGCACCTTGACACTCCAGGAGGCTCGCAGCTTGGACAGGCTAGTGGAGTCTGACGGTTCGTCATTGCAGGAGCTACGACAGCTGAACATCAGAACCATGTATGAAGAACTTGCAGAGCTGCCTGCGGCCATCACCACTCTCCACCACCTGACACCCATTCAAATCCATGCCCGGACGTTATCTTCCCTTCCAGATACCTTGGGGGCATTCTCAAGGCTGCGCAAGCTGGACTTATCCCTCTGCTCATCCCTCACGCGTCTCCCTGCTTCCCTCACGCAGCTCTCCTGCCTGCGTTATCTAAACCTCAGCTACAGCAGCATCCGCATGCTTCCTCCTAACTTTGCTCGGCTCAGCAGACTCAAGAAGCTCAATATCTATAACTGCAAGCACCTTGAAGCGCTGCCTGACGACATTTGTAATCTCAGAATGCTCGAACGCTTTTCTACTGTGGGGTGTGATATGCTCCAGCGTTGAGGGTGCCTTTTCACCACTCATACATTAGGCCCCCTAGTTAGTTTCATATGTTGTAGAAATGTATATTTTTAAAAGCTGTAATGCTTTTTAAAATTATGTATTTCGAAAGCGAAGCTGCCTGTAATGTAGGATTTGGCAGCGTCGAGCCGCGCTAAACGCCCGTTTTGGAGTACAAAACGTGGGCTGGAGGTCATTTCCCTCCACCCACGTCTCTCATTTTCAAACGGTTTAGCCGATTTTCCCACCCACCCCCCCTCGAAAGCAGGATAGCGTTGATAACGTAGAGGCATATTGTTGTAATGTCACTGCTTAGATTTCAATTGTACTAAACCCATTTGAAATGAGACGATGCCAATTGCTACATGCAAGAAAGCAAGCTTTCTAAATTTAATCTTTAGTGAACTTAGTTATGGGCCAGAATGTTTTCCCAGAGAAATGTTACGGTATGCATTCTTCCTGGCTGACTTAAGGCTACATTGTTGCAGCACCACACTATTAGAACATGCCGTGCATCATGTATCATACACGCGCATTGCTAAAACGCATGAAAAGTGTTATACGACGTTAAAACAAAGGTCTTTTGCTGAAAACGTGTGCAAGGCCTTGATGAAGTCGGAAGCAGGGCAAGGTTAGAATATGATCAATAGTGTGTGAGGATAGATGATGATCTCATACTATCAGAAATGATACGCGATTATGAGTTTTGGTGACAGGAAACAGAGAAATCAAAGAGATTCGGATAAATGGTTTCATCTTCATGCACAACAAATACTGTCATCGCCCGGATATAAGACATATTTACCTGGGTAATAGACCCCCGGGTCTAATCCTACCCCGGATACCATATTTACCTGGGTAATAGACCCCCGGGTCTAATCCTACCCCGGAAAAAAAGGGGGGGTGGGGCTATTAGCTGGGTGTAAATGCAATAGACCCGGGGTCTAATCCTAGATGCATATTTTTTTCTAAGTAGTGTCAAATACCCTTCTGTTACAGTATCAAAGGCCACCACTTTGTCAGCGAAATTTTGTCCATGCGTCTGACGCGTGACTGACGCGCGACTGACGCGCGTCTGACGCATGACAATTGGCTCCATTCAACTTGCCTTGACCAGTTGCTCGCTATAGTTTGACTCGAAACAAGCAGGGCACAGTTAGGGGGGGTCTAATCCGAAATACATTGCTGAAAGGGGGGTTTATTACGAAAGTGCATTTAGCATTAGAGCCCCCCCCATTTAACGACTCAGGGGTCTATAATTATGGGGGGTCCATTACCCGGGTAATTACGGTATGTCTTATCTCGTACACGGGCAAAAATGCTTGAGTTATCTTGTAAACGGGATGGTTTAGGGTGTCTTATAAATCTTATAAATGGACAAAGAACCGTTTAGAAGATACCCCCTCGCTATACATTTGCCCCTAACTCCTACACTTTCTTAACCCGTACACACAAATAGGTGTCTTATAATGAGGCTAGCCTGTTTATAAGAGACACCCGTATAATAGACAACCCCTGTCTACTATTCAACACTGTCTTATATCCGGGTGATGACGGTAACTCTTGTGCAAGGAAGGGGCCAGAAATGAGTTGGGGGGGTGGAAGTGGGGGTTGGGGGGGAAGGGGGGGGGAGAGAGAGGCTTGAGGGGAAAAGAGAGAAGGGGTTGCAAGTTTGAGGGTTGTGTGGGGAGAGGGTGAGGGGCAAGGAGAGGAAGAGGGGGAGACTTTGGGCTGTGTGTGTGTGTGTGTCTGTGTGTGTGTGTGTGTGTATGTATGTGTGTGTGTGTGTGTGTGTGTGTATGTGTATGTGTGTGTGTGTGTATGTGTGTATGTGTGTGTGTGTGTGTATGTGTGTGTGTGTGTGTATGTGTGTGTGTATGTGTGTGTGTGTGTATGTGTGTTTCTGGCATGCGTTGCATTATCTTATACATTCCGTCAAGTGTAACTGCGGATAGTGATAGGTCCGGTCATGTCTTACCACTTAATTTGATGTGTTGAAATGTGTATGTATTGGCATATATCATCTCATTTTATGTTCCCCTCTCCGTTTGGCCCTCCTGTTACTCTTTGTAAATAAATCTTTTTTTTTCTTAGAACCTCCTTTCCACATTCCCACCTTATTCTTATCACCCTGCTTTCCTCCCCATTGTGCAGCATTGCCAACATGTTATGCTGTGCCCTTCCAGGTGAAGCCACCTCATCCGGTTCTATATCTTCAGTGTTCCACATTCAGGCCTTGCCACTTGCACATGCTCAATGCCACGCATATATGATCGTTCAACGCATCATCATCCTTGCATGACAATCATAATGATCATCATTGCACAAGTTCGTGCATGGTCAAGTGCATGTATGCATGCACGGCATCATACAGACCCATGTAGCTTGCCTGAGTGGCGGTGCATCAAACGACTGTGCCATGACTCCTCACATCTGGTTAGTACGTGGGTGAAGGTTTTTTTTTTTTACAAAACCCTCCACATATGACAGCCATGGCATCTTTTCTGTACTGCCCAAACCCCCCTTCCAATCCAATGCTCCCTTCGCAATCTTGCTTCATGCAACCCTCCTTCTCTTCTTCTTCACCCCCCTATACTCGCTCCTTTTCCACCAGCATCTGTCTTAACCTCATGGGTCTCATGGGCTGGAGAACCTGAAAATGTTATAGTCATGAAAACAGTTATAACCCCTCCAACACCCTTACTCCTGCCATCTTTCACCCTCTTCTTATCTTCCCCACTCCTCTCATACTCTCCACTCCTCTTTTATCATGTCTCTCATGACCCCCACTCCTCCCCCAATTCCCTCATGCTACCCACCCCTCTCATTACCCCTCACGCTCCTCATACCCATCACTCATCTCATGCCTCCCACTCTTCTCATGTTCCCCAATCCTCTCATACCCCCCCAATTTCCTCATAACCCCCACTCCTCTCGTATCCCCACTCCACTCGTACCCCCCATTTTTCTGCATTTGCTGTTCAATAGCAGCATCATCTTGCTTCTCCTCCACAATGCCTCCAACTTCCATTGTTTCATCTGCTCCTTCCCTGTGCTTCTGCATTTTCCATCCCACCCATGCCTTCTCATCCCAACAATGCCTTCTCATCCCTCCCAAGCCCTTTCGTACCACCCATGTTTTTCCGTACCACCCATGCCTTTTCATTCCACCCATTTTGTTTTCATCCCACCCAAACCTCTCTCATCCCACCCATGCCTTATCAACCCACCCATGCCTTTTCAACCCACCCATCTTTTTTCAACCCACCCGTGCCTTTCCAACCCACTCAGGGCTTATCAACCCGCCCAAGCCACTTCATCCCAACCATGCTCGTGCCATGCATCGGCAGCTCACTAGTGCGCTGCTCGCTGAGCTGTGGCTCTGTTCAGGGAGAGAAATGTGCAAAGTGGCTGCAACATGCTTTGCAATACTTTCATACCGGTATCGTGCTGTGCTTGATACCGAACTGTCAAATGTGCTTGGGGAAGTGGTTCTTTTGCACATCTCATCATCTGATTTTCTTGACACAACCAATCTATCCTATTGCAACCAATCTGTGCTATTTTCTGTCAGATGGAACTGGGCCATTCAAGGTACGTGTGCAACATACAGATGAGTAAGGCTGCAAGTAAATTTGTTCTGGAACCATGTGTTTCTGCAACCGAGATCAAATCACTGTGGATGAAGGCTGCCTCTATACTCTAATGTATAGACATCCGATAGCCACTCACGGGTTATGAACATGCATACATGCAGACATCATTTTCTCTGATTCAACATATTCGGTGCAAATGATGAAAGGTAGCTGTCCAAGCGGGTGGGACATGCGGACCAAATATGGTTTCTTGAAACATGGAAGGACAACTCTCACATAGCAGCTGCAGCATGGAAGGACATATGTTTGACGTCATTCCACATGGTGACATGCAGTAGCATCCGTGGGCAACGCGAATGAAGAAAACGTGCCAACAATCTTGGGAGGCACTCGTGGCAGCGGAGTGCTGCTCAATAGGATTTACTCGAGCACGAATCGGCCATTGCCAAGTGGCGAATGATTCAGCCAGGCATGATTCAGCCAGGCATGATTCAGCCATTCATGATTCAGGAAGGCATGATTCAGCCATGCATGATTCAGCCAGGCATGATTCAGCCATGCATGATTCAGCCAGGAATGATTAAGCCAGGCATAAATCAGCCATGCATGATTCAGCAATGCATGATTCAGCAATGCATGATTCAGGCAGGCATTATTCAGCCATGCATGATCTAGCCAGGCATGATTCAGGCAGGAATGTTTCAGCCATGCATGATTCAGGAAAGCATGATTCAGCCAGGCATGATTCAGCCATGCATGATTCAGCCATGCATGATTCAGCCATGCATGATTCAGCCATGCATGATTCAGCCATGCATGATTCAGCCATGCATGATTCAGCCATGCATGATTCAGCCAGGCATGATTCAGCCAGGCATGATTCTGCCAGGCATGATTCAGGACAGCATGATTCAGCCATGCATAATTCAGCCAGGAATGAATCAGCCATGCATGATTCAGCCAGGCATGATTCAGAAAGGCATGATTCAGCCAGGCATGATTCAGCCAGGCATGATTCAGGCAGCATGATTCAGCCATGCATGATTCAGCCAGGAATGAATCAGCCATGCATGATTCAGCCAGGCATGATTCAGAAAGGCATGATTCAGCCAGGCATGATTCAGCCAGGCATGATTCAGCCAGGCATGATTCAGGCAGCATGATTCAGCCATGCATGATTCAGCCAGGAATGAATCAGCCATGCATGATTCAGCCAGGAATGAATCAGCCATGCATGATTCAGCCAGGCATGATTCAGTCATGCATGATTCAGCCAGGAATGATTAAACCAGGCATGAATCAGCCATGAATGATTCAGCAATGCATGATTCAGCCAGGCATGATTCATCCAGGCATGATTCAGCCAGGCATGATTCAGCCAGGCATGATTCAGCCAGGCATGATTAAGCTATGAATGATTCAGCCAGGCATTATTAAGCCAGGCATGATTCAACCAGGCATGTTTCACCCAGGCATGATTCTGCCAGCCAAACATGAATCAGCCAGCCAAACTTGGTTCAGCCAAGCACGATTCATCCAGGCATGAGTAGCCAGGCATGATACAGCCATGCATGATTCAGCCAGGCATGATTCAGCCATGCATGAGTCAGCCATGCATGCTTTATCCAAGCATGATTCACCCAGGCATAATTCAAAAAGGTATGATTCAGCCAGGCATGATTCAGCCAGGCATGATTCAACCAGGCATGATTCAGCCAGGCATGATTCAGCCAGGCATGATTCAGGCACGCATGACTCAGGCAGGCATGAATTCAGCCCTACATGATTCAGCCAGGCATGATACAGCCATGCATGATTCAGACAGGTATGATTCAGCCATGAATGATTCAGCCAGGCATGATTCAGCCAGGCATGATTCAGCCAGGCATGATTCAGCCAGGCATGATTCAGCCAGGCATGATTCAGCTACACATGATTCAGCCAGACATGATTCAGCAAGCCATGATTCATCCAGGCATGATTAATCCTGTCATGATTCAGCCATTCATGCTTCAGCCATGCATGATTCATCCAGGCATTATTCAGCCAGGCATATTCAGCCAGGCAAGATTCAGCCAGGGATGATTCAGCCGGGGATGATTCAGCCAGGCATGAATCAGCCATCAGGGCATGTTTCACCCAGGCATGATTCTGCCGGGCATGATTCAGGACGGCATGATTCAGCATGCATGATTCAGCCATGCATGAATCAGCCATGCATGATTCAGCAATGCATGATTCAGGCAGGCATGATTCAGCCATGCATGGTGATTCAGCCAGGCATGGTTAAGCCATGCATGGTTAAGCCATGCATGATTCAGCCAGGCATGATTCAGCCATGCATGATTCAGCCATGCATGATTCAGCCAGGCATGATTCAGCCAGGCATGATTCAGCCATGCATGATTCAGCCATGCATGATTCAGCCAGGCATGATTCAGCCATGCATGGTTCAGCCAGGCATGGTTCATCCAGGCATGATTCGGCCAGGTATGATTCAGCCAGGCATGACTCAGCCACGCATGATTCAGCCACGCATGAATTTAACCATGCATAATTCAGCCAGGCATGATTCAACTTTGCATGATTCAGCCAGGCACTATTCAGCCAGGCATGATTCAGCCAGGCATAATTCAGCCCGGCATGATTCAACCAGCTATGATTCTCAAGGCATGTTGTATAGAGTGCTGAATTACGCGAAGCATGACATGACATGACATGACATGGCGACTTCCCATCTGATTTTATCAAGAAATGATGAATTTCACTCTGATCATTTCGTGGCGTCAGAAAGATTTTATCAAGAAATGATGAATTTCACTCTGATCCTCTCGTGGTGTCAGAAATTGCACGCCAAATGACATCAGAAGTGCCACATTACATGATAATTTGCATTCTAAATGTCTTAAAGCATGATGACTCTGCATGCTGAACGTCGATTGGTATGCTAAATTCCATGGTGAATTCCATACTAATTTATTCAATGTGTTATGGCATGATAATTACCACACTAGAATTTTCAGTGTCTCAAAGTGTGATAATCTCCATGCTGAAGATTTCCTTGCAGCATGAAATGGCATGCTATGTCTCATGGCTTGCATGATGAGCCTCATTCCATAATGTCATCACAACTTGATGCATGGCATCCAGAATGTGTCATTGCATTATCAAATGCATGCAAAATGTGTGAAAGGCTTGATGAGCCATGTGCTGAATATGTCAGAATCACTAGGCAAGAATGATTGAACTAGCAGAAGTTTGGGTACAAATATGAAACCCTAGTTGGGGTTGTACCCCATATTGGCTACCCCACTACAGCCTACAAGCATAATACAGTTTAACACACCCCCATAGGCAAAGTGGGGGAGAACAAAGGGTCACAAGACCAGTCCAGCAAAGCAAAGCAAAGCCCAGGGTGGATCACAACGTCACCACACTCCGAGCACAAGTAAAGGCCACAAGGCCAGTTCACATGCAGTGCTAGATATAGTACAAGACAAGCAACACAGTGATCAAAACCTAGCAAGCAAGCAACAAGATATATATAAAGTACAGTACAAAGAATGTCAAGCAGTGAGCAAGTGAGGAAACGTGGACACAAGGCCTAAAGAAGTACAGTGCCGCTGATGATCACTAGGCGGGAGCGCCTTGGTGAAGATATCAGCAGTGTTGGCCTTCGAGTCCACGTACACAAGCCGAAGCTGACTGCGCTGCTGAAGCTCTCGAGCAAGAAAGTAGCGAAGAGCAATGTGCTTCGTCCTGTGCTCCAGTCTGTGCTCCTGACACAAGGCAAGAGCCGCCTTGTTGTCACCGTACAGAACTGGAGGAGAACTAGGCCGCTCTCCCAAGTCAGTCAGCAGGTAGGTGAGCCAGCGTAACTCCTGTGCAGCCATGGCTGTGGCGTAGATCTCAGCCTCACAACTAGAGCCGAGAACAGAGGAAGAGCGGGTGGACCGCCACGAGACAGAACCTGAGCCAAGGCTGAAGGTGTAACCCTGTGACGACCGCTGCGTAGCCAGGTCGTCCACCCAAGAGGCGTCCGAGTGACCAGTGAGGACAACTCTGTCGCGTCCTCCAAGCACCAGCACAGGTAACGCAGCACCCTCTTAGCAGCCTCCCAGTGCTCTCGCCTGTGTCTCCCAGGCGCAACGTAACGAGCAAGGATGCTAAGAGGGTACGCGAGGTCAGGTCGCGTGCACGTCATCAGGTACATGAGGCAGCCTACAAGCTCTGGGTACGGGCCACTTGGCTCTACGGACTCGTCCGAAGGTGGAGCTGAGAGTGAGTGGCTGGTAGCCAGAGGTGTGGCCTGTGGTGAGGAGAACTGGAAGCCGAAGCGCTGAAGGACCTGCTGCACCATGTGTGACTGAGTCAGGGTGATGGTGCGGCGAGCTCTGTCCCGGGTGATCTGCAAGCCAAGGTAGCTACGCAGTTCACCCAGGTCAGTGCAGGTGTGTCTCTTCTGCAGCTCCGACTTCACACGAGCGAGTGCCTCAGTGTCAGCAGTAGCAAAGACCAAGTCGTCGACGTACACGAGGATGTAGAACGGCGGCAGCGACGTGTCTGTGCGCAGAAACAGCGACGGGTCAGCAGTAGACGGCGCGAACCCAAGAGCCGCAAGAGTAGTCCTCAGTGTGTCGTGCCACTCACGTGGCGCCTGGCGGAGACCGTAGACTGGCCGGCGGAGACTCCACTGGGTACCAGGGGGAAACGACCCAGTAAAGCCAGGTGGGCGGCGCAGCCAGATCTCCTCGTGCAGGCTGCCCTGCAGGAACGCTGTGCTGAAGTCAAGAGAGTGAAGCTCGTAGTCACGCTGAGCAGCAACGTGCAGCAGAACCCGAAGAGTGGTCATCTTCGGGGTGGGGGAGAAGGTCTGGAAGAAGTCGACCCCCTGACGCTGACTGAAGCCTCTAGCAACGTAACGAGCCTTGAAGACAGGCGGAGAACCTGGCGGCCGCTTCACCCTGAAAATCCACATGCCATCGACGATGTTCGCCCCAGGAGGGGGAACCTCGTCGACGTAGGTGCCTGTGGACTTCCAGGATGCCATCTCTGCGTCCATGGCTGTCTGCCACTGAGAGGAGTAGGGACCCGAGATCGCCTCTGCGTAAGTGCGCGGAGTGGGGATGTCTAGTGCATCCGGGTCTCCCTCAGGGGCAAGCAACCAGGCCACGAGATGAGGTACAGCAGTCGCAAGAGAGTCAAAGTCCTACTGCCTGTCCTCAAGGACGTCCGTGCCAAGAGCACACTCACCCCCGACGGACGGAGGACAGACAGACGCAGACTCTGACTCAGCGACAAGGCTAGCAGCGTAGTCTAGACGACAGGCAGCAGCAAAGTCAACCAACTCAGCGACCAGAGCAGACGCAGCCGAGGACTCAAAGGTGGGGTCAGTGACAACAGTAGCAAGGAGACGCGTGACTGTAGGGTGCTCAGCGCGATACCGGTCAGACTCAGGGTCCGGAACAGCAGGCAAAGAGGACGCAGGAGGAGACGGTAGAGGGACACGCCGAGGAGCAGTAGAGGGACGCAGAGTCATGTAGTGAGTGCCTGGGACAGGAGGAGGACGCTCACGACGGACACGACTACCAGTGCGAGCAGGACGAACAGGCGACGCAGGACGAGACTCAGGCTCACGACGCTCTGTAAGACCTCCTGTGGGACCAGTATAAGGAGAGGGAGCAGGGAGAGGCGAGGCAGGCGGTAGCTGTGACTGCGGCTGGACAGGCGGAGGACACTCTACGGAGGGAGGAGGACAAGGAGGAGGAGCCTGCCCAAGAACCTGCTGAAGGAGCGGTACGAAGTACGGTCGCGGCCGCGCAGCGTCTCCAGAAGCAGACGGGACTCCAGCGGCCGGGTCCTCAGCACCAGTAGGAGCTCCAGCGTCCGGGTCCACAGCACCAGCAGCAGCTCCACCGGCCGGGTCCCCAGCTCCAGCAGCAGCTCCACCGTCCGACTCGTCAGCACCAGCAGCAGCTCCACCAGGTGGGTCCGCAGCACCAGCAGCAGCGCCACCCCCAGAGTCGGCAGCTCCAACTCCGCTAGCACCGCCAGCGCCAGAGTCCCCAGCTCCAGCAGCTCCAGTCACAGTGCTCCCAGAACAGCCAGTCCCGGCAGCTCCAGTACCCCCAGTACGAGCACCCCCAGGACGAGCAGCTCCAGCACCCCAAACTCCAGCCGAGCCACTAGGACGGCGAAAGCGTCGGACGTACCAGTCGCGAAGCTGCTGCGGTGTGAGAGACTGCTCAGCACCCCGAACCGGAGCACCCCCAGACGCAGTAACCCGAGGCTCCGTAGGCTCAGTAGCAGCACCCCCAGGCTCAGTACCCGCAGGCTCAGTACCCGCAGGCTCAGCACCCCCAGTCGCAGCACCCCCAGGCGGCAAACTCTCAGGCACAGTACCCTCAGCTCCAGTACCCGCAGTCCCAGCACTCCCAGGCCCCGCACCCGCAGGCTCAGCACCCCCAGGCGCAGCACCCCCAGGCTCCATACTCTCAGGCACCGTACCCTCAGCTCCAGCACCCTCAGTCCCAGCACCTGCAGCCCCAGCACCCCCAGGCTCTGCACCCCCAGGCTCAGCACCCCCAGGCTCAGCACTCCCAGCAGCACCACCCGCAGCAGCACCTGAGTCACCTGTGACCTCGACAGGCTCAGCGACGGGAGGAGGGTCTACCTGAGAGACACCTGAAGGAGCAGGACCCTGAGGGGGAAGGGGGTCTACCGGAGGGGGACCAGGAGCAAGGAAAAGCGGCGGGGGAGGGAGGGGGGCAGTGCGGTAGGGGAAGAGACGGTAAAAAGGGACCGACTCGTCAAAGGTGACATCCTGAGAGGCGAAGACCCGGCGCGAGGTGGGGTGGTAAAACTGCCAGCCAGGCGCGTCAGGGACAAAGCCAAGGAAGACACAGGGAAGCGTGCGGGAGGAGAGCTTGTCCGCGGACGTATCGCGGACAAGGGCACGAGCACCCCACACCCGGAAGCGCGACGCATCGCCAACCTCCCCCGTCCAACGCAGTGTGGGCGAGGTCTCCGGCAAGGAGACACGGGGCCAGAGGTTGAGCTGATGCGCGGCGTACCGGACAGCAAACGGCCACAGAAAATGGGGAGCCGCCGCGTGGACCAAGGAGGTACGAGCGACCTCCATGACCAGGCCAATGCGGCGCTCAGCAACCCCATTCTGCTGTGGGGAGTCCGGAAGCGTGAAGGTCTGCTCGATGCCCTCCGCCTGACAGAAGGTCCTCAAGAGATCGGAGGAAAACTCACCACCTCTGTCAGAGTGCAGACGCAGGACAGGAAGATCCGTCCGGAAACGGCGGCGGAGCTGGAGACGAACCGTGCGGATCCAAGGGATCAGAACAGCAGGGACCTCACCCTTGGTGCGCAAGGGGAAGACCGTGGTGTAACGCGAGTAGTCGTCGACAACCAGCAAAAAGTACCGCTCACCGCCCTGACCACGAACGCGGGCTGGGCCCCACACGTCCAGGTGGAGGGTCTGCAGAGGAGCCTCTGTCGGGGGGAACGAGGAGGAGTGAGGAGCGGCGCGCTGCCGCCCCTCGACGCAAGGAAGGCAAGGCGGCGCAGGCGAGGCAGGGAGGGGAGGGAGGGACCTGGGAAGACCGGACACAAGGAGGCGACGGTGCATGCCACGAAGGCGTGGCAAGGAGGGGTGACCCAGGCGGTGGTGCCAGAGAAGAGTCTGGTGCGACAGGGAACGACACTCACAGGCGTGGGCCACCAGACCTGACGCAGACACCTGACCGACAGCAGCTACCTGGGGAGACGCAGTGGTCAGTGTGTAGAGACTCGACCCCGGCCGACGGGTGAACGTAGCCAGGTGACGGCCGGTCCTGGAGCACGTGCAGATCGCCACACGCTGTCCGCCAGGGGTAAAGGTGTCAACCCACTGATCCTGGAGGACAGCGTTGCTCACCAGGTTCGTCGAGAACGAGGGGAGGTGGAAACCCGACAACGAGCCAGACGGAACCGCCGGACAAGGGAGGACAGTGGTGGACTGGGCAAGGACTGGGCCCCCAGAGGGGTCAGCCAAGGAGACTGGGACCGGTGCAGGAAGCGGTGTGAGCTCAGTACTGTCACGGAAGAAGCAACGGGAAGCACCTGAGTCAAGGGTGAAGGTGTGACAGGCCTCAGCCGGTGCGGTACCTGAGAGAGGAGTCTCTGTGGGTGCTGTACCTGAGAGAGCAGACTCGAAACCAGCCGGGACAGCACTGGGGGGAGCAAGTACAGGGGGCACCATACCAGAGAGAGCAGACTCACTAGTACCCAGGGCAGCGGGCTCTATACCTGGGTCAGGCGGCACACACAAGTAACAGTCTCCCTCGGCACTAACAGTCAATGCATACATGGCAGCAATAATAGCATCATAGTCAAGAGCAAAGACATCAACACCAGCCCTCATGAGCTCAGCCCAGCGGGGGCGCTCAACATCCGCACCCATCTCCTCACGCCAAGCGTCGTCAAGGCGGGAGAAGCAGCGGTACGGGGTGTGGAACCTCCCACACGTCTGTCCCTTGCGGTCACCTGTGCGAATGACATAAGAACAGCGGGCACTGGCCCCCGACGTCCCACGCTGAGCAAGCCACTCACGAAGCTGCTGGGTCGTCTGGGGACGCTGCTGCTGCTGGGAGCTCTGGCCCGAGCCAGTGCCTCCACTCCGACCTCCGCCGCCACCACTACCACCGCTCCGACCGCCACCGCCACCACCGCCACCACCGCCACCGCCGCCACCGCCGCCGCCGCCACTACTGCCACTGCTTCCTCCGCCGCCCCCGCCTCCACCACCGACCCCACTCCCACCAGCGCTCCCGCCACCGCTCCCTCCAGCACCGCCTCCCCCCCCACCTCCCCCACCTCCTCCCCCCCCAGCGCCACCACCACCACTTTTGCCCCCCTTGCCCTTGCCGGTGCGGCGCCTCCCACCAGGAGTAGAAGCAGCGCCAACAGACTCAGCACCAAGGAAGTCAACAGCAGCAGCAGCAGCAGCGTAGGAGGGAGCGAGGGGAGAGGGAGAACACCCCTCAAAGATGGGGGTGCGAGGAGCGCCACGAGCAGCACCGACAGCTACAATGCTCTTTTCGGCCGCGAGCAGGTGCTCCTCTAGGAGGGCGACTGTGAGCTCAGTGGGACAGCGAGCAAGGAAGTGGTCTCGAACTGAGCGGAGGGTGTCAGGGAGACGGGTGACTATGAAGTGGAGTGTCCAGTACAGTGGAGGGGGGTTCTTAGCGCAGAACTCGGTGGGAAGGGCGGCACGCAGGCGAGCATCACTAGTGCGAAGGTGGGTGATAAGATCGGCGACTGTAGTAAAGGTGGACAGATCGGGGAACAGGTACGGCAGCATGAGGCGGCTAAGCTCGGCTGTGGCAGGCGAGGAGTAGCGAGCGACGACAGCGTCGTACAGGGCCTTAGCGGATTTGCAGTCGCCAAAATGCTCGAGCTCAGCTAGCGGGAGGTGACTGCGAATGGCTAGGCGAGCAGCTGCGTCACGAGTCTGCCAGTGGGAACGGACACTAAGCTCGGCTGTGGCAGCAGGAGCAGCGGCAGCACCAGACGCGTAGTCATAGAGGGAGATGTGGTCCGTGCTATTGCTCATAAGATACAACTGCAGGTCGTCGAGCCAGGAAGTGAACTGCACGGGACGGCCCTCAGCATCGAAGGAAAGAACGCGAATAGAGGCCATAGCTCAGGCGTGAGGGCACAGCAGAGCAGCGGCAGCAGCAGAGGGGACAGGAGAAAGCGGCAGTGCACAGGTAGCGGGCGGCGCTGCGAAGCAGGTAGCGGGCGAGCGGGCGGCGCTGCGAGCGGGCAGCGAAACGGGCGGGCCGCGAAGCGGGCAGCTAGCGGGCGGGCGGGCTGCGAAGTGGGCGGGCTGCGAAGCGGGCAGCGGGGCGAGCGGGCTGCGAGGCGGGCGGGCCGCGAAGCGGGCAGCGGGCGGGCGGGCGGGCTGCGAAGCGGGCAGCGGGGCGAGCGGGCTGCGAAGCGGGCGGGCCGCGAAGTGGGCAGCTAGCGGGCGGGCGGGCTGCGAAGTGGGCGGGCCGCGAAGCGGGCAGCGGGGCGAGCGGGCTGCGAGGCGGGCGGGCCGCGAAGCGGGCAGCGAGCGGGCGGGCTGCGAAGCGGGCGGGCCGCGAAGCGGGCAGCGAGCGGGCGGGCGGGCTGCGAAGTGGGCGGGCCGCGAAGCGGGCAGCGAGCGAGCGGGCTGCGAAGCGGGCGGGCCGCGAAGCAGGCAGCGAGCGGGCAGCGAAGCGGGCGGGCCGCGAAGCGGGCAGCGAGCGGGCGGGCGGGCTGCGTAGCGAGCGGGCCGCGAAGCGGGCAGCGAGCGGGCGGGCGGGCTGCGAGCGGGCGGCTCGGCGAGGGGCGCGCGAGGGCGCTAGTGAGGGGCGCGCGAGGGCGCTAGCAAGGGGCGCGCGAGGGCGCTAACGAAGGGGCGCGCGAGGGCGCTAACGAAGGGGCGCGCGAGGGCGCTAACGAGGGTGCGCGCGAGGGCGCTAACGAGGGGCGCGCGAGGGCGCTAACGAGGGCGCACGAGGGCGCTACGAGGCTAGGGCACGGGGTAGCATGGTAACCGCATGCGAGCGGTGGTGGGCCCTTAAAAAAACGGTCGGTAGGTCCTAGGGACCTCCTGCTCTGATACCATGTCAGAATCACTAGGCAAGAATGATTGAACTAGCAGAAGTTT
This sequence comes from Closterium sp. Yama58-4, assembly GCA_947470075.1. Classification (NCBI taxonomy): domain Eukaryota; kingdom Viridiplantae; phylum Streptophyta; class Zygnematophyceae; order Desmidiales; family Closteriaceae; genus Closterium; species Closterium sp. Yama58-4. The sequence goes on along the minus strand of CANIUD010000902.1, from coordinate 218,519 downwards.
GGGTACAAATATGAAACCCTAGTTGGGGTTGTACCCCATATTGGCTACCCCACTACAGCCTACAAGCATAATACAGTTTAACAGAATATTGTGATATATATATATATATATATATATATATATATGTCTGCATGCTTACCATTGCTAGGTTGTGATCGTTGTACTACATATGTTCTTATAACTTTGCATGTGAACTGGCCTTGTGGCCACTTATTTGTGCTCGGACTGTGTGGTGATTTTGTGATCCACATTGAGCTTTGCTTTGTTGTTTCTCCTGACTAATATTGTGACCATTGCATGCTCTGGCTATCCCCCACTTTGCCTATGGGGGTGTGTCAAAACATAAATCTTGATTGTTTAGGCTGTAGTGGGGTAGCCCAGAGAGGGAACAACCCATTACGCGGGGAATTACGGTTTTTTACACCAGCATCGTGCGGTTCAGCAAGCACCCAACGTAATCTTCGAGGAACACTGCAACTTCGCCATGTCCATGATGAAGCTAATATGGCGGAGGATGTGCCATTGAGCGTTTGGATGAAAGCAGAAGCGCAGAAAAAAAGGTAACAATTGCTTTAGGTGAAGCTACTCCTGTTACTAAGGTATCCAAGAAGGTTGCAAGAGAGTGTTGTTGGGGATTTCTGTGCTAGAAAGTTTCTTGATTAGTCATTTGTTTTCTACGCTGTAAAAGTACAGCTCGCTAAATGCTGGTGCGCGTCCCAAAGGCGTACGAATTCGGCAGAAGGCAACATCCATGTTGGGGGAGCTCGACTGCAGCAAAGCATGCATGGCCCTGTTTGTTTTTGCCTGCGGCCTTGCGGGCAGCCATCGCCCGTCCACCCAGGGATATTGATTACCGTACGAGGTTTCTACACCCTCGGTATCAAGTATTTACTAAAAATGCCCATTGTTCAAGGCTCACACTTAGCTTCACCGAATTCTGCGTGGTTACTGACCTGCTCCTACCAGGTCCCACAGATCTCGGCTTTTAGGCAAAAAAAAGGTGCTGGGTGACAGGTGACAACAAGTCAAAATCTTCCCTTGATTCAGGGTAAACGCCCGTGAACGGTCGGCGCTGCTGGTAACTTCCACGGCCACATTCGCCCTGTCGCGTTCGAGTGCGCCCAAGGTCGTCGCGGTCGCCATGCGTCTCGTCGCGTTCGAAAGCGGATGCTTTCTGTTGTTTCCCTCGGCCATCCGCCACTGCATCCGCCAATACGTTAACGGCGCGTGCGCGCACCGCATGGTCGCACGTTTCCGCGTGGCGGAAACGCTTCCCCCTTCTACCGCGACCCAGCGCGTCCTGCCGCCCTCTGCGGTGCAGCAGCGCGCATGAGGCAGTGGTGGGAAAGGCAGGGGGAGATGAGTGAGCGCACAGGAGTGGGTTGGATTCTCGCAAACCAGCGTGGGAGACGACGAGGGCCGTGCAGGCGGAAACAGAGCATTCGAGCGGCGCGGGGATGTGAAAGCCACGCCGTCAACCGGAAATACAGTTTGGCGTGAGTGCGGCGGCGGGAGATGAAGCTGCAGCACTAGTCGCGTAGGCGCTTCCGTGAGTGCAGTGGTTGTTTGGAGCACGCAGCAGCGAATTTCAGAAGGTCTCTTACGGGCAGCGGCGCGGTTGGAAGGGAGGGGGAGCAAGGGGTGCGAGGATGGACGGCGCGGGCGCGTCGGACAGTGCGGGCCCCTTTCTCTCCCTCCTGGAGATGCTCAATTCTCTGCCCCGCACGGGCACGCGCAACATCTTCACGCGCCGCGCAGGCAGAGGCCGCGGCGGCGGGCGCGGCGGCAGAGGGCGGGGCGGCAGGGGCATGCGGAGCGCGCGGGTGCGCGTGGAGGGCGTCCCCGCGAAGGCCTCCGCGGAGGCGCTGGCGGGCGTGCTGCGCGGCGTGGTGGGGGATGAGGTGGGGCGCGTGACGGTCAAGGGGTGCACGCGCGCGACGGGCGTGGGGGGGAGCGCGCGGCAGCAGTGGGCGTCGCTGGGGGTGGCGTACGCGGACCTGCTCTCCCCAGAGGCCGTGGACTCGCTGCTGCGCTGTGAGCGCGCTGGTGCCCCGCTGTACCTGGGCGGGCGCTTGCTGGGCGTGCAGCGCGTGGCGGAGCACAGGCGCGCGCCCGAGGGGCTGCTGCACCGCGCCACTGTCCACGTGGGCTTCATCCAACGGCCCGGCCAGCTGGCGGTGACGTGGCAGTCGGAGGCAGCGGAGTGCCGTGTGGAGTTTGACTTTCTGGAGAGGCGCGTGCGCGTGCTGGTGGGGGAAGGGCGCACGGGTCGGGCGGCAGATGAAGCAGCAGCAGGCGAGGAGGATGACGCATGGGGGGACTCAGACGGTGAGGACGACCTGTGGGAGGACGATCTGTGGGAGGACATTGTGGGTGCGGGTGGCTTTGCTGCTCCCACGGGCTCGTCTCTGCACGGCATGCCAGGCACCTTCCAGCGACAGCAGCACCGCCTGGACTGGCGCATGAGGGACGTGCACCTCTGGGCCACCCCCCACCGCTCCACCGCCCCGCGTGGACCCTCTGAGCGCCGCCCGTCGCTGCTGCTGCTGCCCGCCGTCCCGCCCTCTGTGTTCACACGGGCGTGTGACGACGACGTGTGGCAGCGCGACCATTCTGCTTGGTTCCCTGATGACAGTGACCCCTGGACCCGTGCCACTGACCTCCGCCTCGCCCCCACCACCCCGCCAGAGAGGGGGGGCACCGGGGGAGTGGGTGCAGAGGGCGGCAGGGGGTGGGGTGGCGGGGTGCTGGGAGTGGCGACAGTGGTGCAGGTGTCAGTGGGGTGGGAGAGCAGCGAGCAGGTGAGGAGGATCGCAGAGCGCATGCGCACCGCGGGGCTGTGCCGCAGTGCAAGGCACCTGGGCCGACCGCACCGCACCACCATTGCGTCGCTCTTCCACCCCCACCCGCCCATCACCATCGCTCCCTTCGTCTGCCTGCAGCCCCGCTGGCCTTCCTCTGCCCCCGCCACCACTGCCATCACCAGCGCAACCACTGCCAGCAGCAGCAGCAGCAGGGGAAGGGGGGCTGCACAGGCAGCGGAGCTGGCCTTCCCAGTGCTATACGTGCTGACGCTGCTGGTGCAGGCGGGCACCATCCCCCCCACGGCTGTGAGCGCCGGCCTGTACCGCACCCTGGCACACGAGCCGGCACGTGCAGCGGTGGCGGTGCTGCTGGAGTTCACGCGCTTCTCCCGCCCTGAGTTCGACCCCGCTTGCAAGTTCACCCGCGTGGCCCGCGCCATGCGCCGCCTAGGCAAGCTGCCGGGGCGACAGGCGCTGCTTGAAGGAGGAGACGCGCAGGCGAGGGGAGGGGCGGCAGAGGGGACGAGGAGGCGCAGGGAGGAGGCGGAGCAGCGGCAGGGAGAGGCAGAGGAGGGTGCGGAACGGCATGGGGGAGAGCAGGACGGGCAGGGGAGGAGGAGGGATGTGGAGACAGAGGGAGCGGTGGTGGAGCAGAGTGAGGGCTCGGCATGGCCGTGGGCGCTGCCAGAGAACCACGTGCTGGTGTTCCGCCTCATCGTGACGCCCCTGGCAGCGCAGTGCTGCCTGCCCAGTGTGGAGCTGGCGAACCGAGTGATCTCGCACTACCGCCCGCACGCGCACCGCTTCCTGCGCGTGACCTTCACGGAGGAGGGCATGCGGCAGCTGGCGTCCTTCGCCCTCGTGGGCGGCGCTTACTGCGCAGAGGAGGCGCAGCACAGCGCCCGCACCGATGTGTACCACCGCATTCTCAGGCTCGTCAACCAGGTGAAAGGGGCGCTGGGTAGTGGGTGTGGCAGGTGAGGGAGGCCTTGTAAACTGTGTTCGCTCGTCCCGCAATGTCCTGGGATGTGCCCCCGCACATCTGCTCCCCACTCCAAGCTCTCAACTCCCGCCACGTCCCTGCCTTGATTCTGCCACACCCTTGCCCGCTTCCGTCCCTCGCGTCCGTGCCGTCGCGTGACAGGGCTTTGAGCTGTGTGGGCGGCAGTACCGCTTTCTGGCGTCATCAGCATCGCAGCTGAGGGAGAAGTCGGCGTGGTTCCTGGCAGAGGACGCCACCCTCGGCCTCACCGTTGCCTCCGTGCAGGTGCGCTGCTGCTCCGTTACTCACTCGGTCAGTCAGTCAGTCAGTCAGTCAGTCAGTCAGTCAGTCAACGTGTGAGTCGGTCAGTCAGGAAGTCAGAGCGAGTCTGTCTGGCCTGTAGTGGGCCAGTCTGTTACTGTGTTTTTCAGGCGAGCAATGTCATTGTTACTCACCGCTTCAGTGAGTTTGCCTGTGAGCCCTTCGCTGAATAACCTAGTGGTGAGTCATTCACCTAGTCAATCTATCAGTCAGCCAGTCAATGTATGTTGTCGCTCGTCAGGAGTAGCCACTGTCTCATATCCGCACACCCTCGTCTTGGTGTGTGTGTGCGTGCGCGGCTGTGGCATGTGGTCACGAGGGAGCCTTGGGGATGCGTGGGGGGTTGAGTTGCGGGCACGGCATGGGAGCGGGCCCTCACGGCACGGCAGGCGTGGATGGGCACCTTCACCGCAATCCGCAACGTGGCCAAGTGCGCTGCGCGCATGGGGCAGTGCTTCTCCTCGCGCTTCACCTCGCTGCCCCTCCCCCGCACGCACGTGCGTGTGCTACCGGACGTCACGCGCCATGGCTACTGCTTCACGGACGGCATAGGCGCAATCTCCCCCGAGGCAGCCAGGGCGCTCGCAGATGCCATCGCGCCCTACCTCGACAGGCCTCTAGCGGGCGCGGGAGCGGCGGGTCTGCTGCGTGCGCCGTCGGCGTTTCAGATCCGGTACGCGGGGGTGAAGGGCATGGTGGCCGTGTGGCCGCGGTGGGTCATGCAGCACGTGGAGGCACAGGGGGCTGCTGGTGCGGAGCAGGGCCTTGGTGCATGGCAGCAGCAGCAGCAGCTGCAGCAGCAGCAGCAGCAGCAGCAGCAGCAGCAGCAGCAGCAGCAGCAGCAGCAGCAGGAGGTGGATCTGTGGTTTCGAGAGGGGCAGTGTGCGGGCACATGGTGGGCGCAGGCACAGCAGGGAGGTGGTGAGGCTGGGCGTGGAGCAGCAGCAGGGGCAGCAGGGGTGGTGCACATGTGGGTGCGGGAGAGCATGGACAAGTTTGAGTCGCAGCATGCTGACGTGGACGTGGTCAACTGGACGCGTCCCCAGCCGTGCTTCCTCAACCGCCAGATCGTCACGCTGCTCTGCACACTGGGCGTCCCCGACCAAGTCTTTCTCCACATGCAGGTGCGCATGCCATGTGCCTCCGTTGCTCCCCTGCTCTCCCTTGCTCTTTGCCTCCTCTCACCTGTGCTCCGTGCACCTACCATTCCCGCCTGCCCGTGCAGGTGCTGCACCCATCACTGGGCCATGCTCACATGGACATCAAGTTGCCTCCCTATGGCCCTTGCACCATTCCCCCCCCCACACCTCGCCTCGTCCACGGCGCGCCGCGCCAACTGATCTCCTCGCACTACACTGAGCGCCTCCTGTCTCTCTCCCCCCCTTCCCCTATGACCACAGGACACCATGGTGGAGCGGTTGGAGGCAGCGGTGGGCAGTGGGGAGGCGGCGCTGCAGCTGCTGGAGGAGAGTGGCGCGGACCACCTGTACGGCACCGCCATCACCATGCTGCGCGCTGCCTTCCACCCCGCTCAGGAGCCGCACCTCAAACGCATCATCCAATCCGTGCGGTAAGCATGGGTGCTGTGCGGTGAATGGGCAGTGGTCGATGCTGTGCGTGTGGCAGGGTGCTGTAACTTCCGTTCCCTCCGTCCCTCCAACCTGTCATCACTTGGCGTTTCCCATCACTCCTCTTTCTGCCCTCTAAATGCACCTACCCTGAACCTGCACGTCTCCTCGTGCCTGCCGCATCCGACTGTGCACTGCTCACTCGTCACATCCTGAGCCCCTCTTCTGCCACGCACTGCGTGCAGGGCGCTACAGCTGCAGGGGCTCATCTCACGTGCGCGCATCTTCGTGAAAGACGGCCGCTGGCTCATGGGCGTTGTGGATGAGACCGGGCTGCTGCAGGTGAGAGAAAGGCGCTGCATTGTTGGCTCCAGATGAACTCATTTAAGCCGTGTGGCCCCACACTCAAAACCAGTACACCATGCCAGTGAAATCAACCAATTTCTAATCAAAGCCCTTATCTACTTCCATGCCCTCTCCCCCCTCTTCCTGATGCACCACGGCAGTACGGGCAGTGTTTCATCCAGGTGTGTGACGCCACGGCACCCACGCCTAACACCACCATGAGGCTGCACAGCACAGGGCGCGGCATGGGGCCGCCACGCGTGGTCACAGGCCCCGTGGTGTTCGGCAAGAACCCCTGCCTGCACCCGGGCGACCTGCGCGTGCTCTCCGCCGTTGACCTGCCGTGCCTGCACCACCTCATTGACTGCCTCGTGCTGCCTAAGAACGGCCCGCGCCCGCACGCCAATGAGGCATCGGGCAGTGACATGGACGGGGACGTGTACTTTGTCATGTGGGACGCAAGATTGATGCCACCGGGGGGGCGCAGCAGTGACCCCATGGACTACCAGCCGGCTAAGAAGGACAGCGATGCACCAGTCACCATGGAGGTGGGTGGCCTTCGTGCCTTTGATGCTCCTCTTACTGTTGTTCCTTGCAAGAGAGACATTTTTTTGGTTCTCGGCCTTACGAACGGCCTTTACTGTGTCCGTTCCCTGCTCTTAGTGTAGTCACACGCGTGAGGAAAAAAGGAGGAGCAATCTCGAAGAAGGAGCACACTGAAAGATATGAAATACGCGGACATTCACACACATCATGGCACGCACGAGCAACCAGCACCCAGTGCTTGACTTGTGACGAGGCGAACCTTTAATTTTCTTCAGATGGCCCGTCACTGGTCTGCTTGCAACAAGCTTACATTCTGGTGTACGTGTGAGTGTGAGTGTGGCATGGCAGGACGTGCACGGGTTCTTCGTGCACCACATGCTCACAGCAAGTGAACCCGATTCTTCCATGCGATGCCCCCCCTTGCTGTGCCGCAACTCCTCCCACTACCAGGAAGTGCACCGGTTCTTCGTTGACCACAGGCTGAACTAGGCCAGAGACTCCGGTGTTCATTTTCATCAGAGCCCCCCTCTCCCCCCCCCCCAACTTGTTGTGCCCCAACCCTTCACCAGGACGTGCACCTCTTCTTCGTGGACCACATGCTCAACTTGGTAAAAAAGACCCTGGTGTTTAAATCCATTAGTGGCTCCCTCCTCCTGTGCCGCAACCCCGCCCACCAGGAGGTGCACCGGTTCTTCGTGGACCACATGTTGAACGACAGCGTGGGCATCATCTGCAACGCGCACGTGGTGCACGCCGACCGCAGCCCCCTGGGCGCCTTCAACCCCGACTGCCTCACCCTCGCCCGCCAGGCCGCACTGGCGTTCGACTTCCCCAAGACGGGCGTGCCGGGCGTGATGCCACGCGAGCTGCGCGTGCATGAGTACCCTGACTTCATGGAGAAGGACGACCGCCAGGAGACGTATGAGTCCAGCAAGGCGCTGGGGCAGCTGTACCGCCGCGTGAAGCGCATGGTGCTGGGGGAACAGCCGTGCGATGAAGCACGCGTGATACCAGGGGTGGAGGAGGACGATGAGGGGGAGGGCAGGGGCAGTGACGAGGAGGTAGAGGGAGACTTGCAGCACGGGGGGAGTGGAGAGGGTGCAGGGCGCGAGGGCGGTGGCAGGGGGTGGGAGGGCGAGGCGGACGTGATGGCGGACCGGCGCACGTGGTTGCGATGGCCCGAGGCAGATGAGGTGGGGCGCGCATACCGGGCTGACCTGAGGGCCGAGGGGTTCGAGCAGCATGTGGAGGAGGCCAGGTGGCTGAAGCTGGAGTACGACCGATCCATGCTGCACATGCTGCACCAGGTGAGTGCGTGCTGCACCAGGTGAGTGCGTGCTGCACCAGGTGAGTGCGTGCTGCACCAGGTGAGTGCATGCTGCACGTCCATCTGCCTTTCTGCTCAGTGGCTGATCAGTGGCTGCCCCTCCACTCTCCCTCCCTCCCATTCCCTTTCTTACGTTTTCACTCCCTATCCCTCTTCCAACTCAAACAGTGGCCACGTGCAGTTCTGCTGGCCCCTTCACACATGACTGTTGCTCTGTGTGCGCCCGTGTGTGCGCATGCCCTCCCCCCCCCGGCAGTTTGGAATCATGTCGGAGGCGGAGGTGGTGTCGGGCAGTCTGCTGCACGCGGCGCACCGCCAGGGGCGACGGGAGGAGGCGGTGAAGGAGCAGGTGCGCAACATGTTCCTCTCGCTGCGCCACCGCTACCACCGCCTCCTCCTGTACGGCGTGGACGCTGAGGGCGATGATGGCGAGGAGCGCGGGGAGAAGGTGGGCATGGAGCGTGCAGGGGAGGAGGGGCAGGAGCCGCTTGGTGATTCCTTCATGGATGCCCGCCTCCCTCGGCAGCAGCGCAGGGGGCAGGCCCAGCCCACGGCATGGCAGGTGGGTTTGCTCGTGGGTTAGCACTGCACACGTGTTGCTCTCCATGTGTGCTGCTCTGATCAGACATGCTCTTTATTGAGAGAAGGCTCGCTGGATGACGGGTAAGTGCTCTGTAGTTTTCACCTCACTCACATGATCGATTGGTTGGTCTTATAATGTGGCTTTTGGTTGCCTGTATGTTTACACTTGCTTGCATGAATGTATGAGTGCGTGTGCTTGCATGTGTGCGTGCGTGCGTGCGTGCGTGTGTGCATGTGCTCGTGTGTGGATTCGTGTGCTTGCGTGTGTTTGCATGTGTTAACCAGGTCATGGATGAATCTGCCTGTCTTGACGTGTCAACCATTCGAGCCCGCGCCTTTGCATGGTACCATGTGTGCTACCATCCTACGGAGATAGAGCGTGTGCAGCAGGAGGCACGTAGCTGTGGCCTCGACGTGCCTCCAATATTTCTCAGCTTTGCTTGGATTGGAGTAGATGCCTTATGCCAACACTTGATCACACATTGAGCTCGAGGTGGAAAGCACGTTTGTGGTCTTTGTTTTTGTGAATTGCATTCCACATTTCAATAATGCATATACTGTGCGCATCCGTCTATTGGGCGCGTATAACCGGATTGTTGGGTTGAACAAAGCCCTAGGATAGGATCGTTCAGAGTCGGGTCCTTAGTCCTTAGATGACACTTTTTTACCTGCCGAGCCGGATGGTCCGAGTGCGATGGCCGTGTTGGCGGGAACAGTGTCTAAGAGAGTGTCACGAGGTGGTAATGGGCTACTTTTGTGTGTAGTACAATTGGGGGAACAGTCGTACAAGCGATATGCGAAGGAAAAGTTGTTTCTTTATGTTGTGGATGCGCATCTACTTGGTGAGGACAGGGAGATTCTCAATCTTGTCCATGAGGACCCCATTGTCTTCAGTTGGCGTTCGGTCCTTCCAGCGAATCAGGAACTCGACGCGCTGTGCATCACATGGGTCGCAAACTCGATGGCTCAATTTATACCTTCTCATGTGTGACAGTTTCTCGGTCGACGGGAGTGTCATGCTGGTCGGGTGGATGCGTGGCAGTTGACTTGTCTACGAGACGTAGGGGCGGATGAGGCTTTCATGGAATGACGGGATGACGTACCAGTCAGCGGGCAGAAGGAGGTGGGCGGTGACGAGGGTGATCATGTGGCTGATGCGAACTGGCCCGCAATATCGTGGATGTAACTGCGCTTAGCAATGATATTTGCTTTGTTTGCGCGCCTGTCTCGGGGTCGTATGATGGATTGAACAGGAGTCGTGTGTCGAACTGCTGCCACGGGTTGCTGGTGAATTTCGTGTCGTGGTCGTTGATCAGCGCCGCTGGTATTCCGTGCAGGCGAACGACAGTGGCGATGAAGAGACGGGTTATTTCTTCGGCTGTGATCGATTTCTTGCAAGCAGCAAAATGTGCCATTTACGTCTGCCGATTGACGACCACGAGGATCGCGTCGTTTCCGCTTGCCCCTGTCAGAAGAACTAGCAGGAATGGAATGAACTATGAGAAACTTGGGTACAAATAGAAACCCTAACATTGGGCTGTACCCCATATGGGCTACCCCACTACAGCCTACAGACTACCCTATGTATATATAATATATATATTCATAAATATATAACACTATATATATAGTTTGACACACCCCCATAGGCAAAGTGGGGGAGAACAAGGGGTCATAAGACCAGTCAAGAAAAGAAAAGCAAGCTCAGGGTGGATCACAACGTCACCACATACACTGAGCACAAGCAAAGGGCCACAAGGCCAGTTCACAAGCAGAGGTATATAAGCAACAACAACAGCATAGTGATCACTACCTAGCAAGAGCAAGCATGCAGGTGTGTGTGTATATATATATATATATATATATAGATCACAGTACAAGCAAAGCCTACAGCAAGTGAGGAAATGTAGGCACTAGGCCTAGAGCAGTGTAGAGGCGCTGATGATCACCAGCCGGAAGGGCCTTGGTGAACACATCAGCAGTGTTGGCCCGGGTGGGCACGTGAACGACACGAAGCTGACCACGCTGCTACAACTCTCGAGCAAGGAAGTAACGCAGAGCGATGTGCTTCGTTCTGTGCTCCAGTCTGTGGTCCTGACACAAGGCAATGACAGCCTTGTTGTCGACGTACAGAACTGGAGGAGAACGAAGCCTTTCTCCCAAGTCAGTCAACAGGTAGGTGAGCCAGCGTAACTCCTATGCAGCCATGGCTGTGGCGTAGATCTCAGCCTCACAACTGGAGCTGAGAACAGGAGACGAGCGGGTAGACTGCCAAGAAACAGAGCCGGAGCCAAGGCTGACCTCGAAGCACGAGCCCCATGCCCGATGTACTGCACAAGTAACGCAGCACCCTCTTAGCAGCATCCATGTGCACCTTTCGGTGCCTACCAGGAGCCACGTAGCGAGCCAGAAGGCCAAGAGGGTACGCAAGAGTGAGTGCGACCACAGCTTGTTCCTGCTGCAAGAGAAGGAGCAGTTTCTCCTGCTCCTGGTGTATGTGGACGACATCCTGCTTTTCTCCGAGTCGTCTGCAATGATTGAACGCGTGGAGGAGATGCTGGAAATCCAGTTCAAGTGTCCAAAGATGGGATATGTGAAGTATTACCTTGGGATGCATGTGGAGAGAGACCTTGACAAGGGAGTGTTGAGGTTGCACCAGAGGAAGTACTGTGAGGGGCTGGCTGAGAAGTATGGGCTGCAAGATGGAGGAAAGCCAGCCACCCCACTGCCTTCAGGGTTCACTGTGGAGCCCTGTGCTGATGAGGAGGTGGTGGGAGAGAGTGACAGGAAGCTGTTTCATTCCATGGTTGGGGCGCTCAACTATGCGGCTAACCACACGCGGCCTGACATTGCGTTTGCTACATCCAGGCTTGCGAGTGTGGTGTCACGTCCCAGTCATGAGCAACTGGAAGCGGCCAAGAGGTTGGTCCGCTATGTGAGTGCTACAGCATCAGTGGGCTTGGAGTACAGTGCTGTGCAACAGAGGCTGCAGAGGGGTGCAGCTGACTTGAGCAAGGGGGAGATGCTCTTGACCTGCTACACCGACGCTAGCTTCAACTCAGTGAAGTCGGATGGCACCAGCATTGGAGGCTATGTGTGCCTCTTTGGAGGTGGTGCAGTGAGCTGGCGCAGCAAGAAGGAAAACGAGGTGGGGCTGTCCTCATGTGAGACAGAGTACATGGCCCTGCATCATGGGGCAAAGGAGGTGGTGTGGCTGAGGCGTTTGTTGGAGGAGATCGGAGTGTGCCAGAAGGAGCCGACTGTGATTTTCTGTGACAATGAGTCGGCGGTGAAGCTTGCAAAGAATGCTTGTCTTCATGGGCTGACCAAGCACATCAGGCCCAAGTGGCATTGGACAAGGAGGCTCCTGGATAAGGAGGTGCGACTGGAGCTTGTGAAGACCCAGCAGCAGGCGGCTGACATTCTCACCAAGCGCCTGGCAGAACCTGAGCATTGGAAGGGGATTAAGCTTGCTGGAATGAGCGTGCATTGAGTGTGCATGCATGAGCTGAGGCATGTGGGATGATGGTTGGCAGCCAGAGGGGGAGTTTGTTGTGTGATGCTATCATTAGCATTCGCGTCTGTCTGCCTCCCATCATATGTTCGTGCGTTGCATGCGTGATGTGAGCGTGTGCAAGATTTGTATTTCGTGTGGTTTGGATTATCTGAGTGTATGTGTGTGAATGTTATTTGACTTGGGCAGATATCTGAAGTGATTTCTCTGCTCAAGAGCTTTCCGACGAGCCAAGAATCGTCGCGATCGGAGCAAGATCAAGAAAGTTACGAACGTTGGAGTTCGTATGCTTTCTGTACTTTGGTTGCGACGACTATGGGAAGTTGTGGAGTTTGCTCCATAAGGGATATAGATTTTTGGGGCTGGAAAATTCGAACCCATCACTGTAGATGCTGCCATGTGGTTGGGAGAAGCCAAACCAGGTTGGCAAGTGTGGCCAAGTGGGAGTGAGGTGGATTTGGGAGGTTGGGAAAATGACAAGGGTGAAAGTTGGGTTGCCTATTGAGAGGGAAATAGTGGCATGGGGTTTCCTTGGTTGGGGACTCCCTTGGGACCTTCCCTCTCGTCCTCCTCTTCCCTCCTACCTGGTTTAGATCTACCCTAACTCTCTTGTGTGTAACTTGTGTGATCTTGTGAAAGTATTGTGATTGAGTTAAGATTTTATGGCAGCTTACCCCCTTGTGCGCCGAAACGGATAACTCAAGATTAAGTTCACCATTTCACGTAATTCAACTTGGGAATTGTAGCCATGGTTTAGCGCTACAAAATACTCGGTTTTTGTGAGATTTTAACGGTGAACGTTTTGACGACGACGTTTCTTGTGAAGTCGCGGTTTCTGTCCAGAAATTATCACCAACGGTTTTGTGTTATTTCGGCCCCTATTCTTCATAGACTCAGTCCTTAGTCTCTAACACTCACCCAGGTCTGTGCACGTGTGTCTCTTCTGCAGCTCCGACTTCACCAGGGCGAGAGCCTCAGTGTCAGCAGTGGCAAAGACCAAATCGTCGACGTACACAAGGATGTAGAACGGCGGCAGCGAAGTGTCGGTGCGCAGAAACAGCGACGGGTCAGCAGTGGAAGGGGCAAACCCAAGAGCCGCAAGTGTCGTCCTCAGTGTGTCGTGCCACTTACGAAGCGCCTGGCGGAGACCGTAGACTGGCCGACGGAGGCTCCACTGGGTACTAGGAGGGAACGACCCAGTGAAGCCAGGTGGGCGGCGCAGCCAGATCTCCTCGTGCAGACTGCCCTGTAAGAAGGCTGTGCTTAAGTCAAGAGAGTGAAGCTCGTAGTTACGCCAAGCGGCAATGTGCAGCAGCACCCGAAGAATGGTCATCTTCGGGGTGGGGGAGAAGGTCTGGAAGAAGTCAACTCCCTGTCACTGACTGAAGTCTCGTGGAACGTAGCGAGCCTTGAAGACAGGCGGAGAACCCGGCGGCCGCTTCACCCTGAAAATCCACATGCCATCGACTACGTTCGCCCCAGGAGGGGGAACTGCGTCGACGTAGGTGCCTGTGGACTTCCAAGATGCCATCTCTGCGTCCATGGCTGTCTGCCACTGAGAGGAGTACTCACCCGCGATCGCCTCAGCGTAAGTGCGCGGGGTAGGGATGTCTGGTGCATCCGGGTCTCCCTCAGGGGCAAGCAACATGGCCACGAGATGAGGTACAGCAGCCGCAAGACACTCAAGGTCCTCCTGTCTGTCCTCAAGGACGTCCGTGCCAAGAGCACACTCACCCCCAACGGACGGAGGACAGACAGACTCAGACTCAGCAACAAGACTAGCAGCGTAGTCTAGATGACAGGCAGCAGCAAAGTCAACAAGCTCAGCGACCAAGGCGGACGCAGCAGTGGACACAAATGAAGGGTCAGTGACAACAGTGGCAAGCAGACGCGTGAAAGTAGGGTGAGCAGCACGAACACGGTCAGACTCAGGGTCTGGAACGTCAGGCAGAGAGGACGCAGGAGGAGACGGCAGGGGAACACGCTGTGGAGTAGAGGAAGGACGAAGTGCCATGAGGTGCATGCCGGGGACAGGAGGTGAACGCTCACGAGGAACACGACGACCAGTACGACCAGTGCGAACAGTGCGAACAGGCGAGACAGGAGAAGACGCAGCCTCACGGCGCTCAGCAAGACCTCCTGTCTGCTCAGTGTAAGGAGAAGGAGCAAGCAGTGGTGAGCCAGGCTGTAATAGAAGACCAGTAGAAGACGGGAGGCTAAGAACCTGGCGAAGCACGGAGTCAGGCGGTGGCAGAGACGACGGTGACGGCGGAGCGAAAAACAGTCGCGGCTGTGCAGTGCCACCAGCACCAGTAGCTCTAGCACCTCCAGCAGCTCCAGAACCTCAAGCTCCAGCACCACCAGTAGCTCTAAAACCTCCAGCGCCAGCACCTCCAGTACTAGCACCACCAGCAGCTCCAGAACCTCCAGCTCCAGCGCCTCTAGTGCCAGCACATCCAGCAGCTCCAGAACCTCCACCACCAGCACCTCCAGTACCAGCGCCACCAGCAGCAGCACCCCCAGAACCGGCACCTCCAGCTCCAGGGTCTCCAGCCACAGTGTCTCCAGCAGCACCTCCAGGTCCAGCAGTACCTCCAGCCCCAGCAGCTCCAGTACCCCCAGTACGAGCACCTCCGGGACTAGTGGCTCTAGTAACTCCAGTAGACAGAGTACCTCCAGTCTCAGCAGGCTCAGACTCGGCACCCTCAGAAACTGCACCCCCAGCTCCAGTGACGCCAGCAGAAGCGCCTCCGATAGCAGAGTCACCAGCTCCAGTACCTCCAACTCCAGCGCCTCTCGCAGCAAAGCCCCCAGCTCCAGCAATGCGACCCTGACGGCTAACGTACCACTCACGCAGCTGCTGTGTGGAGAGAGGGACACGCCGACGAGAGTGCTGCGGCGAGGCACCAGCGGAGCGACTACGGAGACGGCCGCTCCAGGGAGACTGCTCACCAGACGCCTCAGTACCCCCAGGCGCAGCACCCCCAGACTCAGTACCCCCAGGCTCAGCACCCCCAGGCTCCTCACGCTCAGGCTCAGCACCTCCAGGCTCCGCACCCTCAGGCTCAGCACCCCCAGGCTCCTCACGCTCAGGCTCAGCACCCCCAGAAGCAGCACCCCGAGCAGGACTACCCCCAGCAGGACCTGAGTCACCAGTGACCTCACCCGGCTCAGTCAAGGAAGGAGGGTCTACCTGAGACAAACCTGAAGGAGCAGGACATGTAGAGGGGAGGGGGTCTGGAGCGAGGAAGGGCGGCGGGGGGGGGGAAGAGGGGCAGTGCGGTAGGGAAAGAGACGGTAAAAGGGGACCGACTCGTCAAAGGTGACGTCTTGAGACGCAAAGACACGGCGCGAGGCGGGGTCGTAAAACTGCCAGCCAGGCATGTCAGGGGGAAAGCCAAGGAAGACGCAGGGAATGGCGCGAGCGGAGAGCTTGTCCACAGTGGTATCGCAGACAAAGGCACGAGCACCCCAGGCCCGGAATCGCCATGCATCGCCAACCTCCCCCGTCCAATATAGTGTGGGCGAAGTCTCCGGCACGGAGACACGGGGCCAGAGGTTGAGCTGATGCGCAGCGTACCGGACTGCAAACGGCCACAGAAAATGGGGGGCAGTCGCATGGATCATGGAGGTACGAGCGACCTCCATGACTAAGCCAATGCGGCGCTCAGTAACCCCATTCTGCTGCGGTGAGGCCGGAAGCGTGAACGACTGGCGGATGCCCTCCTCCTCACAGAAGGCTCGCAAGAGGTCGGAGGTGAACTCACCACCTCTATCAGAGTGCAGACCAAGGACAGGAAAGTCCGACTCGAACCGCTCGCGGAGCTGGAGACGAATAGCGCGGATCCAAGGGATCAGAACAGCAGGGACATCCCCCTTGCGCTACAAGGGGAAGACCGTGGTGTAACGCGTGTAGTCGTCGACGACCAGCAGGAAGTACCGCTCGCGGCCCTGCCCCTGGACGCGGGCTGGGCCCCACACGTCTAGGTGGAGAGTCTGCAGTAAAGCCTCTGTGAGAGGGAACGAGGAGGAGTGAGGAGCGGCGCGCTGCCGCCCCTCGATGCAAGGAATGCAGGGCGACGCAGGCGAGGGAGGGAGGGAGGGCAGAGACCTGGGAAGACCAGAGACCAGGGAGCGAGAGTGCATGCCACGAAGGCGGGGCACGGAGGGGTGACCAAGGCGGTGGTGCCAATTAGATGTAGTCTGGTGCGACAGGCGACGACACTCACACTGGGTAGCTACATGAGCAGACGCGTATAGCTGTAGAGACACGCTGCACATTCCGCCGACGCTGCACATTCCGCCGACGCTGCACATTCCGCCGACGCTGCACATTCCGCCGACGCTGCACATTCCGCCGACGCTGCACATTGCGCCGACTCTGCGCATTCCGCCGACGCTGCGCATTCCGCCGACGCTGCACGTTCCTCGACGCTGCGTATTCTGCCGACGCTGCACATTCTGCCGACGCTGCGCATTCCGCCAGAGAGCAGACGCAGACGCAGGGCCAGGGAGAGCAGACTCACTAGCACCAAGGGCTGCAGGCTACCTGGGTCAGGGGGCATACACAAGTAGCAGTCACACCCAGCACTAACAGTCAATGCATACATGGCAGCAAGAATTGCATCATAGTCAAGATCAAAGATAGGAACATCATGCCTAAGCAGGTCTGCTGAGGGGGGGAACTCAGTAGCCTCAGGAAACTTGGCGCGCCAGGCGTCGCTAAGCCGAGAGAAGCAGCGGTACTCAGTGTGAAACCTGCCGCACGGGTGACCAGCGCGGGGGCCTGTGCGAATGATATACGGGCAGCGACCAGTACCCCCAGACGCCCCACGCTGAGCGTACCAGTCATGAAGCTGCTGAGACGTGGGGGTCTAGCGCTGCTGCTGCTGCTGCTGCTGCCCCTGGCCACCACTGGAGCCCCCCTTCTGGCCGGTTCCACTCCAGCCCCCACCAGGGCTGCCACCACCGCTCCCTCCTCCCCCACTACCGCCGCTGCCACCTCCACCTCTCCCGGTACCACCGCCGCCCCCACCACCACCTCCATCCCCACGACCACCCCCACCACCTCCACCTCCCCCGCCGCCTCCACCACCGCCCCCTCCACCGCCACCTCCACCACCCCTGCCACCCCTGCTGCCTCTGGCGCCGCAGTGCTTCCCACTAGGAGCGGAAGCAGCCCCAACCTCCTCAGCACCAAGGAAGTCGACAGCAGCAGCAGAAGTAGCAGAGGCGTAGGAGGGGGCAAGAGGGGAGGGGGAGCACCCCTCAAAGAGGGGAGTGCGGTGTGCCACGAGCAGCACCTACAGTGAGAATGTTCTTTTCGGCTGCTAGGAGGTGCTTCTCGAAGTCGGCGACAGTGAGAGTGGTAGGGTCTAGGGCGAGAAAGTGGTCCCTGACTGAGCGAAGGGTGTCAGGGAGTCGGATGACAAGGAAGTAGAGAGTAAAGTACATCGGGGGGGGATTCTCAACGAGGAACGCGTCTGGAAGAGCAGCACGAAAGCGAACGTCACTAGCGCGAAGGTGAGTCGGCTAGTGGTGAGTCGTTGGGCTTGTGAAGATCTGTTGGTCTCGTGGTGAGTTGTTGGGGTTGTGGTGAGTCGTTGCGCTTGTGGTGAATCGTTGGGCTCGTGGTGAGTTGTTGCACTTGTAGTGAGCCATTGGGCTTGCCATGAGTCGTTGGGCTTGTGGTGAGTCGTTGGGCTAGTGGTGAGTCGTTGGGCTTGTGGTGATTCGTCGGGCTTGTGGTGAGTCGTTGGGCTCTTGGTGAGTCATTGGGCTCTTGGTGAGTCGTTGGGCTTGTGGTGAGTCGTTGCGTTTATGGTGGGTCGTTGGGCTTGTGGTGACTCGTTGGGCTAGTGGTGAGTTGTTGGGCTTGTGGTGATTCGTCGGGCTTGTGGTGAGTCGTTGGGCTCTTGGTGAGTCATTGGGCTCTTGGTGAGTCGTTGGGCTTGTGGTGAGTCGTTGGGCTTGTGGTGAGTCGTTGCGTTTATGGTGGGTCGTTGGGCTTGTGGTGACTCGTTGGGCTAGTGGTGATTCGTTGGGCTTGTGGTGAGTCATTGCGTTTGTGGTGGGCCGTTGGGCTTGTGGTGAGTCGTTGGGCTAATGGTGAGTCGTTGGGCTAGAGAAGAGAAGATGACCTGGGTAGCAGGAAGAAGAGAGGGTGACATGGGTAGCATGAAGATGAGAGGATGGCATGTGATTTTGTAAACACTTTGTTATTGTCCAATACGAAATTCCTGAACGAGGGGTTTTTCACACGCACTTCAATAAGAAAATCGGTGAGCAATGTCACTGTTATGATTGTCGAACACAAGTTTGTGCACCTTTCAGGCCCAACATCGACCTGTGGGTGCATTAGACAATGGGATAATGCAATATGCAACCACAATGCTAAGGTACAATACAAAATTGCACAACTAGGGGTTTTTTATTTGAACAATACTGGAAACATTAGTGCATTAGTGCACAACTAGGGGTCAGAATTGGCACCGCTATGGTTGTCGAACACAACGTCGTTAGTGCATTAGTGTGTGGGCCTTATATATATGCAAAGAGGATGCTATGATACTGTACAAATTTAGGCGACAATGGGTACATAATTAGTATCTGACCAACCAATTTACCCGCACATATTTACTTCCCAAGGGACAAACCAGAATCGGTTGGGGCAGAGGATGAACCTCGTTGCACCTGCAGTATGGATAGAGAATGTAAATAGTCGGGAGTAGGAAGGGAGGGACAATCATGTGTTGGCCAAGGATATAATGTAGAGATGTCCTGGTGATGGAGAACAATATGGTGGGTGCGGTGCAGAGGATGGACTCTAGGCCCACCTACTTGCCGCACAGAGGGGTATTGTGCGAGGGTGAGGAGGATGTTGAAGGAGCACAAGCGGGCCCTCTTTGGTGTAGACTCAAGAAAAAATGAGTGTCACACATAAGTACCATCAATCGAGCAATATGTGGCAAACAATACAGAAACGTGCAGACCGATGGTGGGCATGGCACAATCGACGTGGAGCAGACAACGCTAACAATGAGGTGAGAGCCGTTTTGGAATTAAATGATGGGATCATATCCTACCAAACGTGGTACTTTCTCCTTCTTGGTGCGATGAGAGGCGCCTACGTTGTGATGGTAGTCTGTAGGCTGCTGGTAGTCTTGTAGGCTGATGGCATGGGTGGGAAAAAGAGTGTGAGTCGGGGAAATTAAAGGGGGGGGGTGTGGAGGGTGGGAGGGTGTTTGTTGTGTACCTATGGCCAAGCACCCATGGTCTAGACCAACTAGCAACACATGCAACCACCTGCTTATATAGTTACAATCCAGAATTGCCATCAGTTTCACTTACAATACAGATATCTGTCTCTGGCGTTTACCTGAAGAAAGCACACTTGTCTTTGCCCCTGCCGCATCATCTAAGGTTGGTGATGTTCCCTGAAAGTACGGTGGAAATGAAACATTATAACAAAGACACAATCTATTTAACAGTAAACATTATCCATAAGCCACCAGCAAGGATTTGCCTGTTGATTTGGTACATACGGAAAAGCGGCCTGCACGCGGATGCTCGATGAGGATTATGTCAGAATATTATGCTCTAGCCTGTAGTGGGGTGCTCTGTAGCGAGTACAACCCTTCTAGGGTTTGCTATTTGTATCCCCATTCTTGCTAGTTCAGTCCTCTTTTGCCTTCATTCTCTCTTGCCTAGCTAGGTCAACCCTAGCTATGGCTCCTCAGTATACCTACTATTACGACATGGTATCAGAGCTTAACGTTCCTGGCCTGTGGGCCCACTTCACTGCTTCCGCTGCTACTGCTACTCCCTGTCCGCCGCGCGCCCCGTGGTGCGCGGCGTCGAAACTAGGGTTTTCAGCCCGCCGTGCGCCCCGAGGCGCGCGGCGGTTTTCTGCCCGCCGTGCGCCCCGAGGCGCGCGGCGGTTCTCTGCCCGCCGTGTGCCCCGAGGCGCGCGACGGGTTCCTGCCCCGTCACTCGGCACGTCGCCCCCGGGAGGCGCTGCGACGGGCGACGGGGACCCGCGCGTCGCCCCCCGTCGCCCGTCGTGGCCTGCACGCGGCCCGTACACCCGGCACGCGGCCCGTACGGGCTGCGCCAGGCCTGCGCGCGGCCCGTACGGGCTGCGCCAGGCCCGCGCGCGGCCCGTACGGGCTGCGCCAGGCCCGCGCGCGGCCCGTACGGGCTGCGCCAGGCCCGCGCGCGGCCCGTACGGGCTGCGCCAGGCACGCGCGCGGCCCGTACGGGCTGCGCCAGGCCCGCGCGCGGCTCGGACCGCCTGCGCGCGGTTCGGGAGGCGGTGCCAGGCCCGTGGGCGGCCCGTTCTTCGCTTCCCCTGTCCTCCCCGCTGTCCCCCGTGCTTCTGAAGGCGCCCCACCCCTCCTTCTGCCCGTTCTCCTGGATTAGGGTTTGGGGTGGGGGGTATGGGGGTGCAGCTTCAGTGTGCCGTTCCCTGCTCCTCCTCCTCCCTCGTCTCCCTCTGCTACAGCTGCCGCTGAGGGGGGTGGTGTGTGGGAGCCTAGGGTTTGGGGTCTAAGGGGGGTACCGTCGGAGTGGAGCTAGGGTTTCAGCAGGGGGTGTGTGTCGAGGGGTGTGGGACAGTTGGAGGAGGTTGAGCGGAGGCTGCCGTCTTGTCGTCAGCAGCACCTGTAGTCCGGGGCGCTTGTTCCGGTAGCCCAGTCGTAGCCAGCTGCGCCAGTCGCCCGTGGGTCCGTTGCTCGTCTGCCGCTCTTCTTAGCCGCGGAGCCAGTTACTCCTGTAGTCCGGGGCGCTTGTTCCGGTAGCCACTGAGCCAGTTTGACTCCTGTTGCCCGTGTGTCTGCAGCTTCAGCCGACGCCTCTTATCTCCTCTCCACCTACAGTCTCGCCTCCTCCTCCTCACTTGACCCCTTGTGACTGCCTCTAGCTTTGCTCATAATTGTGAACCTTAAACTATTGCTTCTTGCTTGTGCTCAGAATGAGTGGTGACATCGTGATCCACCCTGAGCTTGTACTGCTTTGTTTCCTCTGCTGATTACACCCCACTTTGGCTATGGGGGTGTGTCAGAATATTATGCTCTAGCCTGTAGTGGGGTGCTCTGTAGCGAGTACAACCCTTCTAGGGTTTGCTATTTGTATCCCCATTCTTGCTAGTTCAGTCCTCTTTTGCCTTCATTCTCTCTTGCCTAGCTAGGTCAACCCTAGCTATGGCTCCTCAGTATACCTACTATTACGACAGATTAGATCTCGTCCTCCATCGTCGAGCAGCCCAGCTGGTTGGCGTGACGTCACCAATCGAGGTAAAGATGAATGGGGTGGTGGGGGGGGTGGCAGGTGTGGTCACGTCACTGGTGGGGGTGATCCTTGCTAGAGGAGTGGAAGGTGGCTGTAGCCGTAACAGGTCGGTAAGGGACGAATCTGCTGTCCCCTGTGCTGGTGGGGCTGTGTGAGCGGGCACCGGCGTAGGAGGGGCTGCATCATCAAGAACCTGGTTCGACTGTTCATCATCATCATGTCCATCCGCCGGGGGGATTACATCCTCAGGCTCCAACCCTACATTTCGCCATTCTGACATGAGCTTGTCCAGCCAGCTCCAGTCCATGGCTTTCAGAATCATCTCCTTGTTGCCACGCCGTACCCTGGCTGTCTGTCGGACGCGAGTCTTGATGGCCCGCACCAAGCGTGACACAGTTTGGTTTCAGTGCAAGACCGAAAGGCCGACTCTCGCCTCCATACTCCCTTGAAATCTTATACGCTTTGGCGCGTACTTGATCACAAGGGAATAGAAAGATTCGTTAACCCAGTTACTCGCCCCCATCACGTAAGCCTCCATTTCTTTCGGACCGCAGTGTTCAGCCAACCATTTTTTGAGTGCCAAATGTGCCGCAGAACCTCGCTCATAAACGACACTCTCCGGTCCCCACCTCTCTGCCACACATCTGGGTACCTCATCCCCATGCCCACAATTGCTGTGGTCCCCTGCCCAATGGTCCGCCGAACCTGCAAGTTCCTGCGCAACCCTAGTGGTTGTAGGTCTTCGTCCATTCTTTGCCATCGAGCACACTTCAACATGACATGGTTGAAGTATGTACCACACTTTTGAGCCAGTGTCACCGTGTACTCTGCGTCATCGCCTTCTGCTTCGCCACCCCGCTTCCGCTTCCTACTCCCCCTCTCTGTCCAACGCCCTTTGTTAGATAGCCCGTCCACGGGCATCGCCTTCTGCTTCGCCACCCCGCTTCCGCTTCCTACTCCCCCTCTCTGTCCAACGCCCTTTGTTAGATAGCCCGTCTTGTGAGAGTTGGTCCACGGGGATGGCTGGCCTCTCCTCCAACTCTGCCAACATGGACCGGAAATAAATGGAAGAGTAAGTTGGGCCGTGTCTCAACCCCCTAGCCTCTCTCTCACTCACCAATCCACCTCATGGAGTGAATCAGCCCACAAACCTCGCATCTACCCACCCGTCCATTGCATGACATGTTTCAGCAACCATTTGTGCTTTCCCACACACCCATCGACGCATTCACATACCAATCCATACAATAATGAGCTTTAACCATCATGCCTCATCCCCACTCACACATCCATTGCATGACTTGATTCAGCCCCAATGCCTCTTTCTCCCTCAACCATCCATCGCGTGATGAGTTTCGATCGCCACTCCTCGCATTCATTCACCAGTTCATGTCATGATGAGCTTTAGCCTTTCACCTTCGACATGGCAATCTCCAACTTCAGTAGCGCCCTCTATCACCTCTCCAACTTCAGTAGCCCCCTCGGTCTCCTCTCCCACTTCAGTAGCCCCCTCGGTCTCCTCTCCAACTTCAGTAGCCCCCTCCAACGCCTCTCCGAAGTCAGTAGCCCCTCCACATTCTCTCCACTCATTAATGACTCGATCGTAATCTGCACGTAGTCAGCTACCCCTAACGTCGGAACATCACGTGTTGGATGTGCGTCAAATCCCATAGCTATTGCACATCCCGGCACTGAACATCGATGATGTCCTGTGGTGCCCCTGTAGCATCAGGATCGTCCTCATCATCTGCAGCTGCATGAGCAACTGTATGCCCAGATTGCCAAACCCTATCCTCCGTTGTTTTATGGCTCTTTGCTAAGCTAGCTTGACACCCCCCCAAGCTCTCCTTCATCAGCATGTCCTTGCGCAAATCCGGGTAAAGCCACGGGGACGTTGGAGTTGCTTTTGGGTTGTATTTAAAGGTGTTGAGCCGCGCACACACTAATTCAGTGATTGCGGGCTTCGGTGAATTCACATTCATCCCCGTCCCCTTCCCCATGCTTCTCCAACCATGCCCAGAGGGTCGCTCTAGTACACAACCAAAGGTCCCTTGTGCGCGTAGCTTTTGCTACTTTCATCGGCCGTCGTCGTGCGTCTATCAATAACGCAAAGAATTTCTTCAACAATGCTCTTGCCTTATGCCACACATCCTTTTGGTGTGCAATCCCCGACCCGTGGATGCCATTGTTGAACGAACTACCAACGTCAGAAATTATGACTTTCATGTCGCACCCCATTTCCCCTAGCTGCTTGAGTCCGAACTTGAAAACGACTCCCTCCAGCGCAGTTGAGGAAACCTTCACCTTAGATTTCCGCTTCGTCGCGGTGAACATGATTTTATGAGTGATGGGGTCAATGATTGAAACTGTGCACCAGTCTGCCTCTCGTGGTTGTTAAAAGCGTTCATCCACGCATACCCATTCAAAAGGAATCGGTCTTTTGCTCATCTCTGCTCGAACCGCCGACATTGAGCTCTCTGCTTTCTTCTCAATTGGGGCCCACAATCCCAAAGGACCTCTCATGTATCTATAGAAAGTCTCTTTGCTTAAACTTGGGATACCGAGCGTCCGTGTCACCTCCTAAAACTGCTAGAACCCAATGCCCGCTAACCCAAATGAGGCGAGGTACTTGGGCAGCAAGAGGGATGATTGTGGCTCTTTGGTATTATTTTTCCCTGTCGTGCGGCCGTGCTTCGTGGATCAGAATTGTAACACCTTGCCGCATGTATCACAAACCCATTCCAAACAAAGACAGGCCCAGACCCGTCTCCAAGACGAAAGCCCCATCTTCCCTGTACAATCTTTAGTCGCACTGCAGCATAAGCTGATGGTCGTGAAGAAGCGCACAAGAAGTCGAGGGTCGAGCAGACATACCAGTCCGTTTGGGAAATCTTTGGGCTTTGGTGCGGGGAATGTTCGTGACTGTGTTTTTGGTGGAGCATCCGACGTGTTGGGCAGCGGTCTGTAAACGCATAAAGCGGGTAGACACAACACAGGGTAGGGATGAAGGTTTGCGACGATGACGTTGGTGTTCTGCCCCCAAGCGTCCTTTTACCATCCCCCATCCCTCTATTCGCTAAAACTACCCCCTCAAACACCCCTAATTATTTCTGCCCCCATCCATCGGTCCCTCTCACACGTGGATCCACGAGTTGCTTCCACCATTTCCTACTCACCCACCTCCCCCTGTCAATTGCAGCCCCAAATACTCTCACCTACATACATGTTTTGCATATCCGTGTGGTCCGCCGCACTTCCCTCAGCCGCCTTGTCGTTCCCACAGGAGTTTGTAACCACATGTGGTCCAAGATCACCACCTCCTGTCTCCAGACCCGTCCTCCACGCTCTCGCTCACCCTCAACCCATCACCTGCAACGGGAAGCTCGTTTGGTGGGGGTACAACGTCGCCACCTTGTTCCGTTGATGCTCCACCTAGTCCTGCTTGAGCTACATTAGGGATCAAAACGGTCATGTAGACAAAGGTTATTTAATAGGGATGTTTTAGGAGCTGACCAAACCGTCGTGTCATCAACTACCCGGCGAAGCACAGTATTCTTACCAGTGCGCTTCATCGCGATGTACTCGATCCCTTTCCTCTTTCCACCATGCCCAAAAACCTTGTCAGGCTCCAGATGACCTTTAACATTCTTTGTGTATGTTGGTAGGTTAAACTCATAGCTTTGCATAGGACTGGCGTTCACCTCTTTTACAATGGCATCATCCCCCTTGATCATGCTACAGAAAGCCCTCTCTGGTGCGTCAAGTTGCAATTTCGCAGTTTCGAGCGCAACATCTCCATGAACTCCTGGAGTGGCATCAAAGTACAAAGGGTAATTGAGTCAGTTCGGACAGTAGAGTTTGGGGTGCAGTGCTATAACCCTAAATCATTTCTTGTCTCCTAATTGTTCATATCATCAATGCGCGTATTGGTTGTAAAGAATAGCTGGGGCACATCGCACATTTCAAGCACTTACTCTAATACACCGCCTCGTACCTGACTTGGCGGCAGCATTAATCATGGTCACCACTGCCTCACTAGCCTCGTAGGCTAGCACATACAGCACGTCGTTTGCACTTGCGACGTGCACTCCTCCTCTCAGTGTCGTCAATCCACACCGCATGAGCGCCATCGGGATCCGCATATGTTTCCCAAGAGATATATTGCGCTCTTTCCACTTCCCCATTATTTGTTCGAACAGGTGCTTCTCCTCTTCATCCTCCTCTTCATCCTCATTGTCGTGGAGCGCGGTTGTGATTTCCGATACGGCCTCCAACTGTGGTGGAACTGGTGGCTGTTGGGTAGAGGAACATAGGACAACATGGATGTGGAATGCTTCAGTGTTGGAAATGCAAGGGTGGTGCATGATAACAGGGAGGGCTGAGGTGGGGTGACGGAGTATCCATGCCATTCAATGATCTTCTGTCGGAACGGAAAGGGTAGAGCGTGATAGCATAATAGACGGCAATAGGGTTGGTGCAGGGATGTGATAGCTCTGCCCTCTTTTTCTCCACTGTGGGTAGAAAGAGGGGGGTGCGTGCTAGCCGGAATGTGCGAAAGTGCAGTGAAACAGCAGCTCTGCCCTTCTACGTTCCACTGTAAAACAGTCGAAGGGTAGGGTTACCATGCTTCATTTTTGTGGGGAAGGGAGGTGCAGTGAGGGGGGGAATGGAGGGGCAGTGGAGGGGGGGAAGGGAGGTGAAGTGAGGGGGGGAAGGGGGGTGCAGTGAGGGAGGGAAGGGAGGTGCAGTAGAGGGGGGGAAGGGTGGTGCAGGGAGGGGGGGAAGGGGGGTGCAGTGGAGGGGAGGAAGGGAGGTGCAGTGAGGGGGGGAAGGGAGGTGCAGTGAGGGTGGGAAGGGAGGTGCAGTGAGAGGGGTAAGGGAGGTGCAGTGGAGGGGGTGAAGGGAGGTGCAATGAGGGGGAGAGCGTGGGGCAGTGAGAGCGAGAATGGAGGTGCAGTGTGAGGGGGAAGGGAGGTGCAGTGAGGGGGGGAAACGAGGTGCAGTGAGGGGGGGACGGTAGGTGCAGTGAGGGGGGGAAGGGAGGTGATAAACGATGGGGGTAGGAGTTGAGGGCAGAGGGGGAAGGGACTGTTGTCAGAGGGGGGAAGGTAACTTGGTAATGTGAGGGATTTGAGGTGAGGGAAAGGGGGGTGGGAATGTTTGGACAGAGGGGAAAGGGAACAATGGTCATAGGAGGAAGGGTGGTGAACTCAGAGAAGGCAAGGAAGTCACGTCACAAGGGGGAGTTGAGGTGCAATGAGGGGATAAAGGAGGGTGCAAAAAACGGAGGGAAGGGATGTGTGAGGATGGGATAAGGCTTTTGTAAACGTGGAAGGGGGTTGCTCTCAAAAGGGGGAGGGAGATGAGGCTAGAAAGGTGGATAGAGGTGAGGTTAGAGGGGGGAAGGGATGTGAGGTTGGAGTGTGGGAGGGTTTTGTTGTCAGCGGAGGAGAGGGATGCGTGTGCATCTTATGATGGAGTTTAGTAGCTGTGAGGGGGGCCTTGGAGGGTGCTGACAGGGGGAGAAGGGGAGTGCTGCGGTTAGGGCAGACTGGGTAAGG
The DNA here is from genome assembly GCA_947470075.1 of Closterium sp. Yama58-4. Lineage (NCBI taxonomy): Eukaryota > Viridiplantae > Streptophyta > Zygnematophyceae > Desmidiales > Closteriaceae > Closterium > Closterium sp. Yama58-4. The sequence goes on along the minus strand of CANIUD010000902.1, from coordinate 191,681 downwards.
GAGATTAGGATAGAAGGGGAAAAAGAGTCGAGGGCAGAGTGGGAAAGGAGGTGTTGAGAGAGGCGGAAGTGAGCTGGGGTCAGAGAGGGAACGGAACTGAAGTCTTTGAGAGAAGGGATGGGCTGCGGGGTAGGGAAGGGAGGTGAGGGCAGAGGGGGGAAGGGAGGGGTGTGTGAAGGGGAGGGGGGGTTTAGGTTAGGACGGGAGGGGAGGGGGATGGGGGATGGAGAAGGAGGTGAGGGCATAGTGGGAAGGGGGTTGTTGTCAAAAGGGCATCGCTACTCCTTCACCCCACCTTTGCGCACCCTGCTTTTGCGTAGAGCCAATTCCCACTGTTCAGGACGAGCACCTAAGGGTAGAGCTACTCATACACAGCATAAGCACCCACCCTCCATGCTACCACACACCACCCTTTATTTCCGGGAAAGGGAGGAGCAAAGGAGCCCAGTGCTACTCCTTCAGCCCACCGAAGGCCTCCCCTGATTCTCACGCACCAACTTATCCTTACCAACTTAGGAGCATAGGAGGGCAGGTCTACTCGACTACTGCACCTAAGCCCACCCTCCCTGCTTTCACGCATCACCGTTAGCATGCTAGCAGAGGGGCCTTGGAGCGCAGATCTGCTCCATCATTGCACATCCGCCGGCTTTGTTTCCATGCACCCCCATTTCTCCACCCACAAAAACAGACACCCCCACTACACCCACACATGTCACAAGGCAACATTCTGCCCCCAGTTTAGGGTTTGCACTTGTACCCACATTCTGCTCAATGCAATCAATCCTGCTTGTCGTTTTCTGACAGTCTACGTCGGGAAAGCCAACCGCGCAAGGAGAAGCAGTCAAACAAGTCGACTATGGTGAAGGACGCCGGCTCCTCCACAGGCGGCAAGGGGCTACGCAACAAGGAGGCGTCGTGCTCACTGGTCGGCGTCGTGGAGCTGACCGTCTCGCTGGCGCTGTTGGCCGGCGAGGATTTCCAGGCGGTGGCGGCAGCTGTGCAGGCGAACCGAGCAGTTGTTCTGCTCGACAGCAGCTGCTCGCGCCACCTGATGGGGATGAAGGATGCCTTCGTTGACTTGGAGCTGAGCGGCGATGTCAAGCATGTGCGCGGCTTCAATGGGGCGCTGCAGGATGTTCGCGGCCGTGGCACTGTCGCTCTGCAAGGGGACGCCAGAAAGCAGGTGCTCATCCCCGATGTTCTCTACGTCCCGGGAGTGTAGGCAAGGATGGTGGTGGAGTCGGTGCAGACGATGCTGCTGCACATGGGCGTGCAGCACCACTGGTGGCACCTTGCTCTGCGACAGGCCGTCTAGGTTTGCAACTGCCTTGAGCGGTCATCGCTGCCGCCGGGAACGACACCGCATCAGCTGCTCACTGGGAAGAAGCCCGACTTGTCGCTGGCACGTGTGTGGGGCTGCATGGCGCAGTTCCTGGTCCCCAAGCAGCAGCGTGGTGGCAAGCAACAGCCGAAGGCTGAGTAGAGCCTTCACCTCGGCGTGTCGGAGGAGAGCAAGGGCTGGGAACTCCTCGACATCACCAACAACAAGGTGGTCACCACGTCGGACCTAAAGTTCTACAAGACGCTATCGCTGGAGGTGTGGACGTCACAGCACGAACCGGTGTCAGGGCAGACGCTAACCAACCTGCCTACGGACACCCCCACGGCGACCCTCCCTCTGGGTTTAGGGCAGGCGCACGGTGCAGGGCTCACGTCTGCGGGCAGGGCAGGGCAGCAGCGCGTGCAGGGCAACAGCTCAGAGCAGGGTAGGGCAAGGGCAGCCGCGCGTGCATGCAACAGCACGGAGCAGGGCAGGGCAGCCGCGCGTACAGGGCAACAGCGCGGAGCAGGGCAGGCGTACGGGGCAGGGCTCTTGCGTGCGGGCAAGGCAGGGCAGCCGCACGTGCAGGGCAACGGCGTGGAGCGGGGCAGGTACACGGGGCAGGGCTCACGCGTGCGGGCAGGGCAGGGCGCCGCGCGTGCATGGCAACAGCGCGGAGCAAGGCAGGGCAGCCGCGCTTGCAGGGCAACAGCGCGGAGCAGGGTAGGGCAGCCGCGCTTACAGGGCAACAGCGCGGAGCAGGGCAGGTGCACAGGGCAGACCTCCCACCTCCCACCTCCGCTACCACCTTCGCCGACCTCCCACCTTCGCTACCACCTCCGCCAGACTTTCCTCGCTGCCCCTGCGGACGATTCTGCTTCGTCGGTGCAGCGTAACTCGCTTGAGGAAGGAGCTCCGTGGGCTGCTCTGCCTCCTGCATAGCCTAATCTTGAAGGATGTAGCTTGTCATTGAGTCCTCGTCGAGTGATTCCCGTGTGCCAGGCACCATCATCATCCTCTTCATGAGGTTGTAGCTACGCGGCAGGCCCTTGACGACGTGGGTGATGTAGGACGCCGTAGAGTATTCGGCGCCCGCCATCCGCATTTCGGCTGTCGAGCACGGTTGCAGTCGTCTGTCGCCGACTCCTGCTCACCCATCCGAAGATGTGTCATCTTCTCCTCCAGCTGTCCGATGTACAGGTCGTCCTTCGCCTGGTACGTCGACAGGATGAAGTGCCATGCTTGGTGACCAGCATCCAGACGCTCTCGACAGCTCCTGAGCGCTAGCTGCACCACCGGCGAGCAGCACCTCGAGATGACCATGAAGGTGAGCAAGTGAGCAGCACGAAACTCCCCGCGCAGCTCGACATCGTCCTCGTGCGGAATTGTCACAGTACCGTCGGCAATGCCATTCAGCCCAGCGACCTCAAGCTGTGGTTCTATCGACTCCCTCCAGGTGATGAGGTCCCGTCGACCTTGCACTGGTGCGACGGTGATCTTGTCCGGCGAAAACTTGAAGTAGCCATACGTCGGAGCGATCCCGCCCGCTGTCACATGCGTTGTCGCCGAGGGACTTCCACTGCTTCGTTGAGGAGAGCGTCGTCGACCATCAACGTCGACCGTCGGCCACTGCACTCGCGCTTGACTCCCGCCGACACCACCGTCGGCAGACCTGAGCACTCCTATCTGCCGCGTGCCCTTGTTGCCACGAACTCGTGCACCGCTCTCGACCTCCTCGTCGACGCCACCTTCGTTGCGTTCCGCCGCCCACTGCGCACGGATGCCCAGCTCGACAACCTCCAATGGGAGGGTCGTCCCGTACTCGCCAGCCTCGTGGCGTCTCCTCGCATTAGCTAGTCGTGTCTCCAAGGTGTCCGCTACACCCGCTTCTACAACGGGGTCGACCATGGCGACTAACGCTGCTGCCGGCCTACGAACGACTTAGAAGGTGCAAATGTCGGCTCCTATCTGAAGGTATCCTTGCGGGGCCGTCCACGCTCACCGCACCATGAGGAGATTAACTCTACAACTGTGGGAGATAGACTACAGGGTAGGCACGAGTTGATAGAGTGATCGTAGCTCTGTCTGTGTTCTCTAGGACTTGTGTTTTCACAGGGCAAAACAGCAAGAGTTTCACTAAGGAAAGTTGAGAATAACAGAGTTCAGAATGAACAAGCAATGGCAAAGATTGACTACATCCCATGCAAGGTTTGCTAATGCTCAGGCAGGTCGATCGCCAGCACGACAAAGTCGTCGACCTGCCAACGAAGCAAGTCTGCGGTCCGCCAACGCAGCTCGTACGCGACTTGCCAACGCTGCAGATGACGGCCTGCCAATGCTGCACCCGCACGGCTTGCCAACGCAGCATCCGCGCGGCTTGCCAATATCGCATCCGCAGGTGATTGTAAGCGCATGTGCAAGCACCTACTTCGCAGGTGCTTGTATACAGTTATGCATGTCGTGCACTGTTGAGCACATTGCGCAGGTTGTCAGCCACATGCTGACGGTTGCACCTGACGAGCCACGTCGACCACGTGCTGCCACGTCAGTCGACTTCGCTCCCACAACAGCCTCGACGACGTTCGCGACCCTCCGCGGAACCTCGTCGAGCAGGTAACTTGGTCAACCAGGTGAAGTCCCTGACATCTCTGCAGGATGATGACCTTCGTCATCACCGGTTGACGACCTTCGTCGTCGCGGGTCGACGACCTTCGTCGAGCACCTTCGTCGAGCACCTCAGTCGCCATTTCAAAATGTCAGCCCCTGATTGGTCGAAATTAGGGCACATTCGAATTTCTGGCCAAAATTCGCCTGTGCAGTCTCAAAGGTGCGCAGGGTCAGACGCGACCCTGCGCAGACGAACACCCGTGAACTGCTGCGCAACTTGTACATGCGCACGGGAAGTCTGTGTTGCACTCGCGAATGCTTCAGTTACTCTTGCATGGATTCCCTAGTACACCTCGTGTACAAGCAACCCCGTACACCTGCAGAAGGTCACCTGCACCTCCTGTACACCCGAATACGAAGTCAGTTTTGCCCATTTGAGGGCGGTGCCAATTTCCTTCAACAGCAGTACCTACACAAGGTACTCACTGAGCTCAGATTCCAACAACTCCTACACGACCAGGGCATGTACCGTTCGGAGTCCCACGGAAAAATCATCATACTTCGGCAACGACACGGAACTGCTCGATTTCTTCGAGAGAGACACAAAAGAGAAGCTTGAGGTGATTGTCTCACGCAATGCCCCCCAGTCCTTAGAGCTCAACATCACGTAATCCGCGAACATCATGCACCTTTTGGCTGCCAAGTATGCTGAAACGCTCGCAACAAAGTTTGCAACCACACTGACCACCCCGTTCCGCACTCCTCCACCTAATCACAAACTCGACACTATGCTGCTCTCTGCTGCCGATCTGCCAAGTATGCTGAAACGCTCGCAACGAAGTTTGCAACCACACTGATTAATCTCACCACCCCGTTCCGCACTCCTCCACCTAATCACAAACCCGACACTATGCTGCTCTCTGTTGCCGATCACCATCTCTACCAGCAGCACTTGGGATGCCTCCTGTTCGTCGTCGTCACGAGCCGGTCGGATCTCTCGTACATCACAAGCCAGCTCAGACAGTACCTACGCTGACCTGAAGGGGAGAACATGCTTGACATACGATGTGCACTTCATTAGTTCCTTTCCGCTCCTGACGTCGGGCTCCTCTACACGACTAACTTAACTGCTACTCTACAAGTAAATGGCGATGTTGACGAGGACCACGCGGGAGACAACGAGAACAGGCGATCTCACATTGGTTTTGCGTTCCACCTCGAGCATGAAGTAGGAACAACCTGAAACACCCTGAAGTAGGAAGTAATTGCTCTTTCGTCAGCCGAAGCTGAATTAATCGCTTCTAGCGCATCTATTCGCGAAGTATTGTACCTGATGAAGCTCCTATATGTGGCAAAAATTACAATGAATGGGTCCTCCATGTTACTCTGTCACAACCAGAGTGCGATAAAAATCGTGAACAAACCTGGCTTTGTGAACTGCACAAAGCGCATCGCACTCTGTTACTTCTTCGTCAAGGATGAGATTGACAAGGGCAAAGTAGAAAAATTCAACATTGCGCGAATCTTTGCGCAGTCGTGAAGAAATCCCACATGGCTCACCTTCAAATATGAAAAGGAGTGTTGGAATACCCGACGGTTAGTTAAGCATTTCCGAAGGCTTCACCTTAGCGCATTGGTTCCTAATGAATCTGCGTGTACACTAGTATCATGTTACCTTGCTTAGAGCACGCAGCAAAGGTCGACAGTTGGGAAAGTTAACGGTCACGACTGTTGACCATCCTGCAGCCATCATCGGAGGTTATGCACTAAAACGCGATAACCATAAATGATCACAATAGTCATTGTAACTGTAGCGATGCCTGAAAAATTGTTAAATAAGGGAATGGACCGGAACCAAGGGTGACACATCTATGCTCCGCGTGTGGAGGTGCATGGCACAATACCACCCGCCAACTTCAACTATTGGCAAGTTCGCCAGCTTCACGCGCTGGGGAGTCCACCTCTGCATCAGTCATGAGCACAAGGCATGGATCATCCTGGACCTGCTCAGCCAGAAGACTACCCACGCGCGCGACGTAATCTTCTACGAACGCCTCTTCCTCGACCATTTCCGCCACGACGACCAGACAAACGCGAATTGCGTTTACGCAAATGACGGGCACAGCTACGCAACACCCGAGGACGAAGCCGCTGCAGCAATCCTGGAGCAGGACACCAGGGGTGAGTTCATAAGATGAGACCGCCACAGCAGTGACGACGATTCCCCTGTGGGGGAATGGGCGGAACGGGAGGAAGCGGCAGAGGCGCAGTGCCAACATCACCACCTGAGCCAGAGATTAACGACGACGACGTGCAAGAAGTTATCCCACAGCATCGTCACGACAACACCGTCTCCGGGCTGTAGCTACTCGGGCTCCACACCGCAACCCCAAAGGCGCCACGTGTCATCGAGCCGAGAAATCCGCGTCAAGCCCTCACTGGACCACACAGCAAGGAGTGGCGCGAGGCAATGGATGTGGAGATAAAAGCGCTTGAGTCCCGAGACACCCGGGTGTTGGTCGACCGCGCAGCGATCAAGGGCGCAAGGGTCCTCTTCGGCAAGTGGGTCTTCCGCGTGAAGACCGCAGCGGACGGCACAATTGAGCGATTCAAGGCGCGTTGGGTGGTGCGCGGCTATGACCAGAGGCATGGCATCGACTTTGACCAGACTTTTGCGCCGGTCAGCCGTCACACCTCCGTCCGAATCTTGCTCACCACCGCAGCCGCTAGGCACCTGCCTCTGCGCCAGATCGACGTGAAGAACGTGTTCTTATACGCGTTACTAGATGCCGTGATCTATGTGGAGCAGCCGCACACGTATGGTGAAGGGGATTCCCGCATTTGCTAGCTGCGGAAATCCCTTTACGCGGTTAAACAAGGGCCAAGGCTCTTGCAGCAGTATCTGCACAATATCCTACTTGAATTGGGTTCAAGCAGTTGCCACACGACCCGGGAATGTACCGCCGTGATTTCCAGGGCGAATACATCCTGCTCACGGCTTACGTCGACGACCTTCTCTACAATAGGTCGAGTAACGGACTGCTCGAGCCGTTCGAGAAAAATCTGGCGGGGCGCGTCGATATTACCTGCAATTACGAGGTGAAGCAGTTTTTAGGACTTAATATCTCCTACGCGCCAGAAGCTATCCACCTCTCAGCGACTAAGTACGCAAAGGAGCTTGGGAAACGCTTCAACATTCCGTCTGCACCACTCTCCACTCCTTACTGCACTCCCGGATTGAACCACAAACCTGACAACAAAGCCCTATCCCTCGCTGGTATCCAGACTCATCAGCAGCACCTGGGATTCCTGCTCTTCGCCTCTATCACCTGCAGGCCCGACCTTTCCTACATCGCGAGCCAACTGGCTTAGTACTCCCGCAAGCCAACAGCTGAGAACCTTATGGATCTGCAACGCGCTCTACAGTTCTACGATTCAACGCACAAGATTGGGCTCTGCTACTCAGCAGTGCCAACCCCATCATTCAACCTCATCGATTACGTGGACGCTGATCACGCAGCAGACCCCGACAATCGGCGGTCCAGGAATGGCTTCCAGTTCCGGCTTGAGCCGACGGGACCAATCTCCTGGAACTCACAGAAACAGGAGCTGGTTGCCCTGTCATCAACCGAAGTGGAATTCATCACAGCAACAGCAGCAGTTTGCAAAGGCCTTTACTTACAGGAACTCCTGCAGGAGGCAAAAATCCCAGTTTCGCCCACCTTCAACTTGCACTGCGACAACCAGAGCACGATCCGCATCGCGAACAAGCCCAGATTCGTCAACCGCGCCAAGTACATTGCGCTGCAGTATTTCTTCGTCAAGGACAAAGTGGACAAAGGCAAGGTCGACTTGACGTATTGCCCAACGGGTGACATGGCAGCAGATTTTCTTACGAAGTGGCTGCCACGCCAGCAGTACCAGCACTGCTCCGAACTCAGCAGAGTGGTCAAACAGGTCAAGTCAAGCTACGGCTAGGAGTGAAGGAGGGTGTTACGAGTAGTGAAATACTATTGTGCACTCCAAATTGCACCTAAGTGAAACACGCAGTATCGGGAACGAACACGAAGAGTCAGAGTTGACTCGAAGCGACACCGACGGTTAAGAGAAAATCTGGACCATCGGGCAGGTAACATTAGGCATCAGCAGTGGCGAGGATTCTGCCCTGACAGTTTCGAAACTGCCTGGAGTCGCAGACAATAAGGGAATGTACCCCTTAGAGTACATGGCTAGCTAGGTTGTTTCGAATTCCCATGTACTCATATTTATATTCTCTGTATTTGCATGTTTTATTCATCTCAAGCATTTTACATTCACTCTGCTATTGAGGTCAAGGGCCCACCACTACTCAAACGTGTGCGAACCTTCTCGAGGTGATCCTAGGGTCGTTCATTCTCTGATCGTAACAATATGTACCCCAACTGGAATTAATGACATCATTCATTTCCCAATTCTAAGATATATTAAATGGGTGCATTTATGATTAGAATGGTAACTTAATATTGGTGCTGCTAGAGTGAGGATCTTGGATAGGATAGGAGTTGCTTAAGAGAGTTTGGTAGCGGAAGTCTTGGTAGGAACTCTCATCATAGTGAATGTAAATGACAAAGTTAATTAAAAGGTAGAATACAAGCAAATAAATAGTCCTAACTAGCCATGTACTCTAAGGGGTACATTCCCTTATTATAACTGTTTTACAGGCAATTCTACAATGACTCTGGCTATTATTCTTCCTTTCTTGTTACCGAGTCGCTGGTTGTAAACGTGTGTACGGTTACGCCTGTTGCCATTCCTCGATGGTAGGTCAACCGTCGGTCCAGATGGTCAACAGTCGCGACAGTTGACTCTTGCGACTGTTGACTTTCCTGCCTTGATATAGGCTGATCCGACATTCACTGCTCGCGCTGCTTCGATAATGACAGGTGCGATGTAGCTGCACCTTCGGAAATGCTTAAGTAAGATTCCCTTCATACTCCAACACTCCCCTTCATTCCTGGAGGTGCGCCACGTGGCTCTTGCGGACGACTCCGCACAGGTCCGAGCAATACTGAAATTTCTGACGTGGCAGTTTCTTCGTCAGGAAATCAGCTGCCATTTCGCCAGTTGGGCAGTAGGTGAGCTGGACCCTTCCCTTGTCGATTTCGTCCTTGACGAAGAAGTATCGCAGGGCGATGTGCTTGGTGCGGTTGACGAAGCCGGGCTTGTGTGCGATTTTGATCGCACTCTGGTTGTCGCAGAGTAACTTGAAGGACCCGTTCATCGCCGTCTTCGTTTCCTGCAGGAGTTCCGTGAGGTAGAGCCCTTCGCGAACTGCTGCGCTTGCTGCGATGAACTCTGCTTCTGCTGACGAGAGGGCGATGAGCTCCTGCTTCTGTGAGTTCCAGGAGATGGTTCCTGCGGGCTCAAGTTTGTAAATGAAGCCTGTGCAGGACCTCCTGTTCTCTGCGTCACCTGCGTGGTCTGCGTCGACGTAGCCAGTAAGCTGTAGAGTAGCCGTTAGGTTTGCCTTGTAGGTGAGGCCGACGTCGGGTGTGGAATAAAGTACTGTAGGGCTCGTCGTAGATCTGCCATGTTCTCCCCTTCAGGTCGGCGCAGGTACTGGGCGAGCTGGCTGGCGATGTAAGATAGATCCGGGCGGCACGTGACGGCGGCGAACAGCAGGCAACCGAGTTGCTGCTGGTACAGGCGATGGTCGGCTGGGGAGAGTGTTGTGGTGTCCGGCTCGTGGTCAGGAGGAGTGCGGAAGGGGGTCGTGATGCCGATGGGGGCGATGCCGAATTTCTTGGCGAGGCTCTCGGCATACTTCGCGGCGGAGAGGTGGATGGAGTCGGCGCTCTGTGTGACGTTGAGGCCGAGGAATTGGGTGACGTCGTGGTCGATGGTCACCTCCAGCTTCTCCTGAATCTCGCGTTCGAAGCGATCGAGCAGCTCGGTGTCGTTGCCGGTGTAGAGAAGGTCGTCCACGTAGGCGACGAGCAGGATGAAGTGGCTGCAGGATTCGAGACGGTACATCCCCTGGTCGTGGGGGAGTTGTTGAAAGCCGAGTTCGATGAGGACGGTGCGGATGTATTGTTGCCACATGCGTGGTGCCTGCTTGATGCCGTGTAGGGACTTCTGGAGGAGGCAGATAGCGTCGCCGTCTTCCTCGAAGGCGTGCGGCTGTTCGACGTAGATTGTGAGAGTACGTCGGCTTATGCCAGCCATGCATGCTTGCTTTTATTTCCTTACGCTATTTTCTGCATGCATGAATTGCTTGATTTCCTAGGTTCGTTGCTTTACTATAGTTATTATAGTTATAGGCACCGAACCAGGTTACGTGTACCGAACTCAAGCTATTCGAATTGCTTTCTACCGAGTTCGGGAAGGTTCTGTTCGGGACGCTTCGCGACCCTCGGAACATTCGCGTAACACCTGGGTTACCTGCCTTGTGTCGAGCCTATATATAGCCTCATGTTGTACCCAGGTGATCATTCAATTCACAATCATCTTTTCTGAGCTCGATCCTAGATCCTCACACTTGGTATCAGAGCCCGTTTATACGCAAAGTTTTTTTCGACCGCTAAAACCCAGTCTTCAAAAACCGCGGGGGCGACGCAAGTAAACATCGATTTCGGGTACGTAAAACCGGTTCCGTGTTTTTCGCTCCCCCTCGATTCGGTTTTTCGGACGCGCTAATGTCAGGCATGGAGGGCCAAGGCGACAACTACGCGACCACGAGCGGCATCGCAAGCCTCTGCACCGACATGGAGCAGACGCAGGCGACGCTTCGTCGACTCGAGGCCCTTCTGACACACCAACCAGGAATCGCCACCGCAGCAGCAGCGACCGCAGCGAATGCAGCAGCGACAACACCAGCAGCAGTGGCGACACCGACATTTCACGGACCGATGGCACCACTGTCGCCGAACCTCGAAGCAGCACGACCGAGGCTCCCTGAGGCGTTCGATCCAAGACGTCCGGCGATTTGTGGCCACCCTCGAAATTTACTTCGAGGCCATTGGCTGTTCGACCTCGACATCTGACGCAGCAAGAATTCGGCTCGCAGCGACACTGTTACGTGGACCGGCACTCGAGTGGATCTACAACACTGACGTGGCCCGAGGGCAGAAATCATGAACCCATTAATACGACCTACATGGCGCGGCAGCAGATTCATCGGCACAAGCAATACAGTAGTGTAGCACAGTACACGCAGCAGATGGAGCTACTGTTCAACCGCATCCCCGACCTGACCGAAGGCGAAAAAATCCAGCGGTTCACAGAAGGGTTAAAATTGGAGATTCGGCGGACCGAAGGCGAAAAAATCCAGCGGTTCACAGAAGGGTTAAAATTGGAGATTCGGCGGCAGGTGATTGCGGCGAATTACAACAGCTACAGGGACATCGTGCGTGCAACTGAACGATACGACGCGCTGACTCGAGGTCAACCCGAAACACGACGTTTCACGGCCGGCATCAGGGGAAATTTCCAAGGCAAATGGAGGCTCCGCGAAAAAAGACTCTGCACCGACCGGGAAACTCCAGCCGAACACCCACGAAAGTAAGAATTCGTTAAAAGTATCCTATAAAGATACTCTAACGAAAAATATTGCTTCTCGTGGTTTTCAAGCCTTTGAAAAATTCAGGGGAGATTTAGAGGCCAAGAAAAAGCCTTTAGAAATTATTCAGGTACCTGAGAAAATGGGCAAAGTACTACGGAGCGTAGAAAAGGGTCGTGCGTTCCGTGGAGTTAATATTCTCTCCCCGCAGCATAGTGTTAAGGCTCCCCGTTGCCCACAGGTGAAGCCTACACAGCTGCAAAGGCTTAGAGGAGACATCCAGGCTCAGGAGAAATTATACAAGCCTCGGAAAAATCCTCCTACCCCCCAGGTGAAGTTGGAAAGTGTTGAGTAGGGTATAGGAAGTAGGGAAGGTATTCACTTTGATGTACCCTATGATCCTATTAAGGAGGTCTTGGAGCAGTACAAAGATATAATGCCCGACGACCTACCTGCAGGCGTACCTCCTGCACGCACCCACGAGCACGAGATCGTGGAGGAACCAAGTGCGAAACCCGTCTCACGTGCACCTTACAGACTGAGTCCGACCGAGCTGACAGACATGAAAAAACAGATCGAGTATTTGTTGGACAGACAACTGATCCGACCATCCACCTCTCCCTACAAAGCACCGGTTCTCTTCACCCCAAAACCAGACGGTAGTTTACAGATGTGCATCGACTACCGCGCACTGAACGAACAGACATTCGAGAACAAATATCCCATACCGCGCATAGACGACTTACTGGACCAACTGCGTGGAGCAACAGTTTTCTCGAAGCTGGACCTACGGTCGGGTTACTGGCAGATCAAGATGGCGGACAACTCAATCCACAAGACGGCGTTCCGTACGAGATACGGCTCCTACGAATACTTGGTGATGTCGTTCGGACTCTGCAACGCACCAGCGACGTTTAGGCGGAGATGAACCACATCCTACGGCCCCTGCTGGACGAATGCGTAGTAGTGTACCTGGACGACATTCTCATCTGCGGAAGGTGTTCGAGATCCTGCGGGAAAATAAGTTCTACGTGAAGCTGTCAAAGAGCGACTTCGCACTGAAGAAGGTGCAGTTTCTCGGGCACATGGTGAGTGCCGAGGGCGTACACGTGGACCCGCGGAAAATCGAAGCCGTCAAGAAGTGGAAAGTTCCAGAGAACGTAAAGAAGTTGCAGCAGTTCCTAGGCTTCGCCAACTACTACAACAGGTTCGTGCCACAGTACGCTAAGATAGCAGCGCCACTGACCGACCTACTGAAAAAGGACATGCCCTTCAAATGGGGTGCCCCTCATCAGCAAGCCATGGAACAGCTACAGACAGCACTGACCACAGCGCCAGTACTCATCCTACCGGACCCTGAAAAGGACTACGTAGTTGAAGCAAACGCTTGTGACCAGGCAGTCGGAGCAGTACTGATGCAGGATCACGGGAATGGTGTACAGCCTATCGCCTACCTCAGCAAAAAGTTACACGGAGCAGAACTGAACTACCCCATCCACGACAAGGAAGCCTTAGCTATAGTCGTAGCCTTCAAGGCGTGGAGGTGTTACCTAGAGGGAGCCAAGACCACAGTTTACACTGACCACTGCAGCCTCAAATACCTGAAGTCGCAGCCGACGCTCTCACGACGACAGGTGCGGTGGGTGGATTTCTTGGAGACCCACTTCCACTACGACATCGTCTACAAGCCCGGGCTACACAACAAGGCTGACGCGTTGAGCCGCCCCGGTCATGTAGCAGGCATCCAGCTCGACGGGATGAACCCTCTGCTCAAGGGTCTATTCCAACATGGGTACTCCGTGGATGGCGAGATAGCAACAGCAGAGAAACAGAAGCTGTTACAGTGGGAGAAAGACTTAGCGGTAAGGAAGGGTTCAGGAAAGATTTGGGTACCGAACTACGCCCCGCTACGGCAGATCCTATTGGAGGAGTTTCATGACGTACCATACGCGGGACATTTCGGGAGCAACAAAACGTTAGCGGGAATAGCAAAGTATTACTACTGGCCTCGGATGGCAGCAGACGTGCAGCAGTTCGTCACCTCCTGCGACACGTGCTAGCGGATGAAGAGTAGCAAGCAGAAAAAAGCAGGGTTACTTCAGCCTCTACCTGTACCGGAGCAGCCATGGCAGGTCGTTAGCCTCGACTTCATCACGGGACTTCCCTCGACCTCACGAGGACACGATTCCATCCTCGTAGTGATCGATAAGTTCTCCAAAATGGGTCACTTCATACCGACCAACGCCACAGCTACTGCTGAAGCAACTGCTCGACTCTTCTTCGACCGCATCATCACCATCCACGGGATCTCGCTACACTCATCTCAGACAGAGACCCAAAATTCACTAGTAAATTCCGGAGCGAACTCATGGGATTGTTGGGGACAAAGCTTGCGATGTCTTCAGCATACCATCCCCAGACTGACGGACAGACAGAGCGACTCAATCAGGTGGTTGAACAGTTACTGTGCACAGCTTGCAAAGACGACATCAGCCACTGGGACACACAGTTACCAACCCTAGAGTTCGCTTACAACAACGCCTCGCATGCGGCCACAGGGAAAACTCCTTTCTTCCTGTGTTACGGACGGAAACTACTCACACCACAGCAGCCAACCACACCAGCACACGTCCAAGCCGCACACGACTTCGTCACCACCATGCAGCAGCTATGGGAGAAGACTCAGCGATGTCTCACCACGATGCAGAACTCCCAGAAGTAGTATGCCGATCGTCAGCGACGGGATCACTAAATAGCAGTCAGAGATCAGGTGCTTCTTGACACGCGCAACTTGAACCTGTCTCACCTACCATCCAAACTCCGGCCTCGCTTCTGTGGTCCATTTCTCGTGGAGGCACAGGTGACACCAGTTACATTCCGCTTGCGCTTACCAGATACGTGGAAGCTTCACAACGCTTTCCATGTTCAGCTACTGAAACCCTACAAGGACCCCAACCAACAGTTCCAGGGACGGCAGCTACCGCCACCACCACCTGTACTCGTACAGGATGAACCAGAGTACGAGATTGAGCGTGTTCTCACTCATCGGCGCCGCGGTGGCAAGACCCTCGAGTTCCTGATACGCTGGAAGGGATACGACCCCACTGAGGACAGTTGGGTGCCAGAAGCTGATATGGGCAACGCACACCGTGCTCTCAAGGACTATCTTGTCAAGCAAGGTGTATCTCATGCCACCCAGCTTTGAGGGGGGGACGTGTGAGAGTACGACGGCTTATGCTAGCCATGCATGCTTACTTTAACTTTATTACGCTATTACTAGCTTAGGTTTATTTTATGCATGCATGAATTGCTTGAATTCCTAGGTTCGTTGCTTTACTATATTTATTATAGTTATAGCACCAAACCAGGTTACGTGTACCGAACTCAAGCTATTCGGTTGCCACCGAATTGCTTTCTACCGAATTCGGGAAGGGTCTGTTCGGGACGCTTCGCGACCCTCGGAACATTCGCGTAACACCTGGGTTACCTGCCTTGTGTTGAGCCTATATATAGCCTCATGTTGTACCCAGGTGATCATTCAATTCACAATCATCTTTTCTGAGCTCGATCCTAGATCCTCACCTAGATGATGGCATCAACGATCGCGTAGAGGAAGGCGTTGGAGACGTCGATCTTCCGCAGGGGGCGTTGTTTGACTGCGGCGATGCAGAGGAGGATGTGAACAGAGGTATGACGGCCGACAGGTGCGAATTTCTGGTTGTAGTCCACGAATTGCGTTTGCTTGAACCCGCGGACGACCCACCGCACCTTGGATTTGTCAATAGTTCCGTCCGCCAGGGTTTTGATCCTGAAGACCCATTTCCCCGTGAGAATCTTTCTCCCCTTCACGTGTCGTCGTGGTACCAGCTTCCAGGTGCCACGCCGCTGGAGAGCAGCGACTTCTGCGGCCATGGCGGTTCTCCATTTGTCGGCATCGGGCCCGCTGAGGGTCTGGCGAACAGTGGTGGGCTCAACCAGCTGCCGGTTACCCCGTACGGCGACGGCGAGTCCGAGGATGCGAAGACCGGTGAGGTTGGATTCTGCAACATTTGTTACTTCGATGACGTCGTCGTCGTCGTAGCCAGGGATATCGCGAACTGTGTCACGAGAGGAATGGCGAGCGGGATCTTCGTCCATGGGTGAGTGCATTTCTGCACTTGCGTAATCGTGTTGAGCCTGTACTGCTTCGCAGGTATCAGTGTTACTCGGGAAGAATGTGGGTGTCCCGAACTGCTCCGTAACGGGTACAAAAGGGACGTCATCTGCTGCTGGCTCGTTTGGCTGTTCTCCTGCCACGTCGTCATTGGCGTAGCTGTGCTGTCCCTGAAAGATGTTGTCTGGTGCGTTCTGTGCAGTGCGGTGCTGGCGGTACAGTGGCAGGGTCAGTCTTTCGTAGAAGATGCAGTCACGTGAACGCGTGAGCTGGTGGGTGGCGAAGTCCAGAATTGTCCAGGCGTGATATTCGGATTCGATTTCGAGATGAATGCCCCATCGGGCACGGTCTTCAAAATTTTCGGTGCGGGCAGTGTGGGGGCGGTACTGTACCATGCACCCGAACACGCGCAGCATGCGAGTGTTGGGGTGTTTTCCGGTCCACTCCTTGAAGGGAGAACTGTTGTTGGGCAGTACTTTCGAGGAGAGCATGTTGTGCAGACGAACTGCATGCTCCATCGCGAAGGGCCAATTCTTGGTTGGCACAGTTGACTGCTTCATGAGGGCTCGCATTTTTGTCGCGAGGCTCCTGTTGGTTCGCTCGGCCAATCCCTGTTGTTCGTGAGCATAGGGGAGCGAGATCATCCTCTTGATGTCTTTCTGCTTGCAGAGGGATTTGAAGTCATCCGACAGGTATTCCAGGGCCCCGTCTGTCTGGAACGCCTTCACCTTGTGACCGTCACTCTGAGTTTCCGCCATGCTGAGCCAGACTTCGAAGCACTGGAAAGCAAGGTAGCGATCGCTGACGTTTTTGGCCCAGACGAAGCGCGTGCCAGCGTCAATGAAGGTGAGTGTGTATTGCTCTCCTCCGACTCCTTTCGCCGTAAGTACCAAGAAATCGCTGTAGACCTTTTCTAACGGCTTGTAGCGTTCGGCTCCAGGGATCTTCTCGGTGAATGGTGTGTGACGTAGCGCGGCTGCCGGGCAGACGGAGCAATTGGTTAAGTCGGTTCTCAGCTTCAGCTGCTTTCCATCTGGCAGCAACAGTGCGTCTTCCGCAAAGACTTTTGCGTTGATGCAGTTGTTGAGCACCTCGACTGATGGGTGGCCCATGTGTTGATGCCAGATGTCTCCGTCAGCCCGATATCCCCTGGTGCATGTGTATAGCTCCTTTTCCCGTGCCAGTATTTCTTCTGCTGTCTCCTTCCTGGTTTCGTCCGCAGGTTCATTGGGCACGGTGATATGTACTGCTGCTGCTTGGAGTGTCGCGCCGTGATACGTTCCGCTGGTGTCGCCGATGGTGATGGTGTCAATTGTTACCGGAAGCTCCAGCGGTCCTTCAGGAGGCGGGGGCGAGGTTCGCGGCCGACGATCTTCGAGTTGCGTGATGTCTCTTTCTTCGGAGATGGTGTCGCCGATCGCCACTTCCCTTGTCTCGAAGCGGAGGTAAAACCTGCCGTCCATGGTGATGGGAATCAGGTGAGGTCTGAACTCTGTTAGTGACTCTTCTTCCTCTGCTTCTGGTGCTTCCTCAGTAATTTCCGGTTCTTCGGCTGTCTCTGCTTCTTCTGCCGCAGGTCCTTCAGTGATGTTTCCCCATCTGGGTTCGTCTGCAACGGTTTCTCCCAGCGCAGTGTTCTCCATGACCCAGCGTACGTCGACAGTGTCCCAGCCTTGGGTGGTGTTCCAGCCGGTAGGATGTGGAACCGAAGGCCAAGTTGGTTGCGCAGTTTCCGTGTCTACTACTTCGGTTGTTGCGTCTGCCGCGTCTGACGAGCCCTCTTCTCCCTCTTCCACTGCTTGTGGTCCTGTGTCTCCAGGGTTCGTGGTTGATGCGACGGGTACGGCAAGGGCGCGGAAGGTGCCGTCGAGGCCTGGTCGCTGATAATCGGTCTCCTCCGGATGGCTCCACCTAGGTGGTGACGGGTGGCCAGGTGGATCAAGAACGAGGATGTGCTCGTTGTCGCCAGAGGTCTTGGGCGACTCGAAGTTAATTACGAACACTCCTTCCACGCTTGTTGCCTTCCCGATGAAGATCCCATTGTAAATTAAATGCATTTCATCTTCTGTTGTTTCCAGGCCGACTCCGCACTTCATCAGCTGGTGGAGGGACAGGAGGTTGTACCGAAGTTCGGGCACGACGAGCACGTTGCTGAAGTGGATGCAGTATCCCGTGTCGTGTGACTCCAACTGGACTGGGCTGCTTGCGTAAATGGTTTGGCTGTTGGCAACGGTAATCTCCACCTCATTGAAGAGTCGTTCGCTATTGAGGATGAAGACGTCTGACAACACCATATGTTGACCGCAGCAGCTATCCAGGTACCATGTGTTAACTTCCTTCCTTGCCTTGGCGAGGTTGGCAAGTTTTGGGGTGATATGATGTTCCTTATCGTGCTCGTTCTCGTAGTCATAAAAATAATATTCGTCTTCGTATGCCTCTCGTGCAGGTGGCGAATCCTGAATCCACAGTGGCATTTCCCAATCGTACTCCATCCGTCCGACCGTCAGCTCGTCGTACGTCGGATCGTTTTCTTCTTCGTCTTCAACGGATCCTTCCGGGCACTCCTGCGGCGGGTCTGCGAACATGTCTTCCCAGCTGCAAAAGAAGCGGTAGTGTCGATTGGGGCGAGGTGGTCCGCGACGCACATACAAGTTAACACCTTGCTCTTGCCCTTGTCGCTTGTGTTCGCAGGGATGCATGCCGGAGCTTGAGATGTGCTTGCGTCGGCAGGCGGAGACATTGTCTGGTTACTTACTGGATTTCTTCCTTGCTGGTGAGCGGCGGTACTTTCTGGTTGTTGTTGTTGCCGTTCAGCTTCCAGCAATCTTGAATGATGTGTCCAGTCTTCTTGCAATACTTACAGAAGAGTCTTTTCTTGTCCGGTGATGCGTGCGCGTAGAAAGCAATGTTCTCCTTCTTGTTGCCTCGTTCGTTGTACAGGTCCATTTCCTTCTGCTCGGAGAGGAGCATCGAGCAAAGGGCAGTTTCGCTGACGGTTCCTTGAGTGCGAAGGAGCGACTTGCACTGGCGCCATTCCTCAATCCAGCGAGTATGATCGTGACGAACATGTCGTCAGGGAAGTTTCCGCCGCTTTTCCTGAACTGGTCTCTTAAATTTCTGCAGCGGTTGATGTAGGATCCGGCCTTTTCACCAGGGAACAACTTGACGTTGTTCAGCTGGTTGAGCAGGCGACTAAGTGTCACCGAGTTTGTTGCCATGTGGCAGGTGCGCAGGAGTTCCCAGGACTGCTGCGCGGGTGCCCATTCGTTCTTGAAGGGGCGAATGCTCAGTTGTTCTTCAGGCGACAGGTTTCGGATCAAGACGGTGAAGGCCAGGAGAGATTCGTTGTAGTACTGCGTCTTCTCCTGAGGTGAGCCGTTGGTTGGGAAGAGATACGAACCATCGTAATACATCCAGATCTGAGCGCCTTGAGCTAGCAGTTCGAATTCGAAGCTCCATGTGTAGAAGTCTTGCCCGTCGAAGGGTTTTGTTGTCCTGAGCTTCGACGTTAAGAGGAACTTGTTCTGCATTGACGCCATTATCTCGAAATGTGCTTATTGTGTTTGAGCAGGTCCTGGAGCTCCTCGATTGTCGAAGGTGAAGGACCGTTCTGATCCAGCTCCTTGAGGATCGGGAGGTCTTCGGACGCAGCTTGAGCCGTCGATGCTCATTGGCTGATGGCTCTCCAGTGCGCTGATACGGGAGATCAGCTGCTCGAGGAGCGCTGTATCCACAGTCGTTGTAGTAGAGGCGACATTAGTGGAGGGTTGCACTGGATTTTCTCCAGTCTCTCCGCAGTCAGCTCCTGGCATTGTAATGGTCCTTGATGTTGTTGATGTTGACAGCTTAAGTTATAAAGAAGCTTTGTTGAAAGCCCCTCTAGCAGCCCCTATAATCCAAACTGGCTCTCATACCATGCTAGAGTGAGGATCTTGGATAGGATAGGAGTTGCTTAAGAGAGTTTGGTAGTGGAAGTCTTGGTAGGAACTCTCATCATAGTGAATGTAAATGACAAAGTTAATTAAAAGGTAGAATACAAGCAAATAAATAGTCCTAACTAGCCATGTACTCTAAGGGGTACATTCCCTTATTATAACTGTTTTACAGGCAATTCTACAGTGACTCTAGCTATTGCTCTTCCTTTCTTGTTACCGAGTCGCTGCTTGTAACCGTGCGTACGGTTACGCCTGTTGCCATTCCTCGATGGTAGGTCAACCGTCAGTCCAGATAGTCAACAGTCGCGACAGTTGACTCTTGCGACTGTTGACCTTCCTGCCTTGATATCGGCTGATCCAACATTCGCTGCTCGCGCTGATTCGATAATGACAGGTGCGATGTAGCTGCACCTTCGGGAATGCTTAAGTAAGATTCCCTTTATACTCCAACAGGAGCATTAGTGAGATCATAAGCACATGCACAAAATACAGCACAATTGTGTAGTGTGGATAATAGCTCAATAATGTACTAACTAAATCCAAGCCAGGCCGAACCAGCTTTGGCGAGAAGTTCGGGAGAACCCCGACCGACGTGAAACGCACACAAGCGCGCGCGAAGCTGAATTCACCCGAGTGAACCGAAGTAACACTCCACCCCACTTTTCCCGCACCATCATCTCTCCGCAGCGCACGGAGCCTGCGTTCTGCCCTGGTGTCTGCTCGCCTCCCTCCCCGACGACCCCAAGGCCTTCCCTCCCTGCCTCTCCTCCACTCCACTCACCACCCCTACGCCTGCGCACTACAAACCACTCGCGTACGCTCATTCCTCTCATCGCTCTCCAGCTTCGCTCTCTCTTGTGA
Organism: Closterium sp. Yama58-4; assembly: GCA_947470075.1. Lineage (NCBI taxonomy): Eukaryota > Viridiplantae > Streptophyta > Zygnematophyceae > Desmidiales > Closteriaceae > Closterium > Closterium sp. Yama58-4. The sequence goes on along the minus strand of CANIUD010000902.1, from coordinate 171,267 downwards.
CTAGCTCTCAGCCTTCCGTTGCCGTTTTCATTCAGCGTCAGCATGGCCTCAGTTTCCTACTCAGATTATCCGTCGTATGCTGCAGCGCTGAGCTTCTGGAATAGTCTCGGCAGGGAGGACTCGACGGCATCACGCCGCGTTCAGCCGCTGGGCGAGTCATCCAGCGGCGGATCGAACGACACGAGCCGTTCTTCCGTCGTCACGGCCCGCTGCAGCACCAACAATGGCGATTCTAGCGATGACGCCGGCGCCGGCTGCAACGAGGCTTGCTCTCGCGACGACACAGCAGCAGCGCCAATGCTTCCAGTGCTTCCACCTGTGACGTCGCATCAAGCGCCGACGCGAGATCCGGCTTCAAGGTCAGATCAAGTGACGCTTAAAGCGGCCGATTGTGCCGAATCGGAAACTGTGGCTGCAACGTCGGATTCCGCAGCATCGCAACGTGCAGCATCAGAATGTGCAGAGTCGGACCCTGCAGCTTTAGACTCTCCAGCATCGCAACCTGCAGCATCGGCGGAATCTGCTGTGTCGGCGGATTGTGCAGCGTCGGCGGAATACGCACCGTCGGCGGAATGTGCAGCGTCGGCGGAATGCGCAGCGTCGGTGGAATGCGCAGAGTCGGCGGAATGTGCAGCGTCGGCGGAATGCGCAGCGTCGGCGGAATGCGCAGCGTCGGCGGAATGTGCAGCGTCGGCGGAATGCGCAGCGTCGGCGGAATGTGCAGCGTCGGCGGAATGCGCAGCGTCGGCGGAATGCGCAGCGTCGGCGGAATGTGCAGCGTCGGCGGAATGCGCAGCGTCGGCGAAATGTGCAGCGTCGGCGGAATGCGCAGCGTCGGCGGAATGCGCAGCGTCGGCGGAATGTGCAGCGTCGGCGGAATGTGCAACGTCGGCGGAATGTGCAGTGTCGGCGGAATGTGCATCGTCGGCGGAATGTGCAGCGCATTCCCGCGCGTCAACGGCGTCAGCAGATCGCAGCAAGGCAGCACATATAGGGCCGCCGACGCGCATCCCGAAACCGAGCAACAAGGCAGTGAATGTGAGGCGCGTGGAGGGAGCGACTCTGATTCCCAGGCCTAGCTGTGCTGCACCGCACAGGGAGGTGCGGGGAGTGCAAGTTGAAGCTGCACGCAAGCGGCCCAGCACAACACCCAAGGTCGTGCTCGCCACCTCAAGGTGCCCATGGCGGCCTTGACTGCTGCCGCGAGAACAAAATGAAAGGTAAAAATAAAGGGGTAAAAAAAAAGAGAGAAAGAAACTGACTGAACATGTGGCATGGCAAAAAAAAAATGAAAGCAGGGACGGAGAATGAAGGGAAATGGAGGGATGGGGTAAAGGCGGCCGATGGCACAGAAGCACAGCAGTGATGAGCGAGTGGGGGGTTGTGGGGCGGTTTGGGGATGCGGGTTGGGAACCATGGTGGGACACTAGCCTTTTTTGCAGCCTGCTTCACAGCAGGCTGCTTGGGCAGTGTGGGCTTGCTGACCTTGGTGGATGGAGGGTGGAAGGCCAAAAGAACTGCTGCTATGCTAATGTGCTCCTGAAGGGATGGCTCAGGACTGATGTGCTCCTGAAGGGATGGCTCAGGACTGATGTGCTCCTGAAGGGATGGCTCAGGACTGATGTGCTCCTGAAGGGATGGCTCAGGACTGATGTGCTCCTGAAGGGATGGCTCAGGACTGATGTGCTCCTGAAGGGATGGCTCAGGACTGATGTGCTCCTGAAGGGATGGCTCAGGACTGATGTGCTCCTGAAGGGATGGCTCAGGACTGATGTGCTCCTGAAGGGATGGCTCAGGACTGATGTGCTCCTGAAGGGATGGCTCAGGACTGATGTGCTCCTGAAGGGATGGCTCAGGACTGATGTGCTCCTGAAGGGATGGCTCAGGACTGATGTGCTCCTGAAGGGATGGCTCAGGACTGATGTGCTCCTGAAGGGGTAGCAAATAGTTGGTAGGGTAGTTGCTGTGAAAATGTGGCTAGTAGTGCACATTTGTAATGGTTGCATTGGGTATGATTATATTTGAAATTGCATTGGGGTATGAATGGATGCAGTAACCTTGCACGGCCTAACATAGATACTCCTAGGGTGAGTGAATGCTGTGTCTGTCCATTCTTAGTCGACACACAATGCCTGCTCAAGTACCGTACCATACACTTCAATTTCTGCTGCAGCGGCAGTGCTTGTGAATCCACTTGACAGCCCTCGTGACACACAGCAGGGCATGATGAGTTGAGACGGACCAAGGCAGTGGCTTCACAGCACACAGCGGGCAGAAGCAACATCCCTCGCTTGCAGCACATGAGGCACGCTGCAGCACAAGCATCAAGGTGTGGCAGCAAGATGAGGGCGTGGGCATGGGCGTGGGCTTCCGTCGGAAGGGACCATTCATGAGAAGCAACATTACTCCCACGAATTCCTTCTCACGTACACAACTCTTCTTCGAAATCTCTCCCCCGAAGAGCAGCTCAGCATTCGCTCCTACAAGACGGAGTGGGCTCCTGCGCACGCATCCTAGGAGCACCTGCGCAACTCATACATGGCAACAGACCCAGTGACAATGAGTTGCCTACTCAGCCAACTGACTTCTGAAATGAAACAAGGGTAGAAAGCAGGACCGTATATCAACCAGTGTCGCAATCTACGCGACCACATCAAGAAGTGTAGCAGAACCGTTCCCGGCGACATGTTTGTCTCAATAATTCTCTCCGGCCTCGGACACGACTGGTGTTAGTCGCTGCTCCGCGCTCGAGCAGCCATTTTCGAGTCCGCTCTGTGCGCCACACTTCTCTCCGAACAAAAGGAGATCGACCTATACAATGAGATAAACAGCAAGAGGGAGAAATAGTTTCCTACGCTGGAGCGATTGAAGGGGAGCAGCATGGAAAGAAAGGAACATTCTGCAAATATTGCAAGAAACCCGGCCACACTATCGATCGGTGCTACAAGCGGAAAGCCGCCGAAGAGAGGCACAACTCTTCTAGTTAGCAGCCCTCGGAACCATCAGCACTCCCTGCTGCGACAACCACCGTGTCGCCACCCTCCGTCGCAAGTACCTCGCAAACTCTTGTGCGCATCACAAACAAGGACAAAGGCAAGGGGTCAATAATGAGCTGCATGGCACGCCGTCGCGGAGGCATTCGATACTATGACGGCACCGAATAACCGCCCATCGCGCCCATCAACCCCATCGCGCCCAGTCCAGACAACGATCCTACCATCCACAGTTGGATCGATCGTCCAACGAATATCCCGCCAGATTTCGAGCTGCCTCCCCCAACTCCTGAATCTCCTAGTATTTCCGCGAATATACTTCGCTCTCTCGCCGTACACCAGTGACTTCGACCGCGTTGTTACACCGAAAATTGCCAACATCGCGCGCCAGGGTCGCGAGAGCGTCAACACCTGGTACCTTGACAGTTGATGCGGGCAACATATGGTGGGATCATCAACGTTCATCAGCAACTCAAAACGTATGTGGCGACCGTGCGAAATCACTGTCGCCAACAACAGCAAACTCAAAGCATATGACATCGGTGAAGTTTACCTTGAAGCCGATGACACAAAATTCACTATTCACATCGGAGATGTGCAGGTCGCCCCGGATCTGCAGTACAACCTGCTCTCATCGGCACAACTCATGCAGTGCGGAGTCGACATTCGCAGCAACTGCAAGGACAATGCTTTCGAGCTGTTCTACAACAACTCTTACATCGGCAGGGCTATCGACGATGACAGAGTTTTCGTGTTGCATTTCACGGCTCAGTGCACCACTGGCGACTCTAAGCACACGTTGCTGCTGAAAACAACTCCCTCGGAGCCGCCAACATGGTCACATTCCACGACGGTCTTCTGCGATTGCGCACCGTCCCGACTGCCTCGACCTCCAATCCTGCTGACACCGACCTGCCACAATGGAAGAGGACGAAGACAGTGGCGCGTCAACACCTGCAGAAACAAACACCGGACGAAGCGGAGCAGCTCGAACAAGATGGGGAAGTCCCGGCCCCACATTCGGGCCATGGGGAGAAATCCTGACACTAGAAGAAGCAGCTGCGGGTGGTTGGGGCACTGCTCCAACAACAGAAGCCGGGACCGCCACCAAAGGTGGCTGGGGAACCTCAATCGAAGGAGGATGGGGGGCATCACAGCCCACCTACAACGAAGCTACAAGGCTCCCTCCTGCAGTAGTAGCAGCGGTCGACCCGTACTGGGCAACTCGCGGTACCAGCTGGGGCGGACCTCCTCTTCCCAACCAGTACGCCCCTGACACACCAGAACCCATAGCGGAGGAGTCAGAAGAAAAGTAACCTATGAGTTCTTTGGGGAAGCAGCGGAATTACCGGAATTTACCGAGGAACCTGCCTCACCAGCGCAAGGGCCACAACAAATTGAGGTCATCGGCGACGAATACAGCTACTTTCGAATCCCGATGGTGGAAGGACATCCCATCTCCGACTGGCACAAGGCGCCTTCATAATCATCACATCTTCTTGTCACCGGCGAGCAAGTCCATGACGCTGACACAGACGACATTGTCGGAATTCCCCACGCCCTTCTGGAACGAAACTCCATTCAAGCCTTCGCCACTGACGTCGAAGCCGCCACCGACAGAGGACCTGAAAAGGAGCAAAATGATGTCACATTTGTATGAATGTGAAGGGTAAGGCAGGGCGAGAACGGGCTGTATATACTGTAGATAGTGTACATAGCGAAGCAAAGTGCAGCGGGGACGGGAGCCGAAGAGACATTCGACGTTTCACGAACGGGGAAGGGAAGCGGGGAGCTGGCGGTTGCCGAGCCTGAGGGTCGGAGGATTACATGGGTGAGTGAGAACTGGAACTGACGTAAGCAAGGAGGGGCGGGCTGCAGAAACAGAGGCAGACAAGGCAGTGGCAACAGGAAGCAGCAGCGCAGGACGTGATGGATGGGTGAATGTATGCATGCGTGTTTGTTTCCCTATGTGTGCAGGATAGGTTCGGGGAGCCAGCTGGAACTGGCAGTGACAGCTGGAGGAAGAGCAGACAGGGAAGGGAAGGGTGGCAAGAGGTAGCCCGGCTGTAAGCCTGTGTGAAGCAGCTCATAGCTGCTAGCGTAGGCAGGGGTGATAGGGCCGTAACATGGTGGTGGAAGCGCTGGTAGAATAGGTGGATTCCTGAACTGACTATCCATTGCTTGTATGTTTCCCTTTTATACAAGTGTTTTGTTGTAACCAGAGCAAGCAGTGAACCTAGGGAGATATGGCGAGCAAGGGATCGTAGATAGGGGAAGAATGTCTAGTATGTGAAGGAGCACAGAGCTCATCACATACAAGCAATCAGAGGAGGCATGCCCACGAGGTCAGGATTGGATTTCGCCGCGAAGGAGCCGATTGTGGTGAGCGAAGTGATGGAGGGTGAGGGGAAGAACGACGTAGGCTCAGGAAAGAGCCGGCGCGCATGGCGCGGAGGGAGGCGAGCACGGTAGGCAAGGGGAAGCCACGGGCCCCGACACCGCTCGCGAGAAGACGCATGAGACGGGCGAAGCGGGAGAGGAAGGCGAGGCGAAGAAATCAGTGTCGAAAAAGACTAGTACGAACGCCGGAGTAAGGACGGGAACGGGTCGACCCTACCAGCGCTGTGCGTCGTGGCAGGGATTTGAGGAAGAGGCAGCTTCGGCGCGGTGGCGATACACAATGCTCCCGAAGGTGGAAGTGCCGGAACGGTTCTCGGGAGAGGTGCGGCGAGGACCTTCCCTGAAAAATTATCTCATGCAACTGGACAATTTGCGGGTGCGATGGGAGCAAGATCAGCTGGCAGCGGAAGAATTCTTCCGAGGGCTGGCGAACACGTTGACGGGAGAAGCGGAGACCTACTACCGGATTTGCCGCCGTGAGCTGCTGGATTGGGCGGCGCAGGGGAGACCAGGAGAAAGAGATCCGACGCAGCGGTTCTTGGAGATGCTCCGCGAGCAGTTTCCGCTGCAGACGCCAGAGCGGGTCGTGGAGTTCCGCGATTTCAAGCGAAGGACGGGAGAATTCTTGCTGGCGTACTACGGGAGGCTGATGGAGTTAGGGGAGGACATGAACTGCACGGACCAAGGGAGGCTCGTCAGCAAGTTCTTTAACGGATTGAACTACGAACTGCAGCGGGACGTGCAGGTGAAGATCTTTGAGTTGGGGGCAGCGGCGACGTTGAAGGTGGCGTACGAGACCGCAAAGAGAGTGGAAACGGGGTGGCGGTTGTTCGAGGTAGAGCGCACCTCGGAGAGATCAGTGGAACGGAGGCGCCCAGCTTGGAGCGCCAGTCCGGTAGAGCATGAGCGACCGCCGAGGGGACCGGCAGATCCTCGCAAGTGCCACAACTGCAGGAGGAGCGGACACTTGCGACGCGACTGTCGCGACTGTCGCCGGCATGCTCCATCTGTGGGAAGGAAGACCACCTGCGGAGGGATTGCCCTGATGCGCCGACATGCGACAAATGCGGGAGGAGGGGACATGTGGAGAAGGAATGCTACTCTCGTCGAGGGGAGGTGCGAGAAAAAGGGGAAGTGGCAGAGATGCGAGCGGAGATCGAGCGCCTAAGAGCTCAGCTGGAAGAGCGAGAAAGGGAACCCGAGCGAAGGCCAGCTATGGTGGCCAGGCAGGAGGAGGAGGAAGGAGAAAGCGAAGGGGAATGCGGTTTTATGGCGAGGCCGGCGAGGGAGAGGGACGAGCCGGGACTAAGGCCAAGGGAGAGGTACCTCAGGCAGAGGACGGAAGGACGGCAAGAGCAAGGGCCGAGGAGGCTGGCAGGAGAAGACAGGGCAGGAGTGGCACCTCGCCGACATCCACTGGAGAGGCTCAGTTGCGCAGCGTCTGTGCTGGTGGCAGAGAAGGGGTATATTACAATAAGGGGGTTGCCGGTGAGACAGGCAATCATTGACACGGGAGCCCACCCAGTACTGATAGGAAGGCGGCTGGCGGAACAGCTGCAGCTGGATAGGCCAGAGAGGCAGATAGCAGAGGGACTGCTGCTGATGACGGCAGAAGGAGGCGGCATAAAGTGGATGCCTAAGACGCGGGCCACGGTGGAAATCATGATTAAGCAAGGAAGTCCCGAGGAGTGCTCGGTGAAGCTGCAGTGCGGTATCTCACCTTCATAAGATTATGACTTGCTGCTAGGAGTGGAGTTCCTCTATAGCATCGGCTCGACTATCTGCATGTGGGAGGAGCGGCTGATGTATCAAGTGACATATTGGAAGTACGACGGTTGCCTGGCAGAGCTGCCGGTGCGCTTCATCCGAAGAGAACCCAGCGAAGCGTATCAAGCTGAAGTGAAGACGGCGGAGGAGGAGATGGGGCGTTTGAACTGGGAAGCACTGGAGGAAGAAAGGAGGTACAGAGACTGGCACCGTCAACAGTGGGGAGAGTGTGGCAGCCTGAGGCAGCTGCACCTGGATGGCAGAGTGTTTCAGAGGCCGATTGTGCTGCTGGAATTGTTCGGGGGGATCAGTACGGGGCTGGCTGCGACACTGAAGGCGGGTCTGAGCGTGAAAAAGTACATCTATGTGGACAATGACGACATCGCGAGCAAGATATCTTGGCATCACATTAAGAAGCTAGAAGCGAGGTACCCGTCGCAGGGGTATGAAGGAGCAGTGGAACAGGGGGCAGAATGGATCTGCCATCGAGCGGAAGATGTCAAAGAGGATGCGCTGACCCACTGGGGGCACATTGACCTGGTAGTGCCAGGCTGGGAGTGTCTAGGTTTGTCCAGAGCAGGGGAGGGACGAGGATTGGCAGACCCAAGGAGCGGACTGTTCCGGGAGCTCGTCAGGATCCTGAAGCTAATCAAACGCAAGCAAGGGGAGGTGGCGTATATAGTGGAGGATGTGAACACCAGAGACGATCAGCGAGAGGCAGTGAAGCAAGCAGAAGAAGAAATCCGAGGGGAGTTAGGAGCAGGGGTAGCGTGGGACGCAGCTCAGAATGGCAGCAGGTCACACAGGCCACGGATGTATTGGCAGAACGTGTTACCAGAAGCCGTGTTGCAGTACGAGCTGTCACTCATGGAGAGGCCAAGGCCACGATTGGTAGCGGACATACTGGAGCCAGCGCGGACCCCAGCACCAGTGCGCCACCCGGATCATGAGACGCAGTACCCGTGCAATGAAGTCGGCAAGCTGAGGCAGGCCTGGCCCACGCTGGTGGCCTACCAGAATGCAGAGGGATTCAAACTGAAGAACGGGCAAGAGGGGCCAGGGATGGTATTCGATTGGTTGAAGGGAGTCTGGGAGGAGCCGACCGCCATGGAACGGGAGCTAGCCATGGGCTTCATGGCAGGAGCGACCGCGAGCGCACATGTGACGGAGGAACAGAGGAGGAGAGCACTGGGGAAGGCCATGGATCTCAACGCGCTGCACTGGCTGATAGCAACGATGGACCGGCACCTAGAGCGCAACAGATGGGAGCGGAGGCGGAACGGAACCATGCAGCACGAGCAGATCCCAAGACAGAAGATGATGCAGAGAAGGAGAGTCAGGCCGAGAAATTCTTGGAGCTTCTAGAGGAAGAGGCGTGGGAGATGCGAAGGAAGGGAGTGCCGCAGGAGAAGCGGATGGCCAGGCTGAATGACCACTTAGGCGTACCAGGGAGCTACCCGGATCAGGAAGAGGAAGAAGAGGAGTGGTGGGAAGGAGAGCCGGAGATGGATTGGGATTCAGAGGAGGAGGAAGATCCGACTGAACGGTGGATACCAGATCCGGACGAAGTCTTCTTAGGTCCCAGCAGGGCCTACATGGCAAGTGAGGCAGCGGACCTAAGGGGATTAGAGCAGGAAGGGGAAGAAGAGGCGGAGGAACCGGGCGGAGAGGCAAGAGGAGCAGCGGCGGTAACAAGGGCAGTAGAGGAAACGGTGGGGAACAGAACGGAGGGAGCGCCGCCCAGGGCAGCTGAAACTCGATGGGACATAGGAAGCGCCATGTAAGGACCCGCAGCAATCAGGCTGGAGGCGGTGCTGAGGCAACACGCAGCAGCATTCGCCCACACCATACAGCAGCTAGGCAAGTGCGTGACCAGCACCATGCGTCTACCCTTGACCAGCGAAGTACCGGTGTATCAGCGGCGAAGGAGAATGAGCCCGCAAGATATTAGCATCTGCACCGAGAAATGCCAAGAGCTGCTAGCAGCAGGTCTTATCAGGCGGTCAACATCGGATTACGCAGCCGCCACGGTTGTAGCAGCTCGGACAGATTTAACTGGCGCAGTCCTGTCCCGTCGCATATGTGAGGACTATAGGGGACTGAACAAGGTGACGGCAACAGATAGATACCCCATGCCAATGGCCGAAGAGATATTCGACCAGCTGCAGGGAAGCTGGGTCTTCTCCACCCTGGATTTGCGCCAGGGCTTCAACCAGATATGGATAGCGGAGGAGGACAAGAAGAAGACCGCGTTTCACGGGCCGGACGGACTCTACAAATGGAACTTCATGCCTTTTGGTTTGAGGAACGCCTCCGCGGTGTTCCAGCGAGTCATGGATGCAGTGCTGAGGGAGGTGAGAGGGGCAGCGTGTTACATCGACGACGTGATCATCTTCAGCCCAGACGCTGAGACGCATGTGCGAGATGTGGAGGCGACGGTGACAGCAATAGAAGCGGCCGGCTTGACCTGCCATCCGGGGAAGTGCCGCTTCGGGCATGGGAGCATGGCGTACCTGGGGTTCGAGGTGGCAGGAGGAGAGCTTAGCATCCAGAAAGCCAAGGTGGAGGTGTTAGATCGAGTGGAGAGGCCGAAGGATAGAAGCAGCCTGCGGGCGCTGCTGGGGTTTCTCAACTATTACCGCAAATTCATCGAGAATTTCAGCAAGAGAGCGGCACCGCTGAACAAGCTGCTGCGGGAGGACCAGAAGTGGTAATGGGAGGAGCCGCAAGAGCAGGCCTTGCGCGGGCTGATGGAGGAAGTCAAAGCCGGGGCCGTGCTGAAGCTACCTGACGGACAGCAGCCATTCATTCTCTATACGGACTGGAGCAGCGTGGGAATGGGGGCATGAGTCAGATGGATAGTGGAGTGGAGAAGATGGTGGCCTTTGCAAGCCGAACTTGCAGTCCAGCGGAGGCCAACTACTCGTCCTACGAAGGGGAGGGGCTGGCAGCTGTATGGGCGGTGGGACACTTCCGAGTGTACCTGCAGGGACGGCACTTCACACTGGTCACGGATCATCAGCCTCTGATGTGGCTGATGCACAATCAGACGCTGACAGGAAGAAACGCACGGTGGGCCATGATATTGCAAGAATATGACTTCAGCGTGAAGCACAGGCCAGGCACCACGATGGAGCACGTGAATGGGCTCTCCAGGAACCCACCGAGGGGAGGCAGGAAGCCAGAACCAGAAACGGAGCCAGAGCCACCAGCAGCGGCGCTGGCCGCCATGGTGAGGGAGCAAGGGACGGGAGGAGAGCGGCAGAAGGGACCAGCCGACGTGTGGTAGGATGAGGAGACTCTGAAGTGGATAAGAGGGGAGACAGCCGAGGACGGGGGAGCAGTAGCGAGAGCAAGGGCACGGGGGCAGCACTACAGGTGGTTCCAGGAGCACTGCAGACGAAGGACGGATGGATGCGGGTGCCGGCACCAGCAGAGAGAGAAGGTATCATCCGAGAAGTACATAACAAAATGGGGCATTACGGCCCGCTACGGACCCTGCAGCTGCTGCAGACGGGATGGTGGTGGGCGGGGATGCGCAAGGAAGTGAAGGAGTGGGTGGAGAAGTGCGAGCTGTGCTGCAGAAACAAAGCGAGTCTGCTAAAGAGCCAAGCAGAGCTGCAGCCCTTGAGCATCATGGAGCTAGGGTATCGGTGGTCACTGGACATCGCGGGGGAGCTGCCCGTGTCTCGGAGGGGCAGGCGGTACGTGCTGCTCATGATTGAGCACGTGAGTAAATGGGCGGAAGCAAGGCCCCTGGTGGCAAAGACGGCTGAAGCAGTGGCAGAGGCCTTTGAGGAGATGGTGCTGACAAGGTTCGGCGCTTGCGGGGAGGTGCTGACCGACCAGGGCACGGAGTTCCAAGGGGAGTTCAAGGAGCTGTTGGCAGAAAATGGCATACAGCACCGCACCACCTCCAGATACCATCCCCAGAGTGACGGCCTAACGGAGAGACTGGTGCAGACGGGGAAGAAGGGGTTGCGAGTGTACGGAGAGGCGAACAAGGGCGACTGGGATAAGAAGCTGGCATGGGTGATGGCGGGATACAGGTTCAGCAAGCAGGCGTCGCTGAAGGATGTATCCCCGTACTATCTGCTCTTCGGAAAGCACCCCATACTGCCAGTGGATGCACCAAGGCTGATGCTTGACACTGTCAGGACCAACACGGTGGAGAAATGGGTGGCGCTGGCGGAGGCGAGAGCCAAGTATCTGAAGAAGCTGCTGCCTGCAGCCATGGAAAGCCTGAAGGTGGCGCAGTTGCGGGACATACACCGTTACAAGCAGCGGCAGCTGAACAAGATGGCGGGGAAGCAGACAGCAGTCGAGGAAGGGCAGGCGGTGTACGTGCGGTGAGCCAAGCGGGATGGGTTAGATATGGGAGTATCACAGCAGAGGTGGGAGGTGAAGGAGGTTCGGGACTCAGGAGTACTAGTGCTGGAGGATGCAACAGGGAAGCGAGTCATGGACCACGTCACCAACGTGGCCCTCGCAGGAAAGCAGCAGCGGGCGGGAGGCCACGCTGGTCCCATGACCAGGGCGAGGACGGCAGCAGCAGGTCATGGGAGGGGGCAGGAGAAGTAGACATGATCCATGCACCAACAAGTACCAGAGCAAGAATACCAGGAAGGCTGAGGCTGAGGAGTTAAGGAGGGCCGGAGCAAGGGAAGGCGAGGAATGGCCAGGAGGAGGAGAGGGAGGGAGGAATACACGGCACGACGGCAAGAGAGCCAGGGCGGTGCAGAGTGATGAGAGGAGGAGGGAGGTATCCGACAGCTATCACATTTGTATGAATGTGAAGAGTAAGGCAGGGCGAGAACGGGCTGTATATACTGTAGATAGTGTACATAGCGAAGCAAAGTGCAGCGGGGATGGGAGCCGAAGAGACATTCGACGTTTCACGAACGGAGAAGGGAAGCGGGGAGCTGGCGGTTGCCGAGCCTGAGGGTCGGAGGATTACATGGGTGAGTGAGAACTGGAACTGACGTAAGCAAGGAGGGGCGGGCTGCAGAAACAGAGGCAGACAAGGCAGCGGCAACAGGAAGCAGCAGCGCAGGACGTGATGGATGGGTGAATGTATGCATGCGTGTTTGTTTCCCTATGTGTGCAGGATAGGTTCGGGGAGCCAGCTGGAACTGGCAGTGACAGCTGGAGGAAGAGCAGACAGGGCAGGGAAGGGTGGCAAGAGGTAGCCCGGCTGTAAGCCTGTGTGAAGCAGCTCATAGCTGCTAGCGTAGGCAGGGGTGATAGGACCGTAACATGGTGGTGGAAGCGCTGGTAGAATAGGTGGATTCCTGAACTGACTATCCATTGCTTGTCTGTTTCCCTTTTATACGAGTGTTTTGCTGTAACCAGAGCAAGCAGTGAACCTAGGGAGATATGGCGAGCAAGGGATCGTAGATAGGGGAAGAATGTCTAGTATGTGAAGGAGCACAGAGCTCATCAACAAGTACCAGAGCAAGAACACCAGGAAGGCTGAGGCTGAGGAGTTAAGGAGGGCCGGAGCAAGGGAAGGCGAGGAATGGCCAGGAGGAGGAGAGGGAGGGAGGGATACACGGCACGAGGGCAAGAGAGCCAGGGCGGTGCAGAGTGATGAGAGGAGGAGGAGGGAGGTATCTGACAATGACGCAGCAGCACAACACAAATTATATCAGAGGACTGTCGGATATCGCGCGGATCTAGAAACATGGCATCAGCGACTCGGGCATCCCACACACGCCACGCTCAAGAATTCCCTCAAAGCTGGCGTTTTTTTTCGACGATGCACTGCTCCTTCCTCGAGGAGGGTCTCTCACAACGGACTCACCTGACCCGCCGTGCACTGTCTGCCCAACCGCGTCACTCACCCGCAAGCCCTTTCCCGACTTACCTCCGGGATACGAACGCTAAGGTCTACAACAACTTTATGATTCTTGGTCACGAAGGGCTCGACGGTGAACAGTGTCGCTCACTTTCATCGACGCATGCACACGCTACGTCTAGGCCATCAACACTGACACTCGCTCCCTCGCCTTTGAATGCTTCATGGCATGGATGAAACGGGCTGAGCGTCAATCCGGACTGAAGCTGAAAAGCTACCAGACAAACGGTGGTTTGTAGTTCTTCTCAACTGAGTTCAAATAACTCTTCAAGCAGAAGGGGATTGAGCACCTGGTGACCTTGCCCTACGCTCACGAGCAGCAAGGAGTAGCAGAATGGACAAAAAGGAGCCTTGCCATAAGGATGAGGGCCCTGATGAAGCAGTCGGCCATCCCAACCAGATAATGGCCGTTTGCGATGAACCACGTTGTTCGGCTGCACAATTTGTTGTCATCCCGAAGCCTCGAGAACAACAATTCTTCCTACAGAGCGTGGACGGGCAGAAAAGCGGATACACGCCTGTTTCGGGTGTTCGGCTGAATGGTACAGTACAGGCCACACATATCAAGGAACCGAAAATTTGCTGACCGGGCTTGCTGGTGCATCCACCTCGGGATCGAAAAGGAATACAAGGCGTGGATCGTGCTGGACTACGCGACACACGAAGTGACGAAATCACGTGACTGCATCTTCTACGATAACTTGACTCTGCCATTGTTCAGGGAACACCAAGAAGCTGACAAGGCACCAGAACGGGTTTTCGAGGGACATCGCGGCTTCGCCACGTCGCACGATGAAGCTGATCTGGCAGAAGACGCAAATGCAATTGATGTAACACCAATGGACGCCACCCCGGGCATTCCTTTTACAAGCCCCCTTCAGATACCGACATTCATCCCTGTACACCAATTCGATCCTGATGATATAACTCGCGAAGCTCACAACTACAATGGTGAGGCGTGCCGATCCCCGGATGCAGAGTTACTACAGCCCAATATCTCGCAGTACACCCTCCGCCTCGGCAACGAAAGTGACAACGACGTCGTGGAGGTTACCAGCTTCCACGACAATGATCGCCTCCACTACGAAAAGACCAACAAAACTGGTCTACGCGTCCTCGGGCTCGTTGTAGCTGTTCGCCACACCTCTCCCAAGGAACCTACCACTGTTCGCTAAGCTCTCTCTGACCCCGACAGCGAAAAATGGAGGGCGGTATGGCTTCATAAGTCGTGTCGCTGAAAAGGCGTGGAACTTGGAAGCTGGTCCCTCGCTCATCAGCCAAGGGGGAGAAAATTTCTCAGCGGCAAGTGGGTCTCCCGCATCAAAACCCTGACAGACGGTTCAATCGACAAGTGCAAGGCAAGATGGGTGTTACGCGGCTTCGAACAAACGCACCTGGTGGACTTCACTCTCACATACGCACCGGTCGGCCGCCGTCACACCTCGGTGCGCATTCTCATCTGCATCGCAGCCATCAAGCAGCAACCGCTCCGTCAAATCGACGCCGGAAGCGCATTCCTGTACGCCCTCGTCGACGCCATCATCTTCGTCGAGCAGCCGCATGCCTTTCGAGGAAACTGATGGTGCCGTTTGCCTTCTCCACAAATCCCTCTACGGAATCAAACAGGCGCCCCGTCTATGGCAGCAGTACCTGCACAACATCCTCTTGGAGCTCGGCTTCGCTCAGCTACCGCATGATCTTGTAATGTACCGGAGGGAGTCGCTTGGCAGGTTCTTTCTCCTCGTCGCTTACGTCGACGATCTCCCCTACACCGGCGTCGACACGGAGCTGCTCGATCAATTCGAGGCGGATATCTAGGAGAAGCTTGAGGTGACCATTAATTACAACGTCACGCAGTTCCTGGGTCTCAACATCGCTCAGTCCGCCACCTCCATTCATCTCTCCACCGCCAAATACGTGAAAACCTTCGCGACGAAGTTCGCCGTCGCCCAAATCAACCTCACCACTCCCTACCGCACTCCTCCTAATCACGAGTCGGATACCACACCCCTTTCCGTCAACGACCATCGGCTCTATCAGTAGCAGCTGGGGTGTCTCCTGTTCGTCGCCATCACGTGCCGGCCCGATCTCTCCTACGCCGCAAGCCAGCTCGCACAGTATCTGAAGCGACCTGAAGGGGAGAATCTACTAGATCTACGCCGAGAATTTCAATAATTCGTCTCTACCCCTGACGTCAGACTCACGTACGAAGCAAACCTCACCGCTACCCTGCAGCTGCATGGCTACGTAGATGCAGACCACGCTTTAGATGTTGACAACAGACGCTCCCGCACAGGATTCATTTTCCAACTCCAACCTGCTGGACTCATCTCCTGGAACTCCCAGAAGCAGGAACTCATCGCCCTTTCGTCAGCCGGAGCTGAGTTCATCGTCGCCTGCGCAGCTGTTCGCGAAGGACTGTACCTGATGGAGCTCCTGCAAGAAGCAAAAATAACGATGAACGGGCACTTCACGTTACTCTGCGACAATCAGAGCGCGATAAAGATCGCGAACAAGCCCGGCTTCGTGAACCGCGCGAAGCACATCGCACTCGGTTACTTCTTCGTCAAGGATGAAATCGACAAGGGGAGGGTCAAACTCACGTACTGCCCAACCGGTGACATGGCAGCTGACTTTCTGACAAAAAACGAATAAAGGAGCTTGTGACTATGAACTGACGACACAGTGAAAGGTACGCGTTTATAGCGGGTCAACCTAGCTAGGCGAGAACCTCAAAAACACGAGGTTGGGTGTAGGTTGGGCAAGGTAAAATCGAAGGCGACGTGTGGTTGCTTCGGCAGCAAGCAAACCGCACAAGCGTGCACTTCCGAAAGTTGGAATTGTACGTGAAAGAGTAAACCCAATAATGAAAAAAGGGATTTCCTTACCATCGACATCAAGAAATACAGCACAATACGTTGAATATTAACTGAATGATCCAAGTAGCATTCGTTATATTTTTAGATATATGCAAAACGTCCGTGGCCATTTCATAAGTATGGTGCAGCAAGATTTCGAGGTATGCAAAGCGATCGACAAGACAAGTTAGCGCTGACGAGCTAGGCGAAAACCCAAGGGCAAAAACTGGCTTGGGAAGGGTACGGGAGCGACTCGAGAGTGGTTTGGGGCCGACAAGCCAGGCCGAAGCAGCTCTCTCGAGGGTTCGGGAGGTCCCCGACCGACGTGAAACGCACACAAGCGCGCGCGAAGCTGAATTCACCCGAGTGAACCGAAGTAACACTCCAGCCCACATTTCCCGCACCATCATCTCTCCGCAGCGCACGGAGCCTGCGTTCTGCCCTGGTGTCTGCTCGCCTCCCTTCTTGAGGACCCCAAGGCCTTCCCCCCCTTCCTCCCCTCCACTCCACTTACCACCCCTACGCCTGCGCACTACAAACCACTCGCGTACGCTCATTCCTCTCATCGCTCTCCAGCTTCTAGCTCTCTCTTGTGACTAGCTCTCAGCAAAAAATTTTACGACACAATCCATGTCCAAATTTGGGTTTTCCCCATGCATGCCCCCTCACCATAGCGCGGGGATTGACTTTGGTAACTCGAAGCATTGTCTTCGGGGAAGAACAATGCCGAACCACTGCTGTGGAGGAGGGAACAATGTTCCCCCTTCCCCATTGTCTCAGCAGCTGCCTCCAGTACACATCTCAGCAGACCCGCACGTGCCAATCTGGTGTGGTACAGCAGATATTCTACGGTTGTGCTGGATGTACAGTGGTGCAATTGCGCTACAGTGATCCTCAACTCACGATTTATTGTTTGAGTTGCTTCAGCAGAAATACGCGGCTTTACACAGAAACGATTGCGACTGTGACGAATTCAGATAAGGTTTTGCTGACGCGTCAAAAAGCAGTGCGACTACATCCCTGTGGTGTCACACTCGAATGTGACAGCGCGGATGTGCCTTGTGGCTGATTTGGTGCTCATTTCGCACGTCACTTCGCCTACGTCTCGCCAATACACACGCGCGAAACCACACCACGGCAGTGCCTTTTGGTGTGCGGGACAGTTCTCTCTCACCCTCGCCATTCAAACTTCATCCACAGCTCAGCTCTCGTTCATTCACTCGTATCAGTTTCCATGCTCCATTTTCCTCAGCTTGTGTGTGCTCCAGCAGGGTGCGCTTTATTTCTGATGTATCTGATACTCAGTCCGCTGTTTGTATTCCGTTCGTCTTACTTCCTCCCTCCGCAGGATATTGAGAGTCTGCCGGTGCTGAACGCAAATTGCGATGTCTGTACGGTCTCACGCCCTACACTTGCTGGTCCATTCATGTGCAAAATCTGGTACGTTTCTGTTACAAGCAGAAACTAATAGGCTAATGCGACTTTTTGAATATCTATTCCTGTGCAGAAACGACCCGCGCACGACAACGCTGGCTATTAATATCGCCATATTATTTACTCTACCGATTATTTTTCATCGCCATGATATCGCCGAATTTATCGCCGAATTTTGTACTGTCCGAGTTGCCTGCGATGTGATTCCTAACACAGCAGTGGCAAAGCTGGTAGGTTCATTTTGGTGGTTTTTGTGGCATCCTTCCTGTGGTGGCTCTTTGCTGACCTAGTCTGCTGCTGCCTTTGTTGGTGCTGAGTGCAGAACATTTTCCTGCTGGTTCGTTCAGGCAGATCAGAGTCTTTAAATGGATGTTGCTACCGTCATACCCCGGATATAAGCGCCACCCGCGGATAAGCGCCTGGCGCTTTTAATCGGCGCCCGGCGCTTATATCCGGTGCTCGATTATAAGCGCACCCCCCTGAAAAAACTTGTTTTATTATAAGCGCACGTAAACTTTAAATTTTGAATTGTGTTCGAAACACTGTAACGATTTCTACTTCAGCAGGGGGATGTGTTGCAGATTCGCTTCCCTTCACATTCGGACCCTGCACTGGATGCGGGACCAGTCAGCAGGAGCAGTCAGGAGCTGTCAGAAGCTGTCAGAAGCTGTCAGGAGCTGTCAGAGTAGGTGTATCTCCAGCGCGCGCGAGAAATTTCACAGAACTTCGACTCGATTGAAAAAGGCTAGCACGAGATCTACAGCTTGGTGTTAAAACATATATAAAATATATATGTCGTTTTATAAACGCCGGCGCTTATAAATTTACCCGATTATAAGCCCACCCCCCCCAAAAAAAACCTGTTTTATTATTGCCCCCCATGGGGGTATATCCAGGGTATGACGGGTATCAGATATTTCTATGTGTCTGCGGCTAGGAGGGGTCCCATTGGATGGATGTCATATGTATTTATAAATGTTTAGTTCATAGTTCATAATTTCAAAAATGAATTGCATGTTTTTGTGGTTACTGTTTTGGCCCGTTACAGATTCCCTTATAGAAGTCTCCCAGGTTGCTGCAGTGAGGATGAGCAATGTTGGCCGTATGGTGAAGCATTCCTTGCCGAGCCTGCGGAAGATTGCCCAAGCAAACCTTCCAAAATAACGGCAATGTACGGAGTCGCTACAAACACACCTCCTGGTTTGGTTGCCGAACCTGCTAAGCAAACCTCTGGGAATCCCTACGTGCAATCCCGCAACATACCTCACAGGCTGATGATTCATCATGATAAACCTCAAACATTGTTGCCCCGCGACTACTTTCAGCAATCTTTTGCAAAACATATGGCAATGTTTGGGCGAGTTTTTTTTTGCAGAGTCAGCCTTCCGTTGCCGTTTTCATTCAGCGTTAGCATGGCCTCAGTTTCCCGCTCACATTATCCGTCGTATGCTGCAGCGCTGAGCTTCTGGAAGAGTCTCGGCAGGGAGGACTCGACGGCATCACGCCGCGTTCAGCCGCTGGGCGAGTCATCCAGCGGCGGATCGAACGACACGAGCCGTTCTTCCGCCGTCACGGCCCGCTGCAGCACCAACAATGGCGATTCTAGCGATGACGCCGGCGTCGGCTGCAACGACGCCTGCTCTCGCGAAGACACAGCAGCAGCGCCAATGCTTCCAGTGCTTCCACCTGTGACGTCGCATCAAGCGCCGACGCGAGATCCGGCTTCAAGGTCAGATCAAGTGACGCTTAAAGCGGCCGATTGTGCCGAATCGGAAACTGCGGCTGCAACGTCGGATTCCGCAGCATCGCAACGTGCAGCATCAGAATGTGCAGAGTCGGACCCTGCAGCTTTAGACTCCAGCATCGCAACCTGCAGCATCGGCGGAATCTGCTGTGTCGGCGGATTGTGCAGCGTCGGCGGAATGCGCAGCGTCGGCGGAATACGAAGCGTCGGCGGAATGTGCAGCGTCGGCGGAATGCGCAGCGTCGGCGGAATGTGCAGCGTCGGCGGAATGTGCAGCGTCGGCGGAATGTGCAGCGTCGGCGGAATGTGCAGCGTCGGCGGAATGTGCAGCGTCGGCGGAATGTGCAGCGTCAGCGGAATGTGCAGCGTCGTCGGAGTGTGCAGCGTCGGCGGAATGTGCAGCGTCGGCGGAATGTGCAGCGTGGGCGGAATGTGCAGTGTCGGCGGAATGTGCAGCGCATTCCCGCGCGTCAACGGCGTCAGCAGGTCGCAGCAAGGCAGCACATACTGTACCGCCGACGCGCATCCCGAAACTGAGCAACAAGAGAGTGAATGTGAGGCGCGTGGAGGGAGCGACTCTGATTCCCCGGCCTAGCTGTGCTGCACCGCACAGGGAGGTGCGGGGAGTGCAACTTGAAGCTGCACGCAAGCGGCCTAGCACAACACCCAAGGTCGGGCTCGCCACCTCAAGGCGCCCATGGCGGCCTTGACTGCTGTCGTCACAACAAAATGAATGGTTAAAAAAGGAATGGTTAAAAAAAAAAAAACAAAACAAGACAAAAAGACATCAAAGAAGTCCAGATGGACAATGAAGGGAAATGGTGGGATGGGGTAAAGACACAGAAGCACAGCAGTGACGAGCGAGTGGGGGGTTTTGGGGCGGTTTGGGGATGCGGGTTGGGAACCATGGTGGGACACTAGCCTTTTTTGCAGCCTGCTTCACAGCAGGCTGTTTGTGGCAGTGTGGGTTTGCTGACCTTGGTGGCTGGATGGTGGAAGGCAAAAAAAACTGCTGCTCTGCTGATGTGCTCCTGAAGGGATGGCTCAGGACTGATGTGCTCCTGAAGGGATGGCTCAGGACTGATGTGCTCCTGAAGGGATGGCTCAGGACTGATGTGCTCCTGAAGGGATGGCTCAGGACTGATGTGCTCCTGAAGGGATGGCTCAGGACTGATGTGCTCCTGAAGGGATGGCTCAGGACTGATGTGCTCCTGAAGGGATGGCTCAGGACTGATGTGCTCCTGAAGGGATGGCTCAGGGCTGGGGTAGCAATTAGTTAGTAGTTGGTGTGAAATTGTGGCTAGTACGGTAGTAGTTCCTTCATGTAATGGTAGCATTGGCTATTGTACAATTTGAAGTGGCACTGGGGTATGAATGGATGCAGCAACCTTGTACGGGCTAGTACAGAGACTCCTAGGGTGAGTGAATGGTGTGTGTGTCCATTCATACGGTACTTGACACACAATGCCCTGGGAGGTGTGATAGATACCGCACTACATTGTACAAGCTCTAGTACCGTCCACTTCAATTTCTGCTGCAGCGGCAGTGCTTGTGCTCACTTGGCAGCCGTAGTGACACACAGCAGAGCATGATGAGTTGAGACACACCAAGGCAGTGGCTTCACAGCACACAGCGGGCAGAAGCAACGTCCCTCGCTTGCAGCACATGAGGCACGCTGCAGCACAGGCATCAAGGTGTGGCAGCAAGATGAGGGCGTGGGCGTGGGCGTGGGGGAGTGACTGACGCCTGGCTGTCATTCCCTGCTGCTGCAGGTGCGTCAAGAGAGAATGGGAGGGTGGACGGGAGGGAGGGAGGGAGGAAGGGAGGGAGAGAGTGAGTGAGTGAGTGAGGGAGGGGGGAGGGAGTGAGTGAGTGAGGACGAGGGAAGGGAGCGAGTGAGGGAGGGAGGGGGAGAAGGAGGGAGGGGAATGGGCGGAGAGGAATGAGAGGCACGCAGAGTTAGGTTGCGAAGCAGGGTTAAGTGCAGCGAGTGGTGGCATTGTGGGGGGTCGCAGGTGGGTGTAGAGGGCAGCGTGGGGTGGCAGGTGGTGGTGCTTGTGGTGCAGTGAGTGATTGGCACTGAGGCGCATGCAGGCATTGAGGGGCAGTGAATGGGCGTGATGGGCAATGCGTGCGAGTGAAGGGCAGTGCAGCTCCTTGAACCCCCCATCATGCCTCATCCACGCACTCACCTGCCCTCATCCCCACCCACCCCCATGCACAGCCCCACCCTGTAGCAGGCACGCACATGCAGAGCAGGCAGGGCGAGTCGGAAGCATTGGGTGGCGGGTGGTAAGCAGGGCGAAGCAAAGAATGGTGGTTGCAGAGCAGCACGCGGGCGGGAAGGGGGCCGCGCATGTGGAGAGCATGCGCCCCCACGCGCCCCCACGCGCCCACACTCCGCGCTCACTGCCCCATGCGCACTGCCCCCAATCCACCCACGTCAAGAGGCAACGCCAGTTGCAGCGCAGAGAGTACAAGCCGACTATTCCCGCGCCGCCACGCAGTAGCTGCCTCAACTCGCCCTCCCTGCGCGCCCCTGCTGCCACCCCCCGCGCCCCTGCTTGCACTCACCCGCCCGCTCCCACGTGGGCAGCAGCAGGAGCATGCGCGTGCAGTGCAGGGTGGTTGGCGAGTGGGGTGGAGAAGCAGAGCATACCACTCACACCACTCCTACCACTCCTACCACTCACTTTCACCGCTCACTCTCACCTCTCACTCTCACCACTCACGCGTATTGCAGGGGCGAGCGCGAGAGTGAGTTGTGGCTTGTGAGCGGCCGGCAGGGTGGTGCGGTGTGTGAGTTGGCTCTTACAGGAAAGCGCAGTTGGGCGCTGATGACGGTGGTGCCGCGGATGGCCACTTGCCACCACCACTGCTGCCGCGCGCCACCGTGTCGTGCGCCCCACACGCCCACCTACCGCCATGCAACCGCGCTGCCCAACCACGCACGCCTGCTTGCTACCGCCGCGCCCATGCAAGCGCGGATGCCTGTGCCTCACTGCCGCGCGGGGGTGGCTGTGGGCGAGCAGTGTGCAGTGAGTGGTGAGCACGGACGGTCGGGTGGCGCGCGAATGGCGCTGCCGCGCGCGCTCGCAATGGGCTCGCCGCCCACCTCGTCCCACGCGCACCTGCCGCTTCACCGCCGCACGCGCGCCCGCACGCGCGCCCGCCGCAATGCCGCTCGACGCACGTGGCGAGGCGAGCAGCAGCGCGGTGAGCATTCGACATGCGTGCCACTGGACGCACGCGCAATCACCAATCCTCGCAACTAAACTCTTTCGTTTCCACCCTCATTCCTACATATCATTGAGCTCATTCACTGCGCTTCCGTGTTGCTTCTATTAGTGGGAGCACGCAGTGCAAGGCGGCGTGCAACGCAGTGAGCGGATGGCGTGGCGATCCCACCGTCCGTTGGGCGCTTGCTCTTCTCCCAATTCTCCCCTTACCACCCCCACCATCTCCTCTTGCCCCCCATCCACTGCTCCGCCTCGCTAAAGTATCAATTCCTCTCGCTATTGCTATTGCTATCCCTCCCCTCTAATATAATCATTCCTATTGCTGCTCTACACTAATATTCAAACACTTCAACACTGATTTTGTCAGGCTAAACAAACTCAAAGACTTGTTGAGACCACACTAAAGTATCAAACCACACTTGCTACCACCGATCCAAATGTTCCTATTGCTGCTGTACAGCACTGTAATATCCAGTCCGCATTTGGGAGTCTTCAAGGTCTGTTGTTAGCGTACACATTTGTGGTTCACTATAGGATAGGTGTAATTTTGCTATAGAGAATACAAGTTTGTTATATCTAAGACCCTTTGACGCCGAAGCAAGCGTCCGCCGTCGCACGCACCTACCGCCACCACACTTGCCGAGCCTGCTGCGCACCCTTTGGCCGTCCTACGTCACAATGCGGAGGGTCGGGCAATCGATTATGACTCGCGGCTGCTTGATGCCACAATCTACCTCTGCCTACGCTTGCGGTGAGCTGCCTACCCTCGAGCTTCCTACTCCTCTTTCTGCTGACGCCACGCAGCCAGACCGGGAGACTTACAGCGCGGGTCGTCTTGCGTACTGTGGCAGTCAGGCGACACTACTGCAAGCCTTGCCCTTCGCTGACTCCTGTCGCCGGGTGAGCAAATTCACTTCCGCCAGGTTGCGTCAGTGAAAGAATAAATTGATGCTATTGATGCTCGCAAATCCACCCTCTCCTCTGCAAAGGAAGTGAGTGTAGTGAGCATGGTGCAAAACAAAAGTTCCGCAAAGCGCGAGTGTTGGCTCAACGTTTTATCACAAACCCCGATGGATGACTCTCAACGTATTATGGGAGGATGTTGAGGAGGAGATGGGATGGGATGCTCCGTGGGCGGATGCACCATACTTGGTAGACATGCGGGTTTAGGGAGTGGGTTTAGGGGGGGAGGTTTGGTTCGATGGGAGTGCAGTTGGGGTGCTTTGATGGGAGGGCTTGATGGTGTTTTAAATGTGTGTGCTATTGGGGTTTTCTTGGGGTTGTGTGTGCTACTTTTTCTTCCTTCTTCCCTGTTTTTCTTCCTCCTATCATTTTTCCCCTATTCCCCTCCTTCTTTCTTCCTCTCTCCTTTTTTCTACTCACGTTATTCCTCCTTTTCTCCTCTCTTCCCGTTTCCACTCCTTTTCCTTGCGTAATTATGCTACGTATTATCGCGAGTATTGGTGATGTTCAATTTTCCCCGATTCAAATTTTTCTCAAGAAGTGAGAATGGGTAATGATGGGCATACTGTACAAATTCCAAATATGTATCCATTGCAGAGTAACCCAACCTAGCACATAATGTGACAACATACTCATTCGTAGTTTTATGGTTATATTCTATATGATAAATCAGGTTGCTTTATAAGGAGTACTTGTCAGTTCGATATGCCATATGTATCCTTTCAGTCTAGTATGTGCAATTCTCTTTCTCAACTTTTGTTGCTGCTCTCACCGACTCTGCCTCCACCTACCACCTTGACTATGTCGCTTAGTTGGTGTCTACTCTTGCCCGTCCTCCATTCGTTGGGGGTGCTCCTGCCATGGAAAATGATGTCCTAGAGGATAGGAATTTCGATCTGGCTTTCCTTGCGGCCGTTGCTCCTCTTCTCCGTATTATGCTGCTTGCCTCTGAGGGTGACCCAGACGCTCTTGTCATCCTAACTCCTCGTACCTGCGCTGAGGTAGTGTCAGGACGCCCGGCCTCTCGAAGATAGTACCATGGACACAGAGACGGCATCTTGGAGGTACACGACCACGTACGTTGACATGTTCCCCCTCCTTGGGCAAACGCTGTTGATTGCATGTGGATCTTCAAGGTAGAACAGCCACCTAGAGCACCAGTGTATAAAAGGCGCGCTACGTGTCTAGAGGCTTTAGTCAGCGACAGGGGGTAAACTTCTTTTCAACTTGAAAATGACCACTCTTTGGCTCCTGCTGCACTTCGCGGCACAGCACGATGACAAACTCCACTCGCTAGACACTGCCTTCCTCCATGGCAGTTTGCATGAAAAGATTTGGCTCCGACGTCCACCTAGTTTCATTCGGTCGTTTTCTTATGGGGCCCAATGGAGCCTTTAGGCGACCAGTCTTTGGTCTGCCTCAGGCTTCTCATGAGTGGCACGACACGAGCAGGTCATCGACGCAGTCCAGCACCCTATAGGTCACTTCGTTGTCGCCGGCCTTGAAGTGGAGTGCCTCGTCGACCTGGCTCTCTTCTTCCAGTCGGCGCTGGTCAGGACGGCATCGAGCGCAGAGTACCACAACAGCGGCGGCTGCTTCAGCCCGCATAGACTTTTCAACAGCTTGCACATGCAGCCGGTCCCGTCGTTGTGATAGTCGGGCTGGTACACGTACTGCGGAGATAACTACTACAACGGGAGCTAGACTACGGGCTAGGCACGGGTGCTCGTGTGATCTCTGCGTTCGTCAGTCCTTAGTCGTTTTCCTAGTGCACACACAGCTTGCTAGTTCACAGGGAGAATTGGCAAGAGTTTCACTAGAGAAAGTTGACAACAATGGTACAATGAAGTTGGCAAGGCTAGACTACATCAGAGCTCGGATCCAAACAGGTCGACTGCCAGCACAGCACGGTCGACCGCGTGCCAGCACGACTTGGTCGACCGCGCTCCAGCAGTGCAGAGTCGCGGCTTGCCAACGCTGCAGGTCGACGGCGTGACAACAGCGCAAGTCGACGGCGTGCCAGCGTTGCTCCTGCAGTCCAGCATCGCACCCGCTTCGCAGGTGCTCGTAGATGATTGGCGTGCACTGCTTCGTCACCTGCACAGCGCACACACCAAGTCCACCTCGTGCTGACGACTGCATCTCATCTGCCAGGTCGACCTCTGGATACCACCACCGATGCCATCCTCGCCAACCTCGCCTGGGTGACCTTCGCATACCTTCGCAGATCCTCGTCACCCAGGTAACATGGTCGACCGGGCAACCAGGTCGACCAGATGCTCCTGTGCGTGCCCGTCGACCACCCAAGTCGACGACCACTTCCAGTCGACCTCACCAGGTCGACCACTGCCTCTGGTATGTGCCGGTCGACCTCCTAAGTCGACGGCCACCTCCAGTCGACCTCCCCAGGTCGACCACTACTCCCTGGTCGACCAGCTCTAGGTCGACATCACTCTTGGTCGACCAGGAGACCTGTCAGCCGACCATCCAAGTCGGCTACCCCAATTTGGCGTCACCAAGTCGACACCTTCCGCAGGTCGACTTCCCGGGTCGACCACCCGAAGCTGGCACCCTCCGAAGTCGGCGCCCTTGCAGTGGCTCCCGTGCAGGTCGACCAACCTCGTCGACCAGCCCGCCCACTGCTGCAGGTCGGCTGCACCCCTACACCCGACCACAAAGTCGGCTCCGCCCAAGCGAGGACGGGGCCAACACCCAACTCCCGTTGACATGTACAGCACCCTGTCGATGCAAGAAGGCGTTCTTCATGTCGAGCTGCATCAGGTTCAAGTGGAGGACGACGATAAAGCTAAGGAAGATTCTCAGCGTGACGTAGCTCCCAACCCGCGCGTACTTTTCGTCGTAGTCCAGCGTGAAGCTCTTCACGACCAACCTCGTCGTCTCCTGAGCGATAGTGACGTCGATGTGGTACTTCATCATTAGGACCCACCGGTTCTTCATGATGTTCACCCCGCGCGGCCGCTTAACTAGCTCCCAGGTGCCCATGTCGATGAGGCTGCGGATCTCCTCGTCCATGGCGGCCTTCACCGCCTTGCCCTTCCAGCTCGCCAACACCTCTTTCACCGTCATGTTGGCGATATCCCAGTGGTGCTCGGGGTCGGCGTGCATGTCGGGGTCAAGCTCGGGCAGGTCGACTTTGGCCACAGCGTCGTCGTGCAGTGCGGTGAAGGCGGCCAGCGCCAGGCATACATGGTAGGTCAGCCGCTCAAGCGGCCTCTGGTCTCGGCCTGAACGTCGTGGTTCCGGCAGGACCTCCACCACAGGCCTGCTGCACCAAAGTCGGAAAAGAGGGACGTCGGAAAAGAGGGACGTCCCCGACGTCCTCGTTGTCGAGCTCGCCGACCTCGGCGAGCGGCGGGGATGTCGCCATAGAGAAGTCGGTTGGCGGGTTGGCCTTCGCCCGCCCTGATGCCGACCCATGCGCCGACTTCCACACCTCTTTCGATTAGTCTTGTAAAATACCACCTCCGACGTGGTGACCACCATGTTGTCGGTGAGGTCAAGGACCTCTCAACCCTTGCTGTCCGGCGAGACGCAGAGATGAAGGCCCTACCCGGCCTTCGGCGCCAGCTTATCTCTGCGCTGCTTCTCGGGGACTAGGAATTGCACCATGCAGCCCTACACACGTGCCAACGTCAAATCGGGATTTTTGCCGGTTAGCAGTTGTTGCGGCGCCGTTCTCTGCGACAACACTGACCGCTCAAGGCAGTTGCGCACCCAGACAGTCTGCCGGAGGGTGAGGTGCCACCAGAAGTGTTGCACTCCCATGTGCAGCAGTATCGTCCGCAACGACTCGACCACCGTCCGCATTTCCACCCTTCGCCACTTTTCGAATTTTTGCAGCACGTCGGACTTCTTGGCGACCGGCCTCACCCACACGAAGTGAGACTTGCGGTCATTCAGCAGCAGGAAGTACTGGCTGACGTCATTGGTGGCCGCTCGAAACGGCCCGCACAGGTCGATGTGCATGACAGCCAGGGCCTCGTCGGCATCTGAGCACTAAGTGCCATGGAGAGTGCATATGCTTCGTAGTGAGTGGGGGCGACTCATATGCATGGTTCAGACAAGAGAGGGGTAGTCTGGATGGTGTTAGTCGTGTTACTCATGTTAATGGAGGGTAGGTGGAAAGTATTAAAAACATATCAATGACTATGGGGCACGGAGAGTGCATGTGCTTTACAGTTAGAAAGGGATGAGGGGGGACAAGGCTGTTGAGTGAGAGACTAAATATGGAGAGGGAGAAGAGAGAGAGTGGCCATGCTAGCAAAATACCTTGTGTGTCCAAAGGAGCATTACTAAGAGTGAAGAAGGAGCATAACTAAGAGTGAAGGAGGCAAGAGTTTAGGGTGTATGGGTAACTAACGCACCTACAACACCTCTCAATTAATGAGAAGCATATGTTGGTCGACCGAATTGGACCACGCTCGAGGGCCAAACCTGCGCCGAGAAGGTGGTGGATGGATTTGAAACCGGCGCGCGATCGGTCGCGTCGCGCAGCTTTACCTTTTGAGCTGGGTGCGCGAACGGCCACGTCGTGCAATTTCGCCCATTCCCTCTATATGGAAAAATGTCACAACACAACAAATTGTTGGGCCAGTATGATTGATACTCGAACGATGCCAGGAGCGGTTTGCATCCGCTAAGATGAACAAATGTTCGATATAGTGCTTTTATATCGCATATGTTATTCTTCTGTAAGCACAAACCCGAAACAAAGTCGCCATCAGCACCTCACCCCCCCATTTCCGTGTAAGCAAAACATACATAAAGGAAACTTGTTCAAACGTCGAGAAAATCAACTCTATCTACGTAAAGTCGTCCAGGGTTTTGGGTCGATGCCTTTCCAAATTGCTTATGTCTCCCTAATGGTGGATTTTTTTTGTTGGTTGTTTTTTCACAGGTGTCGCGCTCTGATACAAGGGCATGCAAATAAAATTTCACTCCTAAGAGGTGTCAGAATGAACGGACAGGAATGACTGTACTAGCACAAAGTTGGATACAAGTAGGAAACCCTAATCTAGTGTACCCCCTAAGGTGTAACCCACTACAGCCTACAATCATATAAACATATAATGTTTGACACACCCCCATAGGCGCAGTGGGAGACAACCACAGGGTCACGAGACCAGTCAAAGCAAAGAAAGGCAAGCTCAGGGTGGATCTCAAGGATTCCACACAAATTCCGAGCACAAGCAAGCGGTCACAAGACCAGTCCACATGCAGGTTTATAATAGAGCAAGAGATACAGTGATCACAACCTAGCAAGAGTGAACATGCAGGTATACATATAGATATAGTGATCACAGTACAAGCAAGGTCAAGAAGTAAGCAAATGAGGTCCAGTAGGCACAAGGCCTAGCAGAGTGCAGAAGCGCTGATGGTCACAAGGCTGAAGCGCCTTGGTGAACACATCAGCAGTGTTGGCCTCAGTGGCCACGTGACGAATACAAAGCTGACCGCGCTGCTGCAGCTCTCGAGCAAGGAAGTACCGCAGGGCGATGTGCTTCGTTCTGTGCTCCAGTCTGTGCTCCTCACACAAGGCAATGGCAGCCTTGTTGTCGACGTACAGCACTGGAGGAGAACGAGGCCGCTCTCCCAGGTCGGTCAGCAGGTAGGTCAGCCAGCGTAGCTCCTGGGCAGCCATGGCTGTGGCGTAGATCTCAGCCTCACAACTGGAGCTGAGAACAGAAGAAGAGCGTGTAGAACGCCAAGAAACTGAGCCAGAGCCAAGGCTGAAGGTGTAACCCTGAGACGACCGCTGAGTAGCCTGGTCGTCAGCCCAAGAGGCGTCTGAGTGTCCTGTGAGTACAACTCGGTCTCGCCCTCCAAGCACTAGCCCCATGCCCGACGTACTGCACAAGTAGCGCAACACCCTCTTAGCGGCATCCATGTGCTCCTTCCTGTGACGGCCAGGAGCGACATAGCGTGCAAGGATGCTAAGAGGGTATGCAAGGTCAGGTCGAGTGCAGGTCATCAGGTACATGAGGCAGCCCACAAGCTCTGGATACGGGCCACTCGGCTCTACGGACTCATCCGAAGGCAGAGCTGAGAGCGAGTGACCGGTAGGCAGAGGAGTGGACTGAGGCGAGGAGTACGTGAAGCGGAAGCGCTGAAGGATCTGCTGCACCATGTGTGACTGAGTCAAGGTGATGGTGCGCCGTGCTCTGTCCCGGGTGATCCGCAAGCCAAGATAGCTCGTCAGTTCCCCCAGGTCTGTGCACGTGTGTCTCCTCTGCAGCTCCGACTTCACGTGGGCGAGTGCCGCGGTGTCAGCAGTGGCAAAGACCAGGTCGTCGACGTACACGAGGATGTAGAACGGCGGCAGCGAGGTGTCTGTGCGTAGAAACAGTGACGGGTCAGCAGTAGAGGGAGCGAACCCAAGAGCTGCAAGTGTCGTCCTCAGTGTGTCGTGCCACTCACGCGGTGCCTGGCGGAGACCGTAGACCGGCCGCTGGAGCCTCCACTGGGTACCAGGAGGAACCGACCCAGTGAAACCAGGAGGGCGACGCAGCCAGATCTCCTCGTGTAGGCTGCCCTGTAAGAAGGCAGTGCTGAAGTCAAGTGAGTGAAGCTCGTAGTCGCGCTGAGCGGCTATGTGCAGCAGCACCCGAAGAGTGGTCATCTTCGGGGTGGGGGAGAAGGTCTGGAAGAAGTCAACTCCCTCTCGCTGGCTGAAGCCTCGAGCAACGTAGCGCGCCTTGAAGACAGGAGGAGAACCCGGCGGCCGCTTCACCCTGAAAATCCACATGCCACTGACGATGTTCGCCCCAGGAGGGGGAACCTCGTCGACGTAGGTGCGTGTGGACTTCCAGGAAGCCATCTCTGCGTCCATGGCTGTCTGCCACTGAGAGGAGTAGGGACCCGCCATCGCCTCAGCGTAAGAGCGCGGGGTCGGGATGTCAGGAGCATCCGGGTCTCCCTCAGGGGCAACTAGTAAGGACACGAGACGGGGCAAAACAGCAGCAAGGCACTGGAACTCCTCCTGTCTGTCCTCAAGGACGTCCGTGCCAAGAGCACACTCACCCCCGACGGACGGAGGACAGACAGACTCAGACTCAGACTCAGCGACAAGGCTAGCAGCGTAGTCTAGACGACAGCGGGCAGCAAAGTCAACCAGCTCAGCGACCAGCGCAGACGCAGCAGAGGACTCAAAGGTAGGGTCAGTGACAACAGTAGCGAGGAGGCGCGTGACAGTGGGACTGGCAGCACGACGGGAGTCAGACTCCGGGTCAGGAAGAGTAGGAAGAGAGGAAGCGGGAGGAGACGGTAGTGGGACACGCTGAGGAGCAGTGGAGGGACGCAGAGTCATGTAGTGAGTGCCAGGGACAGGAGGAGGACGCTCACGTGGGACACGACGACCAGTGCGAGCAGTACGAACAGGCGACGCAGGACGAGACTGAGGCTCACGACGCTCTGTAAGACCTCCCGTGGGACCAGTGTAAGGAGAGGGAGCAGGGAGAGGCGAGGCAGGCGGTAACTGTGACTGCGGCGGGACAGGCGGAGGACACTCTACGGAGGGAGGAGGACAAGGAGGAGGAGTCTGACCAAGAACCTGCTGAAGGAGCGGTACGAAGTACGGTCGCGGCCGCGCAGCGTCTCCAGAACGAGCAGAGACACCAGCAGCAGGGTCCTCAGTACCCGCAGTAGCTCCAACGTCCGGGTCCTCAGCACCAGCAGCAGCTCCAACGCCCGGGTCCTCAGTACCAGCAGCAGCGCCACCCCCAGGGTCTGCAGCACCAGGAGCACCACTCCGAAGACTGCAGCGCCGCGCGTACCACTCTCGGATCTGCTGAATGGGGGGGAGCTCCTGGGTAGGAGGGGAAGTACTGGTACGAGCTCCAGCAGCACCTCTCCGGAGGTGGCAGTACTGTAGGTACCTCTCCTGCAGCTGCTGGGAGGAGAGGGCTCCTCCAGGTGTAGCACGCTCAGGCTCAGCACCCCCAGACACAGCACCCCCAGACGCAGCACCCCCAGGCTCAGCACCTCCAGACTCCGCACCTCCAGGCTCCGCACCCCCAGGCTCAGCACCCCCAGACTCAGCACGGTCAGGCTCAGCACCCCCAGGCTCAGCACCCCCAGACGCAGCACCCCCAGACGCAGCACCTCCAGGCTCAGCACCTCCAGACTCCGCACCCCCAGGCTCAGCACCTCCAGGCTCAGCACTCCCAGGCTCCGCACCCCCAGGCTCCGCACCCTCAGACTCCTCACGGTCAGGCTCAGCACCCCCAGCAGGACGAGACTCAACAGCTACCTCGACAGGCTCACCCGGGTCTACCTGGGACACACCTGAGGGAGCGGCACCCTGAGGGGGGAGGGGGTCTAGTACCTCAGCACCTGGAGCCAGGGTGAGAGGCGGGGGGGGGAGTGGGGCAGTGCGGTAGGGGAAGAGGCGGTAGTAGGGGACGGACTCGTCAAAAGTGACGTCCTGAGAGGCCAGGACACGACGCGAGGTGGCGTGGTAGAACTGCCAACCAGGCGCGTCCGGGACAAAGCCAAGGAAGACACAGGGGACAGCGCGACGGGAGAGCTTGTCCGCGGACGTGTCGCGAACAAAAGCTCGGGATCCCCAGACCCGAAAACGCGACGCATCGCCAGCCTCTCCCGTCCAACGCAGTGTCGGAGAAGTCTCCGGTAAGGAGACACGGGGCCAGAGGTTGAGCTGATGCGCAGCGTATCGGACTGCAAACGGCCACAGAAAGTGGGGGGCAGCCGCATGAACCAAGGAGGTACGAGTGACCTCCATGACCAAGCCAATGCGGCGCTCAGCAACCCCATTCTGCTGTGGAGAGGCCGGAAGCGTGAACGACTGCTCAATGCCCTCCTGCTGACAGAAGGCCTCCAAGAGGCCAGAGGAAAACTCCCCACCTCTGTCAGAGTGCAGACGCAGGACAGGGAAGTCGGAGCGGAAACGCTCACTGAGCTGGAGACGAGATCTGCGGATCCAAGGGATCAAGACATCAGGGACGTCACCCTTGGCGCGCAAGGGGAAGACCGTGGTGTAGCGCGAGAAGTCGTCAACAACAATCAGGAAGTACCTCTTCTGACCCTGACCACGGACGCGGGCTGGGCCCCACACGTCCATGTGGAGCGTCTGCAAAGGAGTAGTCGTCGGGGGAAAGGAGGAGGAGTGAGGAGCGGCGCGCTGCCGCCCCTCAACACAGGGAAGACAGGGAGGAGCAGGCGAGGGTGGGAGGGGAGGGAGAACCCTGGGAAGACCAGCAACAAGGTCCCGTTTGTGCATGGCCCGAAGGCGCTGCACAGACGGGTGACCAAGGCGGTGGTGCCAGAGGACAGTCTCATGCACCAGAGAGCGACACGAGCAGGGGGCGGACAGCTGACCTGACGCAGACGCAGACGCGGACGCAGCTACCTGAGGGGACTCAGTGGTCAGTGTGTACAGGTCCGACCCCGGCTGCCGAGTGAAGGTAGCCAGGTGACGGCCCGTCCGAGCACACGTGCAGTGTGTCACGCGCTCGTAAGCAGGGGTGAACTGGTGAACACCCGCGTCCTGGAGCGCACAACCCGCCACCAAGTTCGTAGAGAACGAGGGGAGGTGGAGACCAGACAGTGTGCCCGACGGGACCGCAGGACAGGGAAGAACGGTGGAGGAGGTCGCAATGACCGGACCCCCAGAGGGGTCAGCGAGGGAGACAGCAACTGGCCGAGCAAGCGGCTCAAGGGCAGTGCGGTCACGAAAGAAACAGCGAGAAGCACCTGAGTCCAGGGTGAAGGTGTGCAGTGCCTCAGTCGACTCAGTACCAGGGGGGACAGACTCACTGGCACCTAGGGCGGCAGCCTCACCATCACCTGAGGTGGCAGACACGCGAGCACCTGCAGTGGCGGTCTCACTAGCACCTAGAGCGGCAGCCTCACTCACACTACACGGCAGCTGCACCGGTCCGCGACCAGAAGCTCCCGAACGACGCACTCCAGAGTGACTACCACGACCACCACCCCGAGAGCTCAAACTCGCGTACCACTCACGAGCTCGCTGGAGCGTAAGAGGACACTGCTGCTGCACCTGTCCACTACCAGATGCTCCCGAACAACGCACGCCAGAGCGACTACCACTACGGCCACCCCGACAGCCCAAACTAGCGTACCACTCACGGGCCCGCTGGAGCGTAAGAGGACACTGCTGCTGCACCTGTCCACTACCAGATGCTCCCGAACGACGCACTCCAGAGCGACGACCACGACGGCCACCCCGACAGCCTAAACTAGCGTACCACTCACGAGCCTGCTGGAGCGTGAGGGACTCACGCGCACGGTCCTGGAGCTGCATCTGGTCACGTCAGGAACAGTAGCACCAGCGGCAGTAACAGCAGGAGCAGTGACAGTGGGAGTAGCAGCAGTAGCAGCGGTAGCAGTGCTGGCAGGGGAATGCTCACCAGTGGTCAGCGGGGCAGGCGCAAGGTGGAGGTGACAGCGGGGCCGCTGCAACTGCAGAGCGAGGCCAGGCCGCAGTAGGGAGCTCCGCGGCAGCTGCTCGAGATGCCAGGGGCGGCTGCTGCAGGGACCGGGGCAGCAGTGACGGCAGCGCCAACTGCGGCAGGCTCGGCGGTGGCCGCTGCTGCAGGGCTAGTGGCGGCAGCAGTTGCCGTCCCAGCGGCGGCAGCTGCTGCAGGTACGGTGGCGGCAGCGGCTGCAGAGTCGGCGGCGGCAGCTGATGCAGGGTCAGCGGCGGCAGCAGCTGCAGGCTCGGCGGCGGCAGTTGCCGCAGTCTCAGCGGCGGCCGCTGCTGCAGGTTCAGCGGCGGCAGCTGCAGCAGCGCCCCGAAACCCTAAAACGGGTGGGATAGGGGGCACGAGCGCGGGGGATGGCGAGGGGGGACGGCGCGCGACCCCCAAGGCGCCAGAACGGTCGGGTGGGCGGGTGGAGGGGGGGTGGCGAGTGCTGCTGCCCAAGGCGCCGCGACGGACGGGCGGGAGGGACTCGCGCGCGACCCCCGAGGGCGCCACGACGGCGAGGTGGGGCGCGCGCGGGCTCCCAAGGGCGCCGCGACGACCGGGCGGGGCGCTTGCGGGCTCCCCAGTGCGTCGCGACGGACGGGCGGGGCGCTCGCGGGCTCCCCAGGGCGTCGCGACAGACGGGCGGGGCGCGCGCGGGCGGCGAGCGGGTCGCGCGCGTGAGGAAACGGGCCGCGCGCAGGCGGTTAGCAGGTCGCGCGCGCTAAAAAGAAAACGGGCCGCGCGCGGGTGGCTAGCAGGCCGTGCGTGCGCGGTAGGGAGAGGCGCTCGTGGGCGCGAGGGCGCACGAGGGCGCGCGGTAGTAAGAGGCGCACGAGGGCGCGAGGGCGCACGAGGGCGCGCGGTAGTAAGAGGCGCACGAGGGCGCGAGGGCGCACGAGGGCGCACGGTAGGTAGGTAGGTAGGTAGGTAGGTAACGGTGGGCCCTAAAACGGTCCTAGCAAAGGACC
The DNA here is from genome assembly GCA_947470075.1 of Closterium sp. Yama58-4. NCBI lineage: Eukaryota > Viridiplantae > Streptophyta > Zygnematophyceae > Desmidiales > Closteriaceae > Closterium > Closterium sp. Yama58-4. The sequence goes on along the minus strand of CANIUD010000902.1, from coordinate 136,575 downwards.
TGCTCTGATACCATGTCAGAATGAACGGACAGGAATGACTGTACTAGCACAAAGTTGGATACAAGTAGGAAACCCTAATCTAGTGTACCCCCTAAGGTGTAACCCACTACAGCCTACAATCATATAAACATATAATGTTTGACAAGAGGGTGCTTCCACGTATAAAGGGTTGAGCATTAAATGAGTTTTCTTTGTCGAATTTTGGGCAGCACCTCATAGTCCCAATCATTATATCCGCGTTCTGTTTCTGTTACATGTCGTGCGTTTGATTAGCATGCACCGTGCATACTGCCTTGACATAGTTTTAGTCACTGGTGGTGATTCTATACACACGGCTAGCCAACATGCATTTTTTTACAATTGCATACACAGTCAGTGTTGGCCGTTTGGCAGTCTACACTGCTGTACTTTTGGCGCAAATCAACCCAAACAAGTTCGGCGTTGGACGTCGCAGACGACCGTTCACGCCTACCCAAAGATGCCCGATATCCAGAGTGGGAAGCTCCCCCACACAGACACCATCCCAAGCCCCAAGAAGTTATGATGGGGGAACTTCGGATGGTAATTCGAGCCCTGTAAATCATCGGAAGAAAAAACGACGATGCCGGAGCAACTACGGTGCCAGTATGCGCGATTCTTTAGGCGCGCCATCCACAATTGACGGTTAAGAACCTCAAACCCAATGGATGAACTTCAAATGCAGTCGTCCAATTTTAAAACGCCATTGCTCGCTGTCCGTAGCAAGTTTAGGATGGCTGCTCGCGCTCTACTAGGGACTAGCAGTTGTTTTCTGTGTAGTTCGACGCTTTTGTAATAGTTTGCGTGGAGCAAATTGGAGACGGTGAGGGAGTAGGACGAGGTGCATTCATGTATTTGTGAGGGGGAAAACCATGCACAGGGATGGGGCATATGATGTGTGTGGGGGCGGCCGATTATGCGGAGGATGTGCGCGGGGCGGAGGGGCCCCGGACTCCTGACGAAAGGTTTGGGAGATCAAAGATGATAGGCGTGGGGGAAGGGGACTGGGGGGACGATATCGCGGAGGATGGTGGCGGGGGGAGCGTAGGTGAAGGTAGTACTGACGAGTTTGCGGGAAATATAGCGGCCGATGGAGGATGGATTGCCGAAGAGGTTGGCAGAAGGGAAAGCCCCGCTGCTGCTCTAGGTGCTAGTGTGTCTGCTTCCACAGGTACTTCTGCAGCTGCTGCTCTAGGTGCTTGTGCGTCTGTGCCCCCTGGTACTGAGTCGACTGCAGCACTGCACACCTTCACACTGGACTCAGGTGCTTCTCGCTCTTTCTTTCGTGACCGCACTGTCCTTGAGCCTCTAGCTCGGCCGGTTGCTGTCTCTCTTGCTGACCCCTCTGGGGGTCCGGTCCTTGCGACCTCCTCCACCACCCTTCCGTGTCCAGCGGTTCCGTCCGGCACGCTCTCAGGTCTCTACCTCCCCTCGTTCTCCACGAACTTGGTGGCAGGTAGTGCGCTCCAGGACTCGGGTGTTCACCAGTTCACCCCTGCCTACGAGCGTGTGACTCACTGCACGTGTGCTCGGACGGGCCGCCACCTAGCTACTTTCACTCGAGAGCCGGGGTCTGACCTGTACACACTGACCACTGAGTCCCCTCAGGTAGCTGCGTCTGCGTCAGCGTCAGGTCAGCTGTCCGCCCCCTGCTCGTGTCGCTCTCTGGCGAACGACACCGTCCTCTGGCACCACCGCCTTGGTCACCCGTCTGTGCAGCGCCTGCGGGCCATGCACAAACGGGACCTTGTTGCTGGTCTTCCCAGGGTGCTCCCTCCCCTTCCTGACTCCCCTGCTCCTGACTGCATTCCCTGTGTCGAGGGGCGGCAGCGCGCTGCTCCTCACTCCTCCTCCTTTCCCCCGACGACCGCTCCCCTGCAGACGCTCCACATGGACGTGTGGGGCCCGGCCCGCGTCCGTGGTCAGGGTCAGGAGAGGTACTTCCTGATAGTTGTTGACGACTACTCGCGCTACACCACGGTCTTCCCCTTGCGCGCCAAGGGTGACGTCCCTGGTGTTTTGATCCCCTGGATCAGCCGAGCCCGTCTCCAGCTAGGCGAGCGCTTTCACTCGGACTTTCCTGTCCTGCGCTTGCACTCTGACAGGGGTGGTGAGTTCGCCTCCGACCTCTTGGCAGCCTACTGTGCTGAGCACGGCATTGAGCAGTCGTACACGCTTCCGGCCTCTCCACAGCAGAATGGGGTTGCTGAGCGCCGCATTGGCTTAGTCATGGAGGTCGCTCGTACCTCCCTGACCCATGCGGCTGCTCCCCACTTTCTGTGGCCGTTTGCGGTCCGGTACGCAGCGCATCAGCTCAACCTCTGGCCCCGTGTCTCCTTGCCGGAGACTTCCCCGACTCTACGGTGGACGGGAGAGGTTGGCGATGCGTCGCGTTTCCGGGTCTGGGGATCTCGAGCTTTTGTCCGCGACACGTCCGCGGACAAGCTCTCGCGTCGCACTGTTCCCTGTGTCTTTCTTGGCTTTGTTCCCGACGCGCCTGGATGGCAGTTTTACCACGTCACCTCGCGCCGGGTTCTGGCCTCTCAGGACGTCACGCAGGGACACATGGATGGGGAGCAATAAAACAAGAGCAGAATTCGGAGATAGAGGAATGGGGAGCGTAGGGGGCAAGTGAATGAGGAAGCGAGAGAACGAGGGAAAGTTGGAGCAAACATTTAGGTCAGGTAACGTGCAAGGGACGACAGGTAGCACGGAGTTGCAGCATAAAAAACAACGTATAAAATTTCAGCTTAGCCTTATAGCAAGAACACGGTCGAGGGCAATACCTTTTACGTGTTCATCAGGCGAACATTGAACGGTCTTCTCAAGGGCGTCTTTCGCTGGTTCAAGTTTCTAAGCCCGATGTTAACGCGTGGCTTCCTAGGTTCTGGTTCATTGTCAAGGAACTACCTAAGCTATCTACCATTGGCTACTCAGATGCTACGCAACGGGATGATCCCGAAGTGCTATCTTCAACAATGCAACACCTATGCCAGGAACAATGGTCGACATCAGGAGGCATTCAACTATTTAACAATGCTGTGCTCAGACGACCGGCTCATCAGTTCAATCAGTTCTATCAGATTTTGCTCTAAGAGCTCCTGCCGGGTCATTGTCATCATCGCACGATGCCTCCGAAGAACTCGCGCGCTAAGCCTGTGGTTGATGCTCCTGCTGGTGGGAGCGATCCTGCAGGCAAAACATCGCCAGGCAAAGGAAAGGAGATCATTGATAACCTTCCGTCGGAGGCGGAAGTGACGGCTGGCAGCTCCGGACTCACCCTTGAAGAGAAGTTGGGCGCTGGCTTCGATGGCCTCGGACGATTCTTTCATTGAGGATGAGTCGGATGCGGAGCTCGACATTGACGCGACGAAGAGCTTTTACCCGCATTTGCGCTTCACGGCGATCCTGCTCTTCCCAGTTATTCCTTCCCGTGAAGTTGCTTCGGTCATTTTGCGCGTCTGGTCTAACCTGCTTACTGACGATGTTCTTGCTTCGGTGAAGTTCTAGGAGCTGCTCCCTGCCTTCGTTGCAAAGACCCGCTACAGTCGGCTTCAGGTCTCCTTCTTGCACGAATCTGACGTGGTGAACATCAAACAGACTGCGGTGGAACACAAGCGTCAGAACGGCACGATGATTCACTGCTTCTCGCTGCATCAAGAGGACGCGGCATACCTTCGCAAGAAGGCTTCGAGCCCGCAGCTGTTGGAAGTTTTCTTTAAGAACGTACCTGCTGACATCCCGCCGGAGCTGGTTAAGGAGATCATGGTGACTCACCCGCTCAGGATCCGGAAGCAGTCTGCTTTCGCCGAAGGCCACTGTTTCCACCGCGTCCTGCACCCGGTCACTGGAGCAGATACGGACAAGGTCAAGGGATTGGTGATCCAGCACGCCGACGACAAGCACCGCTGGCGCCATGAGTTCCGCCATCAGTCGCTGGGAGGAACGACCCTGTTGGCCCACTACCCGTTGTCATCCTGCGTGCTCTGCGGTGGACATCATTATGACAAGTTTCGTAATGCTTTCATTATGGAGCGCCAGAATAACATAGGCTGCCTCTCTCCGCGCTTCCCCGCTTAACACCCCGCTACTGCTGGATGCGGCTTTTGTGCTGATCTCTACCGGGAGCAACCGCGAGGAGTGGCTGTGCACTCTCGAAAGCTGCGGGAAGACCCACGGCAAGTCCTTTATGGCTGCAGTAGATCATATCACGTCGCCGAGTCACCTGCTAGGCATGGAGAAGCTGGGTGCTTCCACCCGTTGCTCTCTGGAGAAGCTGGGTCTGCATATCATCCGCAAGGAATACCAGAGCTGGGTGTCAAACATTATATATGTTGTGTTTGTTTAGGCTACAGTGGGTTAGCCTATAGGGGGTACACAATTCTAGGGTTAGGTACTTGTACTGATTTCACTGCTAGTTCAATCATTCCTGTCTGTTGATTCCGACATGGTTTCAGAGCAGGTCCTTCGCTAGGACCGTTCTTAGGGCCCACCACTACCTACCTACCTACCTACCTACCTACCTACCTACCGTGCGCCCTCGTGCGCCTCCTACCTACCGCGCGCGCGCAGCCCGCCTGCCAATCGCGCGCGACCCGCTAGCAGTTCTGCACCCAATCAGCCCCGCACGTGCCAATTTTGTCAAACATTGCATGTTTATATTGTCTAGGCTGTAGTGGGTTACACCTTAGGGGGTACACAAAGTTAGGGTTTCCTACTTGTACCAAACTCTGTTCTAGTTCATTCATTCCTGCTCAGTTATTTCTGACATGGTTTCAGAGCAGGTCCTTCGCTAGGACTGTTCTTAGGGCCCACCGACTTACCTACCTGCTTACCTTCGCTTGTTTCCGGCCCCGCTGGCCCCGTCGATCTAGCACGATCTAGCGGCCCTGCGGCCCCGTCGAAATTTTTTTTTTTTTTCCTAGCGGCCTCTCACGGCCCCCGTCGCGTCGCCCCTTAGCGCCCCGATCGGCCCCGTCACGCCGCCCGCGAACCGCACAGCGCGCCGCGCTCACAGCCCGCGAACCGCCCGCGCACAGCCCGCGACCAGCCCGCGCAGCCCGCGCACAGCCCGCGAACTGCCCGCGAGCAGCCCGCGACCTGCCCGCGAACCCCCGCGAGCCGCCCGCGAACCCCCGCGAGCCGCCCGCGACCCGCTTACGCAGCCCGCGAGCAGCCCGCACAGCCCGCGCTGAGCCTGCGCGGCTCGTGCGCTGACCGCCGCCGGCCCGCACGCTGCCCGCACTGCTCCCGGCCCGCCGCTGCTGAGCCCGCAGCCGCCCGCGCACCGCCGCTGCTGAACCCGCCGCCGCCCGCGCACCGCCGCTGCTGAGCCCGCCGCCGCCCGCGCACCGCCGCTGCTGCGCCCGCTGCCGCCTGCGTATCACCGCTGCTGAGCCCGCCCCTGCTGCGCCGGCTCTCGCTGCCGCCTGCTGCGCCTGTGCACCACTGCAGATCCTACTACTACACTTCCTGCTACTGCTGCTTGTGCGCCACTACAGTCCGTAGGCCCCACCGGCCCTGCTGACCCTGCGCACGCCTGTTCAGTGACTTTACTGCTTCTACTACTGCCGCTGTCGCTATGGCTAGTCCTCCTGTTCTAGCTTTCGACGCCGAGGGCCGTCCGGTCAAATTCGAAACCTGGCTAGATGACCTGCACCTTTTCCTACAGCTCACTGCCAAGGAAGATATTACACTGTACGACCACGCTCTCGGCCATGCGACCGCCCCACTCGCTACTGCCCCCCCAGCTGAGCGCTCACAGTGGCAGACCCGTGACGCGCACGCTCGCTTTGCTATTCGCAACTCCCTGCCGCTAGATGAGCGCGAGCACTTCGGCCAGTGCAAGACTGCTAAGGACCTCTACACAGCTGTAGTGGCCCGCTACTCCTCACCCGCTTCTGCCACACTAGGCCGCCTCACTCTCCCCTACCTGTTCCCCGACCTAGCCTCTTTTCACACTGTCGCAGACCTCATCACCCACCTTAAGACTAGTGAGGCTCGCTTTCGCGCTGCCATGCCTGATGAGTTCCTCGCTAGCAACCCCCCCCCGCTCTGGATCACCCTCTACCACGTTGTCACCCGCCTCCCTGACTCTCTGCGCCCTGTCAGGGACCAGTTCCTCTCTCGCTCCCCCACTGAGCTCACCATAGCCCTCCTCGAGAAGGAACTGCTTGCAGCCGAGGCTAGTATCGTCGCTGTAGGCACCTCTCGTGGCGACCCCCGCGGCCCCTTCTTCGAGGGGTGCTCCCCTTCCCCCCTCCTCCCCTCTGTCGCCTCTGCTGCTGCTGTCGACCTCCTTGGTGCTGAGAAGGTCGGGGCTGCGTCTGCTTCAGGCGGACGACGCAGGGGCAGGAGTGGCAGGAGTGGGGGTGGTGGCGGAGGAGGCGGGGGTGGAGGTGGTGGCGGTGGAGGTGCGACTGGAGAGGCTAGTGGCGGCGGTGGTGGAGGTGACAGCGGTGTTGGGAGTGGTGACAGGGGCGGAGGTGGCAGCGGAGGCGGAGGTGGTCGTGGCAGCGGCAGGGGTGGAGGTGGCCGGGGCGGAGGCGGAGGGGGTGGTGGTCGTGGGAGCCCGGGGGGCGGTCAGAGTCAGCAGCCTGCCCCGACCCTTCAGGCCGCCCGTGAGTGGTATGCGCGGCGCAGCGTCACCTGCCAGTACGTTATTCGTACAGGTGACCGCACTGGCCAGACGTGTGGGGGGCCGCACCAGACGGAGCGCTGCTTCGCCCGCCTCAACGATGCGTGGCGCACTCAGTTTCCTGGTGGGGGTGAGCTGCCGCGCTGGGCTGATCTGCTCAGGAAGGGTGTTGATATTTGGGCACTTGACTTTGATGCTATTCTCACTGCCATGTATGCGATGTCTATTAGTGGAGAGGGTGCTCAGTACTTGCGTGTTCCGCCCGACCCGGGCATTCAGGCCAGCCCCGCTGCTGCTCTAGGTGCTAGTGTGTCTGCTTCCACAGGTACTTCTGCAGCTGCTGCTCTAGGTGCTTGTGCGTCTGTGCCCCCTGGTACTGAGTCGACTGCAGCACTGCACACCTTCACACTGGACTCAGGTGCTTCTCGCTCTTTCTTTCGTGACCGCACTGTCCTTGAGCCTCTAGCTCGGCCGGTTGCTGTCTCTCTTGCTGACCCCTCTGGGGGTCCGGTCCTTGCGACCTCCTCCACCACCCTTCCGTGTCCAGCGGTTCCGTCCGGCACGCTCTCAGGTCTCTACCTCCCCTCGTTCTCCACGAACTTGGTGGCAGGTAGTGCGCTCCAGGACTCGGGTGTTCACCAGTTCACCCCTGCCTACGAGCGTGTGACTCACTGCACGTGTGCTCGGACGGGCCGCCACCTAGCTACTTTCACTCGAGAGCCGGGGTCTGACCTGTACACACTGACCACTGAGTCCCCTCAGGTAGCTGCGTCTGCGTCAGCGTCAGGTCAGCTGTCCGCCCCCTGCTCGTGTCGCTCTCTGGCGAACGACACCGTCCTCTGGCACCACCGCCTTGGTCACCCGTCTGTGCAGCGCCTGCGGGCCATGCACAAACGGGACCTTGTTGCTGGTCTTCCCAGGGTGCTCCCTCCCCTTCCTGACTCCCCTGCTCCTGACTGCATTCCCTGTGTCGAGGGGCGGCAGCGCGCTGCTCCTCACTCCTCCTCCTTTCCCCCGACGACCGCTCCCCTGCAGACGCTCCACATGGACGTGTGGGGCCCGGCCCGCGTCCGTGGTCAGGGTCAGGAGAGGTACTTCCTGATAGTTGTTGACGACTACTCGCGCTACACCACGGTCTTCCCCTTGCGCGCCAAGGGTGACGTCCCTGGTGTTTTGATCCCCTGGATCAGCCGAGCCCGTCTCCAGCTAGGCGAGCGCTTTCACTCGGACTTTCCTGTCCTGCGCTTGCACTCTGACAGGGGTGGTGAGTTCGCCTCCGACCTCTTGGCAGCCTACTGTGCTGAGCACGGCATTGAGCAGTCGTACACGCTTCCGGCCTCTCCACAGCAGAATGGGGTTGCTGAGCGCCGCATTGGCTTAGTCATGGAGGTCGCTCGTACCTCCCTGACCCATGCGGCTGCTCCCCACTTTCTGTGGCCGTTTGCGGTCCGGTACGCAGCGCATCAGCTCAACCTCTGGCCCCGTGTCTCCTTGCCGGAGACTTCCCCGACTCTACGGTGGACGGGAGAGGTTGGCGATGCGTCGCGTTTCCGGGTCTAGGGTGTTGGTGTAAGGGCCTAATAAACTCAAGCTATTAGGACTTAATCAAACTTAAAACCTCTCCTCGGGGTCACCTCCAAGGGTCCCTGGGTGCCTGGTACAAGACCAGCCCCTATCCTCGGGTCCGAGTTTGTAGAGAGAGGGATCAAGAAGGACTTAGTCAAAACAGCAAGAGTACCTTGAACGTCGCGCAGCGTGCCGTGCAGACCGTCGGTCGGATTAAGCTGAGAATTCGCTATATCGAAGCTCGCTCCAAGAGCTTTAAAATGAGCCAAGTTGCCTCGCGAAAAGTTCTGCCATTACGAAGTTATGGCTCAGACGGTGTTTGCCTAGCATTAGAGTGCTAGCGTACTAGCGTTGACTCGGGTAGCATTCCGCCAACGAACCGCGTAGAAACGAAATTCCAGCGAGGAAGGAATTCGCATGAATCAATTTGACTATATTCAGGTACAAACAGAGAAGGATTAAATAGTTCTAGCTAGCAAGGACCTTGGGAATCAACCTGGGAACAACCAGGGATGATCCCAAATAATTCCAAGCAACAGAACCAACCTGGCTGGACAAAATAGCAGGTGGTAGGTTGGTAAACAACCTCTAGTTCTGTTTTTCCAACCTGGGAAAACAACAACCAGGTTCAGGTTCTAAAAACAGAACCTGTTTTGTCTTTGCCCAACCAGCCAAATACTGGTTCCGCTGGTTTCCCCTGGCCTTGTAGCATGCAGATACAGACAAACAACATCCAACCTTCACCTAAATTGTACCCCTATAGTGCCTTCCCTGCTACACTATAGTTAACCAAACAAAACAGTACAATTCCGAGTTGGATAGAACTGAATCTGCGCAATCAACTCAACCGAACTGCAAAGCTTCCATCTTGGGTTCCTTTGCGAGCTCGTCCTTTCTGCTTGCACTGTTCATAGCGCGTACAATGTTGTGCCGAAGCGCACATTGCGCGAGTACCTGCAAATGCATCAAGCGAAAAATGCGAAAGCAAACAAACACACGAACACACCATTCACACGCAAATGCATTCGCACACGCATACTCGTACAAACAGACGGCAGGATGTCGTGCAATGTGCATTTGCACCCAACACACTCCCCCTCAGCCTGCCGGCTGCATCCCCGTCATTCCATGCTAGTTCATGCTCATTCCACTCATGCGCACACAACGCCAATGAGGCTCATCCGCAAGCCTCTTGGTGAGAAAGTCTGCTGGCTGCTGGTGAGTCTTGATGTAGATCGGATGCACCGTCCCCCTCTTCACCTCCTTACGCAGCCAGTGCCACTTGATACGCATGTGCTTGTTCAGCCCATGAAGCACAGCGTTTCTGGCCATCCCAAGAGCCCCCTTGCTATCACAAAACAGCGGCGTAGCAACTTTCTGCTCCTGGCCAATCTCCTCTAACAGCCTCCTCAGCCAAATCACCTCCTTCACCCCATGGAACATCGCCATGTACTCTGATTCTACGGAAGAGAGTGCCGTCTCCGTCTGCTTCTTGGACCTCCAACTAACAGGTCCTCCCCCAACTACGCAGATGTATCCTCCCACAGATGAGGAATCCTCCTTCTCAGAAGCCCACGTAGCATCGGTAAAGCAAGTGAGAAATAGCTTGCCTTCTCCAAGCCTCTCCCCCTTCTCTTTCAGCACCTCCACCCCTTTCTGCTTCACCTGTGCAGATGCGGAGTATTGAACTCCAATGCTTGGGTGAGAGTTCAGGTACTTCACCACACGCTCAGCTGCATCCACCTGCTCCTCTGATGGATTCTGCACCACCCTAGCCAGCTGCCCAACCGAGAAAGAGATATCGGGCCTCGTGTGAACTGCTGCGTACAAGAGGCTGCCCACCAAGGACTGAAATTGCTGCTGCTCCTCGGCTTCAACCCCTTCATCCTCTGCAGCCTTCACAAGCTTGAATTCTGCTGGCAGGGGAGTTGCAACCTTGCGCTCATTCTCAATCCCATACTTCTCCCCCAGCTCCTTGATGAACTTCTCCTGGTGCAGCTTCAACCACCTGTGATCAGGATCCCTCTCCACGTGCATCCCGAGGTAGTACTTTACCTCCCCAAGGTTCTTGCACTTGAAGTTTTCCATCAGTTGCTGCTGCACTTTCTGGATCTCCTTCATGCTGCTGCTGAAGAGAAGAATGTCGTCCACATAGACCAGAAACAGCACCAGCTTCTCCCCCTCGCCCTTGAGAAAGAGGCTCTCATCACAGCTGCTGGTCCTGAATCCAATCTCCTCTAAAACAGCTGCCAACTTCTGGTACCAGCAGCGTGGCGCCTGCTTCAAGCCGTAGATGGACTTGTTGAGCTTGCACACCCTGCCCGTACCATCCTCATACCCAGGCGGCTGCGTCATGTACACATCCTCCTCTAAAATCCCATTCAGGAATGCCGTTGAAATATCCATCTGAATGATGAATTTCCCACTAACAGCTGCATCTTCCAACAAGACACGGAGGGTAGGGGGTTTGGCAGTGGGAGCAAAGATCTCGTTGAAGTCCTGCTTCTCCTTCTGCATAAACCCCTTCGCCACCAGCCTACTCTTGTAGATGGTGACCTGCCCCTTGTCATCGGTCTTGATCCTCAGCACCCACTTGCATTGTATCGCTTTCTTCCCATCAGGCAGCACCACCAGATCCCATGTCCTATTCTCCAGCAGACTCTGGTACTCAGCATCCCTAGAAGCCAGCCACTTGTCCCTATCTGGTCCAGCTAATGCCTCCTCCATGCTAGCTGGTTCCTCTGGTGCAGGGGCAAGAAAACAGTACGCAGGCTCATCCTCCTCATCCGGGTCATAGCCATGAGGTAGAATCAGCAATGCCTCTTCGGTCCCTAGCTGCTGCTCTGCTGCATCAGTTCCTGCAGTCAGCTTCTTAGTAGCCATACGGGTACGTCCTGGCCTGGAGACGGGTGTCTCCCATCCCTTCATAACGACACCCTTCGGCTTCTTAGTTTTTCCCTGCTGCTTCTCTCCTCCCTCGGGTCCAGCAGCTCCACTAGTGCTGCCGCCAGTTTCCACACCATTTTCTCCACCAGCAGATGCCTCCTGTACCTTCTCTCCATCACCATTCCCCGCAGCTGCCTCCTCTCCCTCCTCCCACACACTAGGAGTCAGGTCCAGCTGCATGGTGATCTGCTCCATCTGCTGGGACACCCGGGCCTCCGGCTGTTTCTCCCAGCTCCCATACATCATGCCCTCAATGAATTTCACATCCCTGCTGTCAAACAACACACCCTTGGATGGTTCCCATAGCAGCCATCCCTTGCTCTCAGCAGCCAGCCCCAAATGCACACACCAGATTGCACTCGCCCCCAACTTACTGCGGTAGGTCTTGGGGACGTGGGCGACTGCCATGCAACCGAACACCCTCAGCATGTCCACCGGCGGCTTCCTCCCAAGCCACCTCTCCAACGGCACCCACGAGTCATCCCCAACCTTGGTGAGCACCCTGTTCCTAGCGACAGTGGCGTGCCGGACAGCATGAGGCCACATAGAATTGCTCAGCCCAGATTCTAAGAGCAGCGCCCTAGCTGTCTCCAGAATGGTCCGGTTTGCCCGTTCTGCTACACCATTGGACTGTGGGGTATAAGCCGTGGTCAGCTCTCTCTGGATGCCCTGCTTCTTGAGCCAGGCCGTCATTTCAGCTCCAAGGAACTCACCACCCCGGTCTGTCCTAATCCGCTTCACTACACACTTCGCCTGCTTCTCCACGAATGGCAGCCAATCGTCCCGTATCGTAGAGGCGGCGTGGTCCTTCTGCTTCAGCGGATACGCCCACATCAGCCTGCTCCAGTCATCCACAATTGTAAGAAAATACCGCTCCCCCTTGTGCCCTTGCACCGGCAGCGGCCCTACCAAGTCCATGTGGACCAGCTCCAAAGGCTTCTTGCTCCTGCCAGCCACACTATGGAAAGGGAAACGGGTGAACTTTGAAAGCAAACAGATTTCACAGTTCTCATCGGGTGGCTGTCCGTTCAGCTTCAGACCCTTAACGGCTCCATCCTTCTCCAGCTGCTTCAGCAAAGGCATTGCCACATGCCCTAAGCGCCGGTGTGCCGTTGCCCAATCTGTCTCCCCAGATCTGGCCGACACTTTCACACCAACCCCTCCAACGGCATTGCACTCCCCCTGGGATGCAGACCCCTCTCCAGCCTGCCCCCCACCATGCCACGCCAGGGCCGGCAGCTGCCACATAGATCTGTACACGTCCTTGCTCTCGTGCAGATCCCAAAGCACCCGATTGCCCAGCTTCCCCTTATAAGTGCGTGCCCCATCCGTGTTGGTGTTCACCCCAGCCTTGCCAAGCTTACGGAGGGAGATAAGGTTGGCCTTCAGGTCGGGGACGAAGAGAACGTCGTGCAGCACCACCGGCTTGCCATCCGCTCCCTTAAATGCAGCTCGTCCCGCACCAGCCACCTTCAACATGTGTCCAGAGGCGGAGCACACTTCATTGATCGGTGCAGCTCGTACTTCGTCCAGCAGGTCCTTGCGCGGCGTCATCGTCCAAGCAGCGCCTGTGTCCAACACCCAATAGTCTAGGGGGTGCAGCTCTGCTCCAACTTTGGCAGAGGCGTCTCCTTGCTCCCCCTTGTCTCCCACATGGAAGAATTGGCCCGCGGTGCGCTCCTTCTTCTTCTCCGCACCGCCGTTGCCCTTCGGGTTGTTGTCGGACGAATCAGCGACCATGTTGGCGCCGTTTTTCTGGTTCCTCTGCGCGCCGCCATCCTGGTGACGATTCTGGGGGGTCCATCCATCGGGTTTCTTATAGCACAAAAACCAGGGGTGCCCTTCCTTCTCACAATACCAGCAACTCCCTTTCATTTTGCCACCAGCACCCGACTTGCCCCCACGTCCAGATTTCGCACCGCGACCCCAACCGGTACCTCCTTGTTGGTCGTTGGAGTCGTCGTCTTTCCTTGCACCGCGTCCAGCACCACCAAAGCCACGTCCTCTGCCACGTCGGCTCCCTTGCATCCCGTAGCCGCTGCTGCCGTCGTCTCCACCCCTCAGTTGGCGGCGACGGAAGTCCTCCTCCAGAATCTTCGTCCGCACCCACTCGAGCGTCCACAAGCTCTGGTTCTGCGGCAGGCTCAATCCGCTCGTAAATTGAAGCCACGATTCTGGCAGCAGCGAGAGCATCTTCAAGCACTTGGTCTGCTCCGGGTAGGTGATTCCCGCGGTCGCCAACTTCGCGTAGAGGTCGCGCATCTTGTCCAGGACTGGTTGCACCGGCTCTCCCTCGCTCAGGCGCAACGCGGACAGCTCCCTCTCCAGCATCAACGTTGCGACAACGGAGGTCGGGGCGTGCAGCTCCTTCAACACGGTCCACGCCTTCGGACCGCATTCAACCTCCGGCAGCAGGTGCATGACGTGGTGACGCTGGTTCAGCTCCAAACTCTGCGACATCAAATAGTAGCCAGCCGAGGAGCGCTCGTCCCAATCTTCCTGCAGCGTGGGGTCACTCGGTCTAGGCTCCTCCCCAATCATTAGTTTCAGCAAACCGATCTGACGGAAATATAATTGCATTTTCCAGGCCCAATCATCATAGCCCTCACCATTGAACTTCTCGACGGTGAAATTCTTCAGCACCTCCTTGACAAGCGAGCCCTGGTTTGTTCGCGCTCCCCTTGGCGCTGAAAGACCAGAATCTTGGCTGCCGCTACGATCTTGGGCTGAAGATTCACCAGCTCCCGCCGAGGTGTTGCCCGCCATAGCTACCTATAACGAGGATCACTATAACGCAGCTCTGATACCAGCTTGTTGGTGTAAGGGCCTAATAAACTCAAGCTATTAGGACTTAATCAAACTTAAAACCTCTCCTCGGGGTCACCTCCAAGGGTCCCTGGGTGCCTGGTACAAGACCAGCCCCTATCCTCGGGTCCGAGTTTGTAGAGAGAGGGATCAAGAAGGACTTAGTCAAAACAGCAAGAGTACCTTGAACGTCGCGCAGCGTGCCGTGCAGACCGTCGGTCGGATTAAGCTGAGAATTCGCTATATCGAAGCTCGCTCCAAGAGCTTTAAAATGAGCCAAGTTGCCTCGCGAAAAGTTCTGCCATTACGAAGTTATGGCTCAGACGGTGTTTGCCTAGCATTAGAGTGCTAGCGTACTAGCGTTGACTCGGGTAGCATTCCGCCAACGAACCGCGTAGAAACGAAATTCCAGCGAGGAAGGAATTCGCATGAATCAATTTGACTATATTCAGGTACAAACAGAGAAGGATTAAATAGTTCTAGCTAGCAAGGACCTTGGGAATCAACCTGGGAACAACCAGGGATGATCCCAAATAATTCCAAGCAACAGAACCAACCTGGCTGGACAAAATAGCAGGTGGTAGGTTGGTAAACAACCTCTAGTTCTGTTTTTCCAACCTGGGAAAACAACAACCAGGTTCAGGTTCTAAAAACAGAACCTGTTTTGTCTTTGCCCAACCAGCCAAATACTGGTTCCGCTGGTTTCCCCTGGCCTTGTAGCATGCAGATACAGACAAACAACATCCAACCTTCACCTAAATTGTACCCCTATAGTGCCTTCCCTGCTACACTATAGTTAACCAAACAAAACAGTACAATTCCGAGTTGGATAGAACTGAATCTGCGCAATCAACTCAACCGAACTGCAAAGCTTCCATCTTGGGTTCCTTTGCGAGCTCGTCCTTTCTGCTTGCACTGTTCATAGCGCGTACAATGTTGTGCCGAAGCGCACATTGCGCGAGTACCTGCAAATGCATCAAGCGAAAAATGCGAAAGCAAACAAACACACGAACACACCATTCACACGCAAATGCATTCGCACACGCATACTCGTACAAACAGACGGCAGGATGTCGTGCAATGTGCATTTGCACCCAACATGGGGATCTCGAGCTTTTGTCCGCGACACGTCCGCGGACAAGCTCTCGCGTCGCACTGTTCCCTGTGTCTTTCTTGGCTTTGTTCCCGACGCGCCTGGATGGCAGTTTTACCACGTCACCTCGCGCCGGGTTCTGGCCTCTCAGGACGTCACGCAGGGACACATGGATGGGGAGCAATAAAACAAGAGCAGAATTCGGAGATAGAGGAATGGGGAGCGTAGGGGGCAAGTGAATGAGGAAGCGAGAGAACGAGGGAAAGTTGGAGCAAACATTTAGGTCAGGTAACGTGCAAGGGACGACAGGTAGCACGGAGTTGCAGCATAAAAAACAACGTATAAAATTTCAGCTTAGCCTTATAGCAAGAACACGGTCGAGGGCAATACCTTTTACGTGTTCATCAGGCGAACATTGAACGGTCTTCTCAAGGGCGTCTTTCGCTGGTTCAAGTTTCTAAGCCCGATGTTAACGCGTGGCTTCCTAGGTTCTGGTTCATTGTCAAGGAACTACCTAAGCTATCTACCATTGGCTACTCAGATGCTACGCAACGGGATGATCCCGAAGTGCTATCTTCAACAATGCAACACCTATGCCAGGAACAATGGTCGACATCAGGAGGCATTCAACTATTTAACAATGCTGTGCTCAGACGACCGGCTCATCAGTTCAATCAGTTCTATCAGATTTTGCTCTAAGAGCTCCTGCCGGGTCATTGTCATCATCGCACGATGCCTCCGAAGAACTCGCGCGCTAAGCCTGTGGTTGATGCTCCTGCTGGTGGGAGCGATCCTGCAGGCAAAACATCGCCAGGCAAAGGAAAGGAGATCATTGATAACCTTCCGTCGGAGGCGGAAGTGACGGCTGGCAGCTCCGGACTCACCCTTGAAGAGAAGTTGGGCGCTGGCTTCGATGGCCTCGGACGATTCTTTCATTGAGGATGAGTCGGATGCGGAGCTCGACATTGACGCGACGAAGAGCTTTTACCCGCATTTGCGCTTCACGGCGATCCTGCTCTTCCCAGTTATTCCTTCCCGTGAAGTTGCTTCGGTCATTTTGCGCGTCTGGTCTAACCTGCTTACTGACGATGTTCTTGCTTCGGTGAAGTTCTAGGAGCTGCTCCCTGCCTTCGTTGCAAAGACCCGCTACAGTCGGCTTCAGGTCTCCTTCTTGCACGAATCTGACGTGGTGAACATCAAACAGACTGCGGTGGAACACAAGCGTCAGAACGGCACGATGATTCACTGCTTCTCGCTGCATCAAGAGGACGCGGCATACCTTCGCAAGAAGGCTTCGAGCCCGCAGCTGTTGGAAGTTTTCTTTAAGAACGTACCTGCTGACATCCCGCCGGAGCTGGTTAAGGAGATCATGGTGACTCACCCGCTCAGGATCCGGAAGCAGTCTGCTTTCGCCGAAGGCCACTGTTTCCACCGCGTCCTGCACCCGGTCACTGGAGCAGATACGGACAAGGTCAAGGGATTGGTGATCCAGCACGCCGACGACAAGCACCGCTGGCGCCATGAGTTCCGCCATCAGTCGCTGGGAGGAACGACCCTGTTGGCCCACTACCCGTTGTCATCCTGCGTGCTCTGCGGTGGACATCATTATGACAAGTTTCGTAATGCTTTCATTATGGAGCGCCAGAATAACATAGGCTGCCTCTCTCCGCGCTTCCCCGCTTAACACCCCGCTACTGCTGGATGCGGCTTTTGTGCTGATCTCTACCGGGAGCAACCGCGAGGAGTGGCTGTGCACTCTCGAAAGCTGCGGGAAGACCCACGGCAAGTCCTTTATGGCTGCAGTAGATCATATCACGTCGCCGAGTCACCTGCTAGGCATGGAGAAGCTGGGTGCTTCCACCCGCTGCTCTCTGGAGAAGCTGGGTCTGCATATCATCCGCAAGGAATACCAGAGCTGGGTGTCAAACATTATATATGTTGTGTTTGTTTAGGCTACAGTGGGTTAGCCTATAGGGGGTACACAATTCTAGGGTTAGGTACTTGTACTGATTTCACTGCTAGTTCAATCATTCCTGTCTGTTGATTCCGACATGGTTTCAGAGCAGGTCCTTCGCTAGGACCGTTCTTAGGGCCCACCACTACCTACCTACCTACCTACCTACCTACCTACCGTGCGCCCTCGTGCGCCTCCTACCTACCGCGCGCGCGCAGCCCGCCTGCCAATCGCGCGCGACCCGCTAGCTGCCCGCGCGCGGCCGATTTCGTTTAAGCGCGACCGGCTAGCCGCCCGTGCGCCGCTCGCACCGCTATAGCGCAGCCCGCAGCGGCCCCGCAGGCCTGCACATTGCCGCCCGCCCGCTGCAGCGCCCGCCCGCTCGTTGCCCGATGCTGCTGCCGCCCGCTCGTCGCCCGCTGCAGCTGCCGCCCGCTCGTCGCTCGCTGCTGCTGCCGCTAGCACGTCGCTCGCTGCAGCGCCTGCCCGCTCGTCGCCCGCTGCAGCTGCCGCCCGCTCGTCGCCCGCTGCTGCTGCCGCCCGCTCGTCGCTCGCTGCAGCTGCCGCCCGCTCGTCGCTCGCTGCTGCTGCCGCCCGCTCGTCGCCCGCTGCAGCTGCCGCTCGCTCGTCGCCCGCTGCTGCTGCCGCCCGCTCGTCGCTCGCTGCAGCTGCCGCCCGCTCGTCGCTCGCTGCTGCTGCCGCCCGCTCGTCGCCCGCTGCAGCGCCTGCCCGCTCGTCGCCCGCTGCAGCTGCCGCCCGCTCGTCGCCCGCTGCTGCTGCCGCCCGCTCGTCGCACGCTGCAGCTGCCGCCCGCTCGTCGCCCGCTGCAGCTGCCGCCTGCTTGTCGCCCGCTGCAGCTGCCGCTACCACGGGCCCGCCGCTGCAGCTACCGCCTGCGCGTCGCCCGCAGCCGCTCCCGCTCGTGCGCCGCGGCCGCTACCGCCCGTGCGCTCCTGTTGCGCCTGCTACCGCTGCCGCTGCTGCACTCGCTCCCACTGCGGCCGCCGCTTCTGCGCCCACTGCCGCTCCCGCCCGTGCGCATCAGCTGCTGCCGCCCGTGTGCTGACACTGCCCACAGCTTCCCTGCGGCCTCATTCTTACTGTTTCTACCGCTACTGCTACTGCCGCTATGGCTACTCCTACTGTACTTACTTTCGATGCTGAGGGCCGTCCAGTGAAGTTCGAAACCTGGCTCGATGACCTCCACCTCTTTCTACAGCTCACTGCTAAGGAGGACGTTTCACTGTACGATCACGCCCTAGGCAACGCTACTGCCCCTCCTACCACTGCTGACAGCACTCAGTGCTCACAGTGGCAGACTCGTGACGCCCACGCTCGCTTCGCTATTCGTAACTCCCTACCGATCGACGAGCGCGAGCACTTTGGCCAGCACAAAACTGCTAAGGACCTGTACACTGCTGTAGTCGCTCGCTACTCCTCCCCCGCTTCTGCCACACTAGGCCGCCTCACTCTCCCCTACCTGTTCCCCGACCTGGCCTCCTTTCAGACAGTTGCTGACCTCATCACCCACCTTAAGACCAGTGAGGCCCGCTTTCGCGCTGCTATGCCTGACGAGTTCCTCACCAGCAACCCCCCCCCCCGCTCTGGATCACTCTCTACCACATAGTCACCCGCCTCCCCGACTCCCTGCGCACAGTCAGGGACCACTTCCTCTCTCGCTCCCCCACTGAACTCACCATTGCCCTCCTCGAGAAGGAACTGCTTGCAGCTGAGGCGAGCATCGTCGCTGTAGGCACCTCTCGTGGTGACCCCCGCACCCCGTTCTTTGAGGGGTGTTCCCCTTCCCCTCTCCTCCCCTCTGTCGCCTCTGCTGCTGCTGTCGACCTCCTTGGTGCTGAGAAGGTCGGGGCCGCGTCTGCTTCGAGCGGGCGCCGCAAGAGCAAAGGGGGCAAGGGTGGAGGTGGCGGCGGAGGAGGTGGGGGTGGAGGCGGTGGGAGTGGAGGAGCGGCTGGGGAGGCTAGTGGCGGCAGTGGGGGTGGTGACAGCAGCGGCGGGAGTGGCGGCAGGGGTGGAGGCGGCAGCGGAGGCGGAGGTGGTCGTGGCAGCGGCAGGGGTGGAGGTGGCCGAGGCGGTGGCGGCGGCAGTGGTGGTCGTGGAGGCGCTGGCGGTGGCCAGAGTCAGCAGCCCGCCCCGTCGCTTCAGGCCGCCCGTGAGTGGTATGCGCAGCGTGGCTTTACCTGCACGTACGTCATTCGCACTGGTGACCGCACTGGCCAGCAGTGTGGGAGGCAGCACCCCACGCAGCGCTGTTTCGCACGCCTTACTGACGCGTGGCGTGCCCAGTTTCCTGATGCCACTGAGCTGCCCCGCTGGGCTGATCTGGAGAAGAAGGGAGTTGATATCTGGGCTTTAGACTTTGATGCTATTCTCACTGCCATGTATGCGATGTTTACTAGTGGAGAGGGTGCTCAGTACTTGCGTGTTCCGCCCGACCCGGGCATTCAGACCAGTCCGGCTGCCGCTCTAGGTGCTAGTGAGTCTGCTGCCCCAGGTCCTGGTGAGGCTGCTGCTCTAGGTGCTAGTGAGTCCGTGCCCTCTGGTATTGAGTCGACTGCAGCACTGCACACCTTCACACTGGACTCAGGTGCTTCTCGCTGTTTCTTTCGTGACCGCACTGCCCTTGAGCCGCTTGCTCGGCCAGTTGCTGTCTCCCTAGCTGACCCCTCAGGGGGTCCGGTCGTTGCGACCTCCTCCACTGTCCTTCCTTGTCCTGCGGTCCCGTCAGGCACACTGTCAGGCCTCTACCTCCCCTCGTTCTCTACAAACTTGGTGGCAGGTAGTGCGCTCCAGGACGGGGGTGTTCACCAGTTCACCCCTGCTTACGAGCGCGTGACACACTGCACGTGTGCTCGGACGGGCCGTCACCTAGCTACCTTCACTCGGCAGCCGGGGTCGGACCTGTACACACTGACCACTGAGTCCCCTCAGGTAGCTGCGTCCGCGTCTGCGTCTGTGTCAGGTCAGCTGTCCGCCCCCTGCTCGTGTCGCTCTCTGGCGCATGAGACTGTCCTCTAGCACCACCGCCTTGGTCACCCGTCTGTGCAGCGCCTTCGGGCTTCACATGGACGTGTGGGGCCCAGCCCGCGTCCGTGGTCAGGGTCAGGAGAGGTACTTCCTGATTGTTGTTGACGACTTCTCGCGCTACACCACGGTCTTCCCCTTGCGCACCAAGGGTGACGTCCCTGATGTCTTGATCCCTTGGATCCGCAGATCTTGTCTCCAGCTCAGTGAGCGTTTCCGCTCCGACTTCCCTGTCCTGCGTCTGCACTCTGACAGAGGTGGGGAGTTTTCCTCTGGCCTCTTGGAGGCCTTCTGTCAGCAGGAGGGCATTGAGCAGTCGTTCACGCTTCCGGCCTCTCCACAGCAGAATGGGGTTGCTGAGCGCCGCATTGGCTTGGTCATGGAGGTCGCTCGTACCTCCTTGGTTCATGCGGCTGCCCCCCACTTTCTGTGGCCGTTTGCAGTCCGATACGCTGCGCATCAGCTCAACCTCTGGCCCCGTGTCTCCTTACCGGAGACTTCTCCGACACTGCGTTGGACGGGAGAGGCTGGCGATGCGTCGCGTTTTCGGGTCTGGGGATCTCGAGCTTTTGTTCGCGATACGTCCGCGGACAAGCTCTCCCGTCGAGCTGTCCCCTGTGTCTTCCTTGGCTTTGTCCCGGACGCGCCTGGTTGGCAGTTCTACCACGCCACCTCGCGTCGTGTCCTGGCCTCTCAGGACGTCACTTTTGACGAGTCCGTCCCCTACTACCGCCTCTTCCCCTACCGCACTGCCCCGCTCCCCCCCCCGCCTCTCTTCCTCGCTCCAGGTGCTGAGGTACCAGACCCCCTCCCCCCTCAGGGTGCCGCTCCCTCAGGTGTGTCCCAGGTAGACCCGGTTGAGCCTGTCGAGGTAGCTGTTGACTCTCGTCCTGCTGGGGGTGCTGAGCCTGACCGTGAGGAGTCTGAGGGTGCTGAGCCTGGGGGTGCGGAGCCTGGGGGTGCGGAGCCTGGGGGTGCGGAGCCTGGAGGTGCGGAGCCTGGGGGTGCTGAGCCTGGGGGTGCTGAGTCTGGGGGTGCTGAGCCTGGAGGTGCTGAGCCTGGGGGTGCTGAGCCTGGGGGTGCTGAGTCTGGGGGTGCTGAGCCTGAGCGTGCTACACCTGGAGGAGCCCTCTCCTCCCGGCAGCTGCAGGAGAGGTACCTACAGTACTGCCGCCTCCGGAGAGGTGCTACTGGAGCTCGTACCAGTACTTCCCCTCCTGCCCAGGAGCTCCCCCCCATTCAGCAGATCCGAGAGTGGTACACGCGGCGCTGCAGTCTTCGGAGTGGTGCTCCTGGTGCTGCGGACCCTGGGGGTGGCGCTGCTACTGGTGCTGAGGACCCGGGCGTTGGAGCTGCTGCTGGTGCTGCGGACCCGAGCGGTGGCGCTGCTGCTGGTGCTGAGGACCCGAGCGGTGGAGCTGCTGCTGGTGCTGAGGACCCGGACGTTGGAGCTGCTGCTGGTGCTGAGGACCCTGCCGCTGGTGTCTCTGCTGGTTCTGGAGACGCTACGCGGCCGCGACCGTACTTCGTACCACTTCTTCAGCAGGTTCTTGGTCAGGCTCCTCCTCCTTGTCCTCCTCCCTCCGTAGAGTGTCCTCCGCCTGTCCAGTCGCAGTCACAGTTCCCGCCTGCCTCGCCTCTCCCTGGTCCCTCTCCTTACACTGGTCCCACAGGAGGTCTTACAGAGCGTCGTGAGCCTGAGTCTCGTCCTGCGTCGCCTGTTCGTACTGCTCGCACTGGTCGTCGTGTCCCATGTGAGCGTCCTCCTCCTGTCCCTGGCACTCACTACATGACTCTGCGTCCCTCCACTGCTCCTCAGCGTGTTCCGCTGCCGTCTCCTCCTGCGTCCTCTCTGCCTACTCTTCCTGATCCGGAGTCTGACTCCCGTCGTGCTGCCAGTCCCACTGTCACCCGTCTCCTCGCTACTGTTGTCACTGACCCTACCTTTGAGTCCTCTGCTGCGTCTGCTCTGGTCGCTGAGTTGATAGACTTTGCTGCCCGGTGTCGTCTAGACTACGCCACTAGCCTTGTTGCTGAGTCTGAGTCTGAGTCTGTCTGTCCTCCGTCCGTCGGGGGTGAGTGTGCTCTTGGCACGGACGTCCTTGAGGACAGACAGGAGGAGTTCCAGTGCTTTGCTGCTGCTTTACCCCACCTCGTGTCCATGCTAGTTGCCCCTGAGGGAGACCCGGATGCACCAGACATCCCGACCCCGCGCACTTACGCTGAGGCGATGGCGGGTCCCTACTCCTCTCAGTGGCAGACAGCCATGGACGCAGAGATGGCTTCCTGGAAGTCCACAGGCACCTACGTCGACAAGGTTCCCCCACCTGGGGCGAACATCGTCAGTGGCATGTGGATTTTCAGGGTGAAGCGGCCACCGGGTTCTCCTCCTGTCTTCAAGGCGCGCTACGTGGCTCGAGGCTTCAGTCAGCGAGAGGGAGTTGACTTCTTTCAGACCTTCTCCCCCACCCCGAAGATGACCACTCTTCGGGTGCTGCTGCACATAGCCGCTCAGCGCGACTACGAGCTTCACTCACTTGACTTCAGCACTGCTTTCTTGCAGGGCAGCCTGCACGAGGAGATCTGGCTGCGCCGCCCTCCTGGCTTCACTGGGTCGGTTCCTCCTGGTACCCAGTGGAGGCTTCAGCGGCCGGTCTACAGTCTCCGCCAGGCACCGCATGAGTGGCACGACACACTGAGGACGACACTTGCGGCTCTTGGGTTCGCTCCCTCTACTGCTGACCCGTCACTGTTTCTACGCACAGACACCTCACTGCCGCCGTTCTACATCCTCGTGTACGTCGACGACTTGGTCTTTGCCACTGCTGACACTGAGGCACTCGCCCACGTGAAGTCGGAGCTGCAGAGGAGACACACGTGCACAGACCTGGGTGAACTGACAAGCTATCTTGGCTTGCGGATCACCCGGGACAGAGCACGGCGCACCATCACCTTGACTCAGTCACACATGGTGCAGCAGATCCTTCAGCGCTTCCGCTTCACGTACTCCTCGCCTCAGTCCACTCCTCTGCCTACCGGTCACTCGCTCTCAGCTCTGCCTTCGGATGAGTCCGTAGAGCCGAGTGGCCCGTATCCAGAGCTTGTGGGCTGCCTCATGTACCTGATGACCTGCACTCGACCTGACCTTGCATACCCTCTTAGCATCCTTGCACGCTATGTCGCTCCTGGCCGTCACAGGAAGGAGCACATGGATGCCGCTAAGAGGGTGTTGCGCTACTTGTGCAGTACGTTGGGCATGGGGCTAGTGCTTGGAGGGCGAGACCGAGTTGTACTTACTGGACACTCAGACGCTTCTTGGGCGGACGACCAGGCTACTCAGCGGTCGTCTCAGGGTTACACCTTCAGCCTTGGCTCCGGCTCAGTTTCTTGGCGTTCTACACGCTCTTCTTCTGTTCTCAGCTCCAGTTGTGAGGCTGAGATCTACGCCACAGCCATGGCTGCCCAGGAGCTACGCTGGCTGACCTACCTGCTGACCGACTTGGGAGAGCGGCCTCGTTCTCCTCCAGTGCTGTACGTCGACAACCAGGCTGCCATTGCCTTGTGTGAGGAGCACAGACTGGAGCACAGAACGAAGCACATCGCCCTGCGGTACTTCCTTGCTCGAGAGCTGCAGCAGCGTGGTCAGCTTCGTCTGCGTTACGTGGCCACTGAGGCCAACCTTGCTGATGTGTTCACCAAGGCGCTTCAGCCTTGTGACCATCAGCGTTTCTGTACTCTTCTAGGCCTTGTGCCTGCTGGACCTCACTTACTTACTTCTTGACTCTGCTTGTACTGTGATCTTTATATATATGCCTGCATGTTTACACTTGCTAGGTTGTGATCACTGTATCTCTTGTTATATTATCAACCTGCATGTGAACTGGTCTTGTGACCACTTGCTTGTGCTCGGAATTTGTGTGGTATCCTTGAGATCCACCCTGAGCTTGTTTTGCTTTGCTTTGACTGGTCTTGTGACCCCTTGCTCTCCCCCACTTTGCCTATGGGGGTGTGTCAAACATTATATATGTTGTGTTTGTTTAGGCTACAGTGGGTTAGCCTATAGGGGGTACCAGATGCAGTGTAGTGTTGTGGTGGAGCTGTTGCTTGTTTGTGTAGTCGTAGCCGGTAGTACCCGCCCATGGATGTGATGGGGCTTGTCATCAGTGATTAAATGAGTACGAAGAGTCTATTATCATTTGCAGGCCTGAATGTCAACGGCCTGGGAGACGGGAACAAGCAACAATGCACGAAATCATGGATCAGACAGGCTGTAGATGTCATTGTGCTCGCAGTCGTCAGGCTTACGGATAATCATACCTTCTGGAAGTCTCTCAACCAACCTAATATCTTAGTCGCCTTGCCTACCACCAAAGCCGGGGGTGTGGCTCTCATCTGCCGCAGACCTGGCCTCTCCCTCAACAACACGCTGGTTCACCCATCAGGCAGACATGTCGCGGCGGAAGTCCGCCTTGACTCTTTCAGCATCACTGCTGGCCGTCTACCTCCCGGCGGATGCAGTCGAAAGAAAGGCTTTCAGCTATATCAGCGGTGCTGTGCTTTCAGTGTTTCAGACGCTTTCAGGGTGTTGCACCCTTACAAGCGGGAGTTTACCTTTTACTCATGCGCTAACCAGTCCAGCTCGTGGATTGACAGGGTGCTTATTTCGCAGTCGCTGTTGTCGCACGTGGAGTTTGCCACACACATCATGCCGGCGGATCCGATCTCGGACCACAGCTTCGCGGTGAAGGTCGCCTTCAGGATGGATACACGGGTGAAGCTGGAGGTCGCCTGCATACATGATTGGTCGGCCGGGGGTCAGAAAGATTATCGAAGCAGTGGAGAGGAAGGTGGCGTCAAATGGAGAGAATTTCGAGCTGCTGGTCTCGCGGCTTAATGCCGGTCTCAAATCTTACGTGAAGGAGGAACGCAAGCGGGCTAAAGCCACCATGGTCCACCTCCAGGAAGCGGTTGCAGTGCTGAAATAGGCGTGGATGGGTGACCCGTTGGACGACCGGCTGAAGGCTCTGCTGGTTGAGGAGGAGTCGCAGCTTCGCGGGTATCAACTGGCGAGGCAGGAGAGGCTGCATGTGATGGCTGGCATGAAAGAGGCGGTGGCTGGGGAGATTGCGTCCCCGTTCCTGTCAGGGAAGATAAAGGCAAGACAGGAGAAAACGCAGATCAAGGAGCTGAGTGCTGGAGGTGTGACGGTTACCGACAATAAAGCGATACTGGGGTTGCGTCGCAGTTCTACAGATATCTTCATCACAAAAAACCTGGGTTTTTGAAGGGGGTTCGAAGGGGTGTACATTTCAGGTGTTTTGGTTGGCGAAGTTCCGAAACGAAATCGCGACCAATCACGGACCGAAATCGGACCGCGTTTGTTTGTTGGAGTTGGATAGCAAGTTCGGAATGTCGTACATTGTCGGTTTTCCGTGGCTTGCCAAAATGATTATCAATTTGGATTGGATTGTTTTGGCCTTGACTTCAAGTAAGTTTGACAGTGCAGAATTAAGCTGCCTATTTTATTACTAGATAAATGCATCACATATGATACTTATTTAGGAGATAGGTACTGTCCAGATGGAACGCCTTCACCACATGGACGTGGCGAAGCAGCGCTTCAAGCGGAATCACGGAGTACGCATACACTCCAGTCGTCCACTTGAGGCGAGTGCATTCAGTTGCAGCATCCTCCCCACACGCATTCCAATATCTAACGTAAGCCAGCTCCTCCCTCTCTCCACGGATTTTGGTGTGGAACAGCAGCAGCAACCTTGCGTACCACTCCTCTCTCCGACCGTACCTTACACCCTCTACTGCAACATCCGAGTACCACGGCCGCTCAAAATAGTCAGGTGTCGCCCGAACGAAGTGAGAAACCCTTGAGAAGCTGGCATCATCTGCCGCTGGGATGGCCAACGATGCATGGGCCTGCACAACAATTGCAGTGTGTGATCAGTTTAGGGTTTGGGGCACGAAAAGAATGATTGTATGATCCACGAAGTACTTACCCTGATCTTGGGGGCGCATCCTGCATAACGTACTAGCGCATCCTTGAGGGCAGCTTGTGCAACAGGGTGTTGCATGGCCCACTTCCTTGCAAACCAGTTGGTGGAGGTGGGTTCTTCTGGTAACTCCACAGGGAGTAAGTAGGACTGTTTGATAACATGTATGCATATCCTTGCAATTCAATCACTAGACAGGTTTACCTGCCGCATGGCAGTGTCCCGGCCAAGGGGATCATCCACCGGCACAACGTCCGGGATGCGCCTAGCATGGAACTTCATGATCTGCCCATCTACATTGCGCTTGTTGGACCGCCGGTAGATCCTCTTTACCAACGGGCCATGCAAGTGCTCGAACATGTTGGTGCTGAATTCCGTGACGTGTCCAGCGCGGCGAATGGAGTCGATGTAGTGCGACATGAGATGGGTTTTCACAAGGCACCAAGAGGATGGCTGCTTTGGGAAAGCAGCCTGCAACTGCTCAACCAGCCTGATGGGAGTGGGAGTTGACAGCATATGCAAGGACATGAGAGTCTAGTACTATAGCCTACTGCAGCCTACTTTATTTGATATACTATCATGTTTTATCAGCAACAACCTGAGAAGATAGGTTACTACAACAGCTTAAGTGTCTTGGCCAGGCATTCAAGCAATGCCTAAGGGTAGTACATGCATGTTAATAGTACCGGGAGGTCTTCTTCTTGAGATCCCGCAGGGACCGCTCGGTGTGCCCCGTTGGCTGGCAACACAAGAGGTACCAGCCAAGGTAGGCACGAACAGCATCCATCTGGGGCTGGCGAAGCAGGCCAGCAAAGACAAACACCATGACCTGCAAATTGCGGGGTTTATGACGGCAGGGGGGCATGAGAAGTTGAGCAAACGGGTTTGGTGGCGGAATTGTTGCAAAGCAGGAGAGAGGGTACTGAGATGCAGCAGGGGGTGTGTTGTAGTCTAGAACCGGCAAGCTGCTTCTGCATGGTGCATGCTATCGCACAAGATGATCACATGCACCATGGCTTGCACACCTGCATGACGGCCCTGTGCTCATAGGCCGCGACACATGCTCCACTCTCGAAGTACGCGCTCTCTGGCAGGCGCAGGTGGTTCAGGCGCGTGCGGTCGCGAATGAGGGACAGGCGCCTGCGCATACACAACAGTTCAAGGCCGGCACAAATGCAGAGACATGTAAGTAGGAGGAGAGTGCGTATTGGAGTGTTGTTGACAAGAAACTAATCCCCCAAGGCACTGACCTGTCCATCTGCTTCACGCGCCGCTTCTTCATCTTGCGCACGACAGCCACAATGTGGCTCATCATGCCCAGGTCCGCCTGGTGCATGATGTCAGGCATGATAACGAGGTAGGGATTGCCCCACACGGTCCCTGGGACATCCCACTTCCACAGCACACACTGGCGGAGGGGTTGTGGTGTGGAATGGTAGAGAAGGGTATATGAGAGACTCGGCCAACATGTGGGGCAGTGCAATGGCAGTGCACATCTCCCCTGGGTTTAGCAACACGGAGTGCATAGACTACAAATTAGCGAAGGGGACAGGTTGCTCACCTCAACCGGGTAGGTCGAGTAGGTCTTGCATGGGTCGGCCTGGCTTGATGTCAACCCAGCCGCCTCATTCACGATCCATTGCTGCTGTTCAGGCGTGCGCGGCGTGTTCCGTGCCTTGACAGCAACCAAATGCTCCTGGTGTAGCACGGGAGGTTGGAAGGGATGAACAGGTAAGGGAGGTAAGATTAGGAGGTCCGTCACGTGCCATTCAGATGACGATGGTGCTGAAGGCGCGCAGCTGGCATGTTTGCTCACCTTTGCAGCATAGCAGATGCTGCACGGCATCCGCGATCCATGCGAGAGTGTGCAACTGATCTTGCCGCTCTCGGGATAGTCGCACACCCAGGCGTACAGCAGTGGCCGCACTGTTTGCCAATCGCCGAAAGGGTCCTTGAGACGGAGGGCGCTGCGAGGAACGGGTAGAGTGGGAACAGCAACAGCCAGGACGACTCTGTGCATCAGCGAGGAGGGGCAAAGGGTAATGCAACATACAAAAACGCTGCGCACGCTATGCTGTTGCTACGGTGACGACATAGCATTACGGAAATCGAGTACGGACCTGTCCATGCCATCAAGAAGCGGCTGCAGCACGGTGATGACGCATCGCTGGAAGAGCATCACCTTCTCGACGGCAGTCATTGCAGAAGGGGGGATAGGAAGGAGAGCAAGTAGCGTGTGCCCGGCTTTCCCCCATCGCTTGGCCTGGGAGATGTTGGCAAGCGTCATCATGAGCGGCCACGCCTTCTTCCGGCCGTTGTTGCTCATGTGCGTCACATCTGAATATAGGATGATACCCCCCACGACTTCGGACCATCCGAAGTGTTCCTGCATTGCACGACAAAGACGGAAACAACACACGGTCAAACACCATCAAGGTAAAGTGTCGCCAGGCGGATTGAGCCTGATACAAAAAACTCCCCACGAAGATGACGCACTGAAGATGCTGCCTACACATCAGCGCATCAACGGACGCATGCGCACGCGTGTGGTTTTGGGTGGCAGCGGGGTATTTACATACCTGAGCATCGTTCCACCACGTTCCTGTTTCTGGCGTGGTATAGCGACGCTCGCCTGTGTCAGGGTCCTCATCAACACGAGCCTTGAGCTTGAAGCCGGGTGCGTTGTTGGTGTGCCCAAACAGTTCAGCAAACGCCTGGAGTGCGGGATCAAGAGCGGGAGAGAACCAAACCCTGGTTTAGTGGCGGGAGCGTTTCACGGGCCAGATCGCACACATGCCTAACAAAGGCAACATTCCCAACAAGCTCCACAAGGATGCGGAATCTGCAGTTCGCATCTACGGTTCCAGAGTCGGCTTACCTGCGCGGAGTTCTGGAAGAGGAGGCGCTGTGGCGGATGACCCTCAATCTCGAAGGTCGCCACTGACCATCCGCGATTGAGCCCTACCAAGCGCTCCATCTCGAACCGCTCCAGATCCTTGCAGTTCCGGATCTCTGAGATCACAAGAGGCGCAAGGCCGGGCTCCACCACGAGCTGAAGCAGGCCATTGATGTCGATCTCCGCCATGCCCATTCCGCCATTTACGCGCCTCACGAAATGCAGCAGTTTCAACGCAATCGGACTGAGGGGCGTCGCATTGCTCTCCCCGGAAATGATTGTCGGCGGTGCCGCGTGACTCACTCCAGGGCGGCACCCCTGATGCTCACTCGTGTCATCTGCAGGTGTTTCTTGTGACGGTTGATGCTCAGATTCAGGAGCCCCCACGTTCACAGCCGAGGGTGTTGCGTCCTCGTCAGCTACCGGGACGCGAGGAGGACCATTCACACCGTCGGTGTTGGACGCGTTAGACGCGGTAGGGGAAGCGGGAGCAGCGGGAGCGTCCGACAGAATGTCGTGGACGAATAGCAGTGCGTGTAGACCGGCTGACGGTGCAGATCGCGAGGGCCTTGCCACGGCGGAAAGGCCTTGACAAGGGGTCCGCCGTGACTTATGACCGCCATAAACTTGGGCGTTGGGGAACCATCTGTTGCAGAACTCGCAGACGACGCCAGGCAAGGAGCCCATGCTTTACGGATCTGTCTAAGTGTTGAGAAATGGCCTGTGAAGCAACTAGCGTCGTGGGAAGCTTGAGAAGGCATTAAGTACACCGTTCAAGAAGGCTGTTAATGCAACCAGGTCATCGCCAAACCGCGCACTGTCGAAGGCGGCTTGTATCACTGCACGACTGGCACTTGAGCGGGCCGCTTAACAATGTTTGGGACTGGCAAACGATGTTCGAGCCGCGCGGTCGTGACAAGGCACGGTACAGACCGCTCACAGCACGGATCGTCTTCCCTACAAGGCGTGTCGCCCCCGTTTAGACAGACCACGTCGTGAGCAGCGGGAAATGCGCCTGATCTTAAGACGGTGGGTCGTGTGTGTGCGTTGCGAGCATGGTGAGAACGACGTGCCTGTGGATTCACGCACCCTTGGTGCATGAGAGTCGAGTGGGATGAGGAAGAGCGGGAAGAGATCCGTTTGGATCTGTGATTCAGTCGCGAAGCGTTGTAGGGGGGAAATCGCGCACACGTAAGTGAGCGCATAGTGTTGCGCTTGACCATAGCCCAAATACAATGATAGTACATTGTAGAATTGTTTTTTCTCTACACAGTAAAGTCTTTGTTGATAACTAGGACATAGTCATATGAAAAGACCTGCTCGATATCCACCCCTAGTTGACAACGTGACAGTCTGAACACCATATCCTCTCATCTCTTGTGTGATCTGGCTACATACGGGAAGTACACAAGAACTCCGTGCCCTCACGATAACGCATCGCCGCTTGTGCGTTGGGCCTCTCATTCATACCCCTTAGAGGCACCTACTTGAATATCTGTCTAAGGCTAGAGGACAATCCAACACCGTACCACAACGGACTCACCTTGTTGCGCAACACCCAAGGCCTGACCGCTACAGCGTCGCCTGTTTAGACGCTGCGGTCGACAACGCACCCTCGCTCGTGCGTTGGACCTGTGCTTCATTCCACACCCTCTATACACCATGTCGAGGGCCCACGCAAGGATAGAGCCCAAGCCAGCACCATTCTATTACGGATTCACCATCTCTCGCAAGCCCTGTATGTCGGCGAACTCTGCAACGTCGCCGCGTTGGAACAGCGCTGTCGATAACGCACCCTCGCTCGTGCGTTGGACCTGTGCTTCATTCCACACCCTCTATACACCATGTCGAGGGCCCACGCAAGGATAGAGCCCAAGCCAACACCATTCCATAACGGATTCACCATCTCGCGCAAGCCCTGGATGTCTGCGAACGCTGCAACGTCGCCGCGTTGGAACAGCGCTGTCGATAACGCACCCTCGCTCGTGCGTTGGACCTGTGCTTCATTCCACACCCTCTATACACCATGTCGAGGGCCCACGCAAGGATAGAGCCCAAGCCAGCACCATTCCATTACGGATTCACCATCTCGCGCAAGCCCTGTATGTCTGCGAACGCTGCAACGTCGCCGCGTTGGAACAGCGCTGTCGATAACGCACCCTCGCTCGTGCGTTGGACCTGTGCTTCATTCCACACCCTCTATACACCATGTCGAGGGCCCACGCATGAATTTACACGCCAACACCACACCACATCTCCATTCCAGTTGGCACTAGTACACGTCGTGCCTGAACAAGTTCCAACGACCGGTATCCGTCGCCAACCCTGAATGTGTGCTCAGTATAGCATTCCATAGTCCACGAGTTGGTAGGTCAAAGAGCGTGTCCGATGCCAGATGCACTCCCTAGACTTAACACAACATGACACCACAAGCGGCCAAGTTCAATACAAATGGTTTTAGTTGTTCTTTGCAAGTGTATTCTGCTCCTATGTTTAAATTTGATCAATGCACATTGGCACTGTATTTTGCAGGATGCGATGATTGGTGGTGTCGAAACGGTACTAGATTCTGCGGAGATTGATGCGAGCGGCGCTGATTGGCCGACGCATCTCAAACGACCCCCCTCCCCATGACCGGACCAGCCAAGCTGGACATTCGCCGCGGAAGCAGCGGCTGTGATCCCGCGTTTAGTGGGTTATTGATCGGGTGGCTAATCGTAGACCGTCCGATTGTGGCTGTCTGCTTACAGTCCCCTCTCTAGACTCGCAAACCACCCCAACGACCGTCGTGCCCCACTCACCATCTTCCGTCACCCTCATACCCACTACCTTGACGCCGCTCGATGCTGAACACAGGTGTTTCCAGATCGCCAGTGAGTCAGAGTAGCGACGAAGCAAAGGGCTGACGCCATGTGCTTAGTAGCTACTTCTTCAGTTGTAACCGTACCTGAGATTTAGGGTGAGACAGTATTGGCTTGACCGGGACGGAGTAAATTAGTAACAATCCTTTCGGCTATTTTCTAAAGCTGGCTAAACAATCCCGCAAGTTATAACTTGCATTCGTACAACCCTCATGACACGTGCAACTCGGCAAACAGAAAAGGAGAAGGAGCAGGCAAAACGACGCACGACACGGCGGATGTCGATACAGACCGACCATGAGGGTGGGGCCAGATCTAGGGCTACTAAAGCGGCCGCCGCGCAAACCAACCAAAGGAAACGTGCGGCGGGGAAGAAGGCTGAGGTTGGAACGAAGAAGTCCGGGAAGAAGGCGGAGGACAAGGGGAAGCAACCAACGGCACGCAAGCGTGTTTCGGCCGTGAAGAGCGATGCGGGTGTTGCCACTGCTGCCCTCGAGCCCGGTCCTTCCGACGACGGCACCATCGGCGGGAACGAAGACCCTGGGCGTGGCGGCGTGAGTGTTGCCGTCCGGCCGGGGGACAGAGAGGGCTTGGCGACTGGAGGAAAGCACGGCGAGGCTCCCGGCGACGACCAGGCCGCAACTGTGGTGTCCGTGGCAGAGGCATCACAGCAGCATATGACGCTGCTCCCCCCGCCCGTGGTCGAAGTATCTGCTGCAGTGATAGATAAGGAGAAGAATGCTGCGCACGATTGCACGGAGGAGCCGAAACACGACATTGCCGACGTCGGTGGATCTCCTCCCTCTGGGGGTCGCGGAAGGCGTAGGCAGAGGAAGAGCGATGGGGAGGAGGAGTATGACACCCCCGTGGCCGAGGACATCCCCATACGCGCAAAGAGGAGGCAGACGACAGCCAGCGGTGACGACGCCGGTGGTGCTGAAGTTGGGACAACGCGAGGCACCACGGAGCCAAGTGGCTTGGCGACAGATCATGCTTTGCGGCAAAAGGGCCGACCCGGTCCGCGGAAACCATCTAGCGGACGGGGGGGCAAGCAAGCCTTGGGGGGGAAGAGGCCGAAGCGCGGCAAAGAAGGCCCTGGTGAAGCGGATGTTGAGGACGAGGGGGATGGGGAGGAGGAGGCCGAGGAGGATGCGGAGGAGGAGGACGAGGATGCAGGGGAGGAAGAAAAGGACGAGGATGAGCAGGAGGACGACGATGATGAGGAGGAGGAGGAGGATGAGGATGGCGACGAGGGGAAGGAGAAGGAGGACGATGAGGATGAGGATGAGGACGAGGAGGAGGACGATGAGGGGGATGACGAGCCTGAGGAGGAAAAGAGTGAGGAGGAGGAGGAGGAGGAGGAGGAGGAGGAGGAGGATGAGGAGGAGGAGGAGGAGGAGGAGGAAGAGGAGGAGGATGATGGTGAGGAGGAGGATGAGGAGGAGGAGGACGACATGGAGGAAGAGGAGGTGGAGGAAGGGGCGGATGAGGAAGAGGAGGAGGAGGAGGAGCCGGCAGGGAAAGGACGGGGCGCGCGAGGCAGACGGGGGAGTGGCACAGGGAAGGTGGGGGGCCGGTCTGGTCAATCCCGGAAACGCGGGGCGGTTGACGCAATGCGTGGCGGCCCAGCGGGCAAATCGAAGGCGCGTAAAGTGAAGGTCGAAACTGACCGGGGTGGAAGGAAGCAAGGGAGACAGGGTGGGGCAGGCGATGGAGAAGGAAAGGGAAGGCGCGCGAAAGGGGTACCTGTAGGTTCGGCAAAGAAGGAACCTGCCCGTAAACGAGGCAGCACCCGCCGAAGCACACCGCGGAAAGGGGGCAACGATAAGGAGCAGGCAGCAAAACCGAAGGGACAGCAACGAGGTACGCAAAGTGTCACAAACGCATGGCATAGCTGCCGTGGTTTGTGATGAACAGACCCTAACAATACCGTGTTCCACCCCGTGTTTCCCCGCCGCAGGGAAGGAGAAGGTTGACGAATCGGCTAAACCGGGTAAGGCGTGACTATACACTACAGTTCCCAGCTACACCCCTGTCTGAATCATGCGGTTACTCGTTTGCGTGCATGTGTCCAAATGTACATAGCAGACACCATCTCCGTGCTCATCCTCCGTGTGACTCTCAGCCCCCCGTGTTACAGGCATTGGGCCACCGGTAAGCGTGCAACGGATGCAGCTAACGAAAGGGGCCGGAAGAGCGAGTGTGGCACCGCTATCCACAGGAGCACCAAGGTTCTTCACGCCATACTCCGGCCCGAGCAAAGTCGCTGCGACTGCACCCGGCGCGGCTACAGGAGAGGAATCCGAATCCCCTCCACCAGCCCCCGTCACGCACTCCCCACTCGCCTCTCCCTCTTACCCATTTCGGCCACTACACGCTTCTCCTGTCCGGGGCAGGGCGGTCTCCCCCCTCGCTGGTCCATCGCGCGGGCATCAACCAAGCACTTCTGCCAATCCCTTCCCTGAGCCTCCCTTTCCCCGCCAGCGTGATAGTGTGAGGGCACACGGGGCTGCTGCTGAAGACGTTGATCCCCTTGGCCAGAGAGGGGTTTCTACACACCCTTTTCCGGATGTCATGGATGCGCTGGGCGAAGGTGCAGAGCATGGGCAGTTTGTTACACGAGACGAGTTCCAGCAGCTACGGTCTGAGATGTACGCCATGTTTGCTCAGCTCGGCCTGCGTCGTGGAGCAACTGCCAGCTATGCCGGGGGGACTGCAGTGGTGCCTATGGCTGGTACCCCGCCGCCGATGAGTGCCGTGGACAGGGCACGTGTGCTTGTGCTTCGGGAGACCAACCCATTCCCGGTATGTGGCGGGTTGGGGTTGACGTGGCAACCAGGGAAGGGTTGGGGATGACGTGGCGGTTGGAAAGGGTGCGCGGGAGCGGTGCAGGGCGACACGCGGCTCCACAGTGTCAGAATAACTGAACGAGGAATGAATGAACTAGCTCAGAGTTTGGTACAAGTAGGAAACCCTAACTTTGTGTACCCCCTAAGGTGTAACCCACTACAGCCTACACAATATAAACATACAATGTTTGACACACAGGTGGGCGGGGGCTGATGTGGCTCTTTCGGATATCTGAGTGCGACATGGCAAGTGGGTTGAGCTGTTGGTGTAGGCGGCGGACGCAACGGCGTGTGACGTGGCAAAAAAGGTGAGGGTTGAGATATGACGTGGTGGTGTTGAACAGATGCAAGGGAGCGGCGCATGACGGGGCGAGAGCCTTCAGGTGGGTGGGGGGTGACGTGGCATGGGGTGGGTGGGGGGTGACGTGGCATGGGGTGGGTGGGTGTAACGTGGGCGGATGTGAGGGTTGGGGCTGACGTGGCGGTTTGGACGGGTACAGGGGAGCGGCGCGGGACGAGGCGACGCGTGTCCGGTGGGTGGGGGGTGACGTGGCATGGGGAGGGTGGGTGTGACGTGTCACGTGGGGATGGTCGTTGGTGGATTTGGCGGATGCAGGAGGGTGTGCCGTGGCGGGATGTGAGGGGTGGGGCTGATGTGGCGGCTTGGAAGGTTACACGGGAGCGGCGCGGGACCAGGCGACACGTGTCAGGTGGGTGGGGGGGTGACGTGGCATGGGGTGGGTGGGTGTGACGTGGCACGTGGGCCTGGTTGTTGTTCCCTGACGTGGCGGATGCAGGAGGGTGTGACGTGGCGGGATGTGAGGCTTGGGGCTGACGTGGCGGCCTGGAAGGTTACACGGGAGTGGCGCGTGACGACGCTGGTCGTGTCAGGTGGGTGGGGGGGTGACGTGGCATGGGGTGGGTGGGTGTGACGTGGCACGTGGGCCTGGTTGTTGTTCCCTGACGTGGCGGATGCAGGAGGGTGTGACGTGGCGGGATGTGAGGCTTGGGGCTGACGTGGCGGCCTGGAAGGTTACACGGGAGTGGCGCGTGGCGATGCTGGTCGTGTCATGTGGGTGGGGGGGTGACGTGGCATGGGGTGGGTGGGTGTGACGTGGCACGTGGGCCCGGTTGTTGTTCCCTGACGTGGCGGATGCAGGAGGGTGTGACGTGGCGGGATGTGAGGCTTGGGGCTGAAGTGGCGGCCTGGAAGGTTACACGGGAGTGGCGTGTGACGATGCTGGTCGTGTCAGGTGGGTGGGGGGGTGACGTGGCATGTGGTAGGTGGGTGTGACGTGGCACGTGGGCCTGGTTGTTGTTCCCTGACGTGGCGGATGCAGGAGGGTGTGACGTGGCGGGATGTGAGGGGTGGGGGCTGACGTGGAAAGTTCCTACAGTCCACCTGGCCACAGTCATTACTCATAATTTCTCTCTCCCCGTGTCGTGTTGTAAACCCCACACCCCTGCGCAGAGCAAAGCCTACTTAGTGTGCTCTCAGCTCCTGTTTCTGAACCCCCCGGAGAAAATTCAGTATTACCCTGCACCGGAGGAAGTGTTCGAGGCCTTCGCTGTCCACTTGTCTGCCGAGGGGCTAGAGTCAATGAAGCTGCTGTGGTTGCACAACGACAAGTCAACCATGGGTGTTTTCAACCACCAGATGTCATCAACCAGGTCAACAATCAACACCACCCTCAGGCCAGCAACGTACGCCGGCATGGGTCTCTCCGATTACGCCAATGCGGTGGATTGCCTGCCCACTGAGCTACACCCAAAGAAGTGGTTCAACGACGAGCAACTCCTGGCGGAGTACAGAGATGGTATGTGCATCTCAAACACACCATATCCCCTTGCCCATAAGCCAGTCAGCAGCTACAAATAACCGTGTCGTGGTACTCTGACCCTGTCTCTCCCCCCCCCACCTGATCTATCTACACCCCCTTTCCAACCCATACGCTCCCTCCAAAATGCAGAACAGTGGGCCCTCAACTGGCACTTTGACAAGGCCACCGGAACACCCTTCAGCAACCCCTTGTTTGCTTATGCGTTCAAGCTCTCCTTCAAGAGGAGCGGGGTCGTGTTCACCAAGTTCAAGAGCCGCATGGTGGCATGGGGCCTGTTTTCGGTAAGGAGGTAGATATGTGTCTCTACACCCATGCATCATCCCCTAAACCCCTTGCCTGTACTTCATCTAAATCCCTGGTCGCTTAGGCGTTTGCGGTTACGTAGGATGTGTCGTCTTCACCTGGTTCAGCTGGAGCATATACCCGTTACCCCCCCTCATACACCATCCACCCAACCCTACACCACATTGCAGATCGAGTGGCCCCTTCTGCAGGACAAGCGCCGCAAGCGAATTCCGGCCCAGCCGGAACAAAACAGGCCGGACTACTTCGAATGGTGTGACAAGGTCAAACAGATGATACACTTTGCCGTCGTGGAGCGACGCATCCCACACGATCCAGCTTCCCGAACAAGTTCCTCTTCCCGAACAAGTTCCTCATCGACGATGGCGACCTTGGAGATGTTGTTCTTGCCCACCGGGCGCTTGCAGGGCCCACCATTGAGTAGGCTATTTCACTAGGTGTTAAAACTGCTTGTTGTTACAATGCTGAATAATGGTTGCTGTAAACCGGAATGTTGAATGTAATTCTGAGATCCTCAAGCCCATAAATAAAACAAAAAATAAAATCTATTTTAAATGATCTGGTCACGAAATTGCACCAAAACGGATTGCGCGCGAATGTCTTCCGGAAAAGCACGCGTGCCAATTTGGAACTTGACCCGAGCCAAGCCTTGTCGCGAGATGTGTGTCGGAGCTCCTATCAAACGACTCCAACCGTCGGTCGAAATTGGGTCCGGATTTTTTTACGCGAAGACAATCGCAATCAAAATTCGTCCAAACTTGGCATAGGGTTTTTGTGATGTTTTCGGGCACGACAGGCAGCAGATTGAGTCGGGATGGGTTCCTGCCGCTGGCAGAACGCCGTCGCCGGCATCTAGGGAGAGGCTAACGGCGGCATGGTCGGAGAAGGAGGTGAAAAGCGCTTTTCGCGCGATGGCGAAGAATAAGGCCCCGGGGAGCGACGGGTTGCCGAAGGAGATGTTTGAAGAGCACTGGGACGTGTTGGGTAAGCACTTCATGGCGCTGGTGGAGTGTTTCACCGAGTCGGCAGAGCTTCCTGCAAGCACAAAGAGCGCTGTTACTATTCTGTTACACAAAAAAGGTGGAAGAGATGCGGTTGAGAACTATCGCCCCATCACGCTCCTGAGCTTCAGTTACAAGGTATTTGTCAATGGGAGTTGGGTGTTGGCCCCGTCCTCGCTTGGGCGGAGCCGACTTCGTGGTCGGGTGTAGGGTGCAGCCGACCTGCAGCAGTGGGCGAGTTGGTCGACGAGGTTGGTCGACCTGCACGGGGAGCCACTGCATGGGCGCCGACTTCAGGAGGGCGCCACCTTTGGCTGGTCGACCTGGGAAGTCGACCAGCACGTTTGGTCGACCTGGGAAGTCGACCAATCTCTTCTGGTCGGCCTGGGACGTCGACCAGACCCTCTGGTCGACCAGGAGTGACGTCGACCTAGATCTGGTCGACCAGGGAGTAGTGGTCGACCTGGGGAGGTCGACTGGAGGTGGCCGTCGACTTGGGAGGTCGACCGGCACGTACTGTTGGGTGCAAATGCACATTGCAGGACATCCTGCCGTCTGTTTGTACGAGTATGCGTGTGCGAATGCATTTGCGTGTGAATGGTGTGTTCGTGTGTTTGTTTGCTTTCGCATTTTTTCGCTTGATGCATTTGCAGGTACTCGCGCAATGTGCGCTTCGGCACAACATTGTATGCGCTATGAACAGTGCAAGCAGAAAGGACGAGCTCGCAAAGGAACCCAAGATGGAAGCTTTGCAGTTCGGTTGAGTTGATTGCGCAGATTCAGTTCTATCCAACTCGAAATTGTACTGTTTTGTTTGGTTAACTATAGTGTAGCAGGGAAGGCACTATAGGGGTACAATTTAGGTGAAGGTTGGATGTTGTTTGTCTGTATCTGCATGCTACAAGGCCAGGGGAAACCAGCGGAACCAGCATTTGGCTGGTTGGGCAAAGACAAAACAGGTTCTGTTTTTAGAACCTGAACCTGGTTGTTGTTTTCCCAGGTTGGAAAAACAGAACCAGAGGTTGTTTACCAACCTACCACCTGCTATTTTGTCCAGCCAGGTTGGTTCTGTTGCTTGGAATTATTTGGGATCATCCCTGGTTGTTCCCAGGTTGATTCCCAAGGTCCTTGCTAGCTAGAACTATTTAATCCTTCTCTGTTTGTACCTGAATATAGTCAAATTGATTCAAGCGAATTCCTTCCTCGCTGGAATTTCGTTTCTGCGCTATTCGACAGCGGAATGCTACCCGAGTCAACGCTAGTATGCTAGCACTCCAACACTAGGCAAACGCTGTCCGAGCCATAACTTAGTAATGGCAGAACTTTTCGCGAGGCAACTTGTCTCATTTTAAAGCTCTTGGAGCGAGCTTCGATATAGCGAATTCTCAGCTTAATCCGATCGACGGTCTGCACGTCACGCTGCGCGACGTTCAAGGTACTCTTGCTGTTTTGACTAAGTCCTTCTTGATCCCTCTCTCTACAAACTCGGACCCGAGGATAGGGGCTGGTCTTGTACCAGGCACCCAGGGACCCTTGGAGGTGACCCCGAGGAGAGGTTTTAAGTTTGATTAAGTCCTAATAGCTTGAGTTTATTAGGCCCTTACACCAACAAGCTGGTATCAGAGCTGCGTTATAGTGATCCTCGTTATAGGTAGCTATGGCGGGCAACACCTCGGCAGGAGCTGGTGAATCTTCAGCCCAAGATCGTAGCGGCAGCCAAGATTCTGGTCTTTCAGCGCCAAGGGGAGCGCGAACAAACCAGGGCTCGCTTGTCAAGGAGGTGCTGAAGAATTTCACCGTCGAGAAGTTCAATGGTGAGGGCTATGATGATTGGGCCTGGAAAATGCAATTATATTTCCGTCAGATCGGTTTGCTGAAACTAATGATTGGGGAGGAGCCTAGACCGAGTGACCCCACGCTGCAGGAAGATTGGGACGAGCGCTCCTCGGCTGGCTACTATTTGATGTCGCAGAGTTTGGAGCTGAACCAGCGTCACCACGTCATGCACCTGCTGCCGGAGGTTGAATGCGGTCCGAAGGCGTGGACCGTGTTGAAGGAGCTGCACGCCCCGACCTCCGTTGTCGCAACGTTGATGCTGGAGAGGGAGCTGTCCGCGTTGCGCCTGAGCGAGGGAGAGCCGGTGCAACCAGTCCTGGACAAGATGCGCGACCTCTACGCGAAGTTGGCGACCGCGGGAATCACCTACCCGGAGCAGACCAAGTGCTTGAAGATGCTCTCGCTGCTGCCAGAATCGTGGCTTCAATTTACGAGCGGATTGAGCCTGCCGCAGAACCAGAGCTTGTGGACGCTCGAGTGGGTGCGGACGAAGATTCTGGAGGAGGACTTCCGTCGCCGCCAACTGAGGGGTGGAGACGACGGCAGCAGCGGCTACGGAATGCAAGGGAACCGACGTGGCAGAGGACGTGGCTTCGGTGGTGCTGGGCGCGGTGCAAAGAAGGACGACGACTCCAACGACCAACAAGGAGGTACCGGTTGGGGTCGCGGTGCGAAATCTGGACGTGGGGGCAAATCGGGTGCTGGTGGCAAAATGAAAGGGAGTTGCTGGTATTGTGAGAAGGAAGGGCACCCCTGGTTTTTGTGCTATAAGAAACCCGATGGATGGACCCCCCAGAATCGTCACCAGGATGGCGGCGCGCGGAGGAACCAGAAAAACGGCGCCAACATGGTCGCTGATTCGTCCGACAACAACCCGAAGGGCAACGGCGGTGCGGAGAAGAAGAAGGAGCGCACCGCGGGCCAATTCTTCCATGTGGGAGACAAGGGGGAGCAAGGAGACGCCTCTGCCAAAGTTGGAGCAGAGCTGCACCCCCTAGACTATTGGGTGTTGGACACAGGCGCTGCTTGGACGATGACGCCGCGCAAGGACCTGCTGGACGAAGTACGAGCTGCACCAATCAATGAAGTGTGCTCCGCCTCTGGACACATGTTGAAGGTGGCTGGTGCGGGACGAGCTGCGTTTAAGGGAGCGGATGGCAAGCCGGTGGTGCTGCACGACGTTCTCTTCGTCCCCGACCTGAAGGCCAACCTTATCTCCCTCCGTAAGCTTGGCAAGGCTGGGGTGAACACCAACACGGATGGGGCACGCACTTATAAGGGGAAGCTGGGCAATCGGGTGCTTTGGGATCTGCACGAGAGCAAGGACGTGTACAGATCTATGTGGCAGCTGCCGGCCCTGGCGTGGCATGGTGGGGGGCAGGCTGGAGAGGGGTCTGCATCCCAGGGGGAGTGCAATGCCGTTGGAGGGGTTGGTGTGAAAGTGTCGGCCAGATCTGGGGAGACAGATTGGGCAACGGCACACCGGCGCTTAGGGCATGTGGCAATGCCTTTGCTGAAGCAGCTGGAGAAGGATGGAGCCGTTAAGGGTCTGAAGCTGAACGGACAGCCACCCGATGACAACTGTGAAATCTGTTTGCTTTCAAAGTTCACCCGTTTCCCTTTCCATAGTGTGGCTGGCAGGAGCAAGAAGCCTTTGGAGCTGGTCCACATGGACTTGGTGGGGCCGCTGCCGGTGCAAGGGCACAAGGGGGAGCGGTATTTTCTTACAATTGTGGATGACTGGAGCAGGCTGATGTGGGCGTATCCGCTGAAGCAGAAGGACCACGCCGCCTCCACGATACGGGACGATTGGCTGCCATTCGTGGAGAAGCAGGCGGAGTGTGTAGTGAAGCGGATTAGGACAGACCGGGGTGGTGAGTTCCTTGGAGCTGAAATGACGGCCTGGCTCAAGAAGCAGGGCATCCAGAGAGAGCTGACCACGGCTTATACCCCACAGTCCAATGGTGTAGCAGAACGGGCAAACCGGACCATTCTGGAGACAGCTAGGGCGCTGCTCATAGAATCTGGGCTGAGCAATTCTATGTGGCCTCATGCTGTCCGGCACGCCACTGTCGCTAGGAACAGGGTGCTCACCAAGGTTGGGGATGACTCGTGGGTGCCGTTGGAGAGGTGGCTTGGGAGGAAGCCGCCGGTGGACATGCTGAGGGTGTTCGGTTGCATGGCAGTCGCCCACGTCCCCAAGACCTACCGCAGTAAGTTGGGGGCGAGTGCAATCTGGTGTGTGCATTTGGGGCTGGCTGCTGAGAGCAAGGGATGGCTGCTGTGGGAACCATCCAAGGGTGTGTTGTTTGACAGCAGGGATGTGAAATTCATTGAGGGCATGATGTATGGGAGCTGGGAGAAACAGCCGGAGGCAAGGGTGTCCCAGCAGATGGAGCAGATCACCATGCAGCTGGACCTGACTCCTAGTGTGTGGGAGGAGGGAGAGGAGGCAGCTGCTGGAAATGGTGATGGAGAGAAGGTACAGGAGGCATCTGCTGGTGGAGAAAATGGTATGGAAACTGGCGGCAGCACTAGTGGAGCTGCTGGACCCGAGGGAGGAGAGAAGCAGCAGGGAAAAACTAAGAAGCCGAAGGGTGTCGTTATGAAGGGATGGGAGACACCCGTCTCCAGGCCAGGACGTACCCGTATGGCTACTAAGAAGCTGACTGCAGGAACTGATGCAGCAGAGCAGCAGCTAGGGACCGAAGAGGCATTGCTGATTCTACCTCATGGCTATGACCCGGATGAGGAGGATGAGCCTGCGTACTGTTTTCTTGCCCCAGCACCAGAGGAACCAGCTAGCATGGAAGAGGCATTAGCTGGACCAGATAGGGACAAGTGGCTGGCTTCTAGGGATGCTGAGTACCAGAGTCTGCTGGAGAATAGGACATGGGATCTGGTGGTGCTGCCTGATGGGAAGAAAGCGATACAATGCAAGTGGGTGCTGAGGATCAAGACCGATGACAAGGGGCAGGTCACCATCTACAAGAGTAGGCTGGTGGCGAAGGGGTTTATGCAGAAGGAGAAGCAGGACTTCAACGAGATCTTTGCTCCCACTGCCAAACCCCCTACCCTCCGTGTCTTGTTGGCAGATGCAGCTGTTAGTGGGAAATTCATCATTCAGATGGATATTTCAACGGCATTCCTGAATGGGATTTTAGAGGAGGATGTGTACATGACGCAGCCGCCTGGGTATGAGGATGGTACGGGCAGGGTGTGCAAGCTCAACAAGTCCATCTACGGCTTGAAGCAGGCGCCACGCTGCTGGTACCAGAAGTTGGCAGCTGTTTTAGAGGAGATGGGATTCAGGACCAGCAGCTGTGATGAGAGCCTCTTTCTCAAGGGCGAGGGGGAGAAGCTGGT
The DNA here is from genome assembly GCA_947470075.1 of Closterium sp. Yama58-4. NCBI lineage: Eukaryota > Viridiplantae > Streptophyta > Zygnematophyceae > Desmidiales > Closteriaceae > Closterium > Closterium sp. Yama58-4. The sequence continues at coordinate 93,556 of CANIUD010000902.1, read as the reverse complement.
GCTGTTTCTGGTCTATGTGGACGACATTCTTCTCTTCAGCAGCAGCATGAAGGAGATCCAGAAAGTGCAGCAGCAACTGATGGAAAACTTCAAGTGCAAGAACCTTGGGGAGGTAAAGTACTACCTCGGGATGCACGTGGAGAGGGATCCAGATCACAGGTGGTTGAAGCTGCACCAGGAGAAGTTCATCAAGGAGCTGGGGGAGAAGTATGGGATTGAGAATGAGCGCAAGGTTGCAACTCCCCTGCCAGCAGAATTCAAGCTTGTGAAGGCTACAGAGGATGAAGGGGTTGAAGCTGAAGAGCAGCAGCAATTTCAGTCCTTGGTGGGCAGCCTCTTGTACGCAGCAGTTCACACGAGGCCCGACATCTCTTTCTCGGTTGGGCAGCTGGCTAGGGTGGTGCAGAATCCATCAGAGGAGCAGGTGGATGCAGCTGAGCGTGTGGTGAAGTACCTGAACTCTCACCCAAGCATTGGAGTTCAATACTCCGCATCTGCACAGGTGAAGCAGAAAGGGGTGGAGGTGCTGAAAGAGAAGGGGGAGAGGCTTGGAGAAGGCAAGCTATTTCTCACTTGCTTTACCGATGCTACGTGGGCTTCTGAGAAGGAGGATTCCTCATCTGTGGGAGGATACATCTGCGTAGTTGGGGGAGGACCTGTTAGTTGGAGGTCCAAGAAGCAGACGGAGACGGCACTCTCTTCCGTAGAATCAGAGTACATGGCGATGTTCCATGGGGTGAAGGAGGTGATTTGGCTGAGGAGGCTGTTAGAGGAGATTGGCCAGGAGCAGAAAGTTGCTACGCCGCTGTTTTGTGATAGCAAGGGGGCTCTTGGGATGGCCAGAAACGCTGTGCTTCATGGGCTGAACAAGCACATGCGTATCAAGTGGCACTGGCTGCGTAAGGAGGTGAAGAGGGGGACGGTGCATCCGATCTACATCAAGACTCACCAGCAGCCAGCAGACTTTCTCACCAAGAGGCTTGCGGATGAGCCTCATTGGCGTTGTGTGCGCATGAGTGGAATGAGCATGAACTAGCATGGAATGACGGGGATGCAGCCGGCAGGCTGAGGGGGAGTGTGTTGGGTGCAAATGCACATTGCAGGACATCCTGCCGTCTGTTTGTACGAGTATGCGTGTGCGAATGCATTTGCGTGTGAATGGTGTGTTCGTGTGTTTGTTTGCTTTCGCATTTTTTCGCTTGATGCATTTGCAGGTACTCGCGCAATGTGCGCTTCGGCACAACATTGTATGCGCTATGAACAGTGCAAGCAGAAAGGACGAGCTCGCAAAGGAACCCAAGATGGAAGCTTTGCAGTTCGGTTGAGTTGATTGCGCAGATTCAGTTCTATCCAACTCGAAATTGTACTGTTTTGTTTGGTTAACTATAGTGTAGCAGGGAAGGAACTATAGGGGTACAATTTAGGTGAAGGTTGGATGTTGTTTGTCTGTATCTGCATGCTACAAGGCCAGGGGAAACCAGCGGAACCAGCATTTGGCTGGTTGGGCAAAGACAAAACAGGTTCTGTTTTTAGAACCTGAACCTGATTGTTGTTTTCCCAGGTTGGAAAAACAGAACCAGAGGTTGTTTACCAACCTACCACCTGCTATTTTGTCCAGCCAGGTTGGTTCTGTTGCTTGGAATTATTTGGGATCATCCCTGGTTGTTCCCAGGTTGATTCCCAAGGTCCTTGCTAGCTAGAACTATTTAATCCTTCTCTGTTTGTACCTGAATATAGTCAAATTGATTCAAGCGAATTCCTTCCTCGCTGGAATTTCGTTTCTGCGCTATTCGACAGCGGAATGCTACCCGAGTCAACGCTAGTATGCTAGCACTCCAACGCTAGGCAAACGCTGTCCGAGCCATAACTTAGTAATGGCAGAACTTTTCGCGAGGCAACTTGGCTCATTTTGAAGCTCTTGGAGCGAGCTTCGATATAGCGAATTCTCAGCTTAATCCGATCGACGGTCTGCACGTCACGCTGCGCGACGTTCAAGGTACTCTTGCTGTTTTGATTAAGTCCTTCTTGATCCCTCTCTCTACAAACTCGGACCCGAGGATAGGGGCTGGTCTTGTACCAGGCACCCAGGGACCCTTGGAGGTGACCCCGAGGAGAGGTTTTAAGTTTGATTAAGTCCTAATAGCTTGAGTTTATTAGGCCTTTACACCAACACGTACCAGAGGCAGTGGTCGACCTGGGAGGTCGACCGGAAGTGGTCGTCGACCTGGGTGGTCGACGGGCACGCACTGGAGCCTCTGGTCGACCAAGGTGCCCGGTCGACCAAGTTACCTGGGTGACGAGGTGCTGCGAAGGCTTGCGATGGTCGCCCAGGTGGTTTTTGGCGAGGACGACCTCGGTGATGGTATCCCGAGGTCGACGTGGTGCATCAGATGCAGTCGTCAGCACGAGGTGGACTTGGTGTGTGCGCTGTGCAGGTGACGAAGCAGTGCACGCCAATCATCTACGAGCACCTGCGAAGCGGATGCGATACTGGACTGCAGGAGCAACGCTGGCACGCCGTCGACTTGCGCTGTTGTCACGCCGTCGACCTGCAGCGTTGGCAAGCCGCGTCTCTGCACTGCTGGAGCGCGGTCGACCAAGTCGTGCTGGCACGCGGTCGACCGTGCTACGCTGGCAGTCGACCTGCTTGCATCCTAGCTCTGATGTAGTCTTGCCTTGTCAACTTCTTTGTATCATTGTTGTCAACTTTCTCTAGTGAAACTCTTGCCAAATTGTCTTGTGAACTAGCAAGTAGTGTGCGCACTAGGAAAACGACTAAGGACCAACGAACGCAGAGATCACACGAGCATCCGTGCCTAGCCCGTAGTCTAGCTCCCGTTACTAGAGTTATCTCCGCAGTATTGACGCGGGTAGTCGCAGACAGAATGAAAGGTGTCTTGAACGAGGTGATCTCGCCAGAGCAGTACGGGTTCCTGCGGGCCAGAGGCTCTCGGATGCGGTGGGGCTGGTCGCGGACGTGATCGATGCTGCAAAGAAGGAACAGGCGGACTGGTACCTCCTGCTGGTGGACTTCAAGAAGGCCTTCGATTCAGTCTCAAGGAACTACCTGCTTTTGGTGCTGGAAAAGATGGGTTTCCCCGGCAAGTTCGTCGGCTGGATCAAGGGCCTGCATGAGGACACACAGACACGGTTTTTAGTCAACGGCTGGATGGGAGAAGTGGTCGAGGTGGTATCAGGGGTGCGGCAAGGCTGCCCTCTCGCGCCTTACCCTTTTCTGTGCGCCGTTGAGCCGTTGGCACAGGAAGCCGTGAACCGCAGCCTGGGTCTCACAGGGGGTGAACAGCGGCTGGCTTACCTGGGGTACGCTGACGACACGACATTGCTCCTGCAAGGGGAAGATCAGATAGCAGAGGCTGAGAAGCTGCTTGACGACTTCGAAAAGGAATCGGGGCTGGCGACCAACAAAACGAAGTCGGCTGTCTTACCTTTGGGCTGAAATTTGAACAAGCAGACCATCAAAATAGACGGCTTCAAATGGGTGAAGGCCGACGAGGCGGAGAGACTGTTGGGGGTCTGGGTGACGCCGGCCGGTTGCTGCGCGCCCACCTGGGAGAAGGCATTCGCACGAATTAAGGAGAAACCGAGGTAGTGGGAGGTGCAACACCTGACGACCGGGGCGAGAGCAGCAGTGATAAACTTTTACATCTCACCTATCATTTTCTTCCAGGCGCAGGTGTACCCACCTCCGGTTGACATCTGGGGGAGAATTCTGAAGCTGGCGCACAATTTCATGTTTGGGAACCGGGCCTCCACAGACAAACATTTCATTCTGTGGAGCAAGGAGCTGCTTTACATGGCTAGAGAGGATGGGGGAGTGGGGATGAATGATCCGGAGATAGCCCTCACCTGTCTCACGGCGAGGCGTATCGGCCTACTCCTCACCGAGACAAATGAGCTGAAACAGGACATCATGCTCAAGGCTGCTGACTTGCCGCTGGGGCTGGACACCTTTGTCTCCCATGTCAAGCTCCTGAAGTGCTGGAGTGGGAAGAGTGAGCGATGGAAGCTGGCCTGCGGCGACTTCATGCAATCGCCGCTGGCTGACACATCACCAGCGCTGTCACGGGAGGAGGCAGAGAAGGAGAGGATTGTTTTCAACCGCCATATTCTGCTAAACGGGAGGACTCGATTTGTGAACTCAACGAACAAGAAACTCACGACCATGAGGTGTGTCGCGGTGAGCAGTGATAGATGCAACTTCAAACAAGCCAGGGCTGCCTTCGAACATCGGTGCAGTGGGCGTGGAGCTGGACGGTTGTGTGAAGGTGCACGGAAAGGGCGGAGGCGCTGGACATGGAAGACGGGGTGAATCTTCATATAGCTGGGCAGTTGGAGCCGGTAGTTGACTGGTGAGAGGACTCGGGTGAACGGGCCAATGAAGCGAGGGGCGAGTTTTCTGGTTGTGCCTTTGCGTAGGAGAGGTAAGTGGTCCGTGGAGAGAAGCACTTGATCGCCAACCTTGAAGCGGATATCTTTGCGGTGGGAGTTGGCATAGTGGGTCTGTTTGGCTTGTGCTTTAAGGATGGAGGTGCGAGCGGCATCAATGGCTGATTCGAGTGAGGTGAGGAACTCAAAGGCTGCTGGTGCGTGGGAGAGGTGGGAGGGTGGGGTCGTTGGGAGGCGTGGGTGCTGTCCGGTTGCGAGGTAGAAGGGTGGCTGGCCGGTGGAAAGATGGGGTGTGCTGTTGTATGCGAGTTCGATGGCGGTGAGGTGGAGGTCCCAATCGGTTTGGCGAGCGTTAACTTGTGCACGAAGGGCGTCTTCAAGCGTGCGGTTCATCCGTTCGGTTTGTCCGTCCGTTTCTGGGTGATACGCTGTAGAAAATTTCAGCCGGGTTCCGTGAAGCTTGAAGAGGCTTTGCCAAAAGTTGCTCAAGAAGCGAGGGTCACGGTCTGAAATGATGGCGGATGGGAGGCCGTGTAAGCGGACTATGTGATCGAAGAAGAGCCGGGCTGTTTCGGGTGCGGTGACGGTTGTGTGCGTGGGGATGAAATGGCTCATTTTGGAGAGTCGGTCGACAACGACTAGGATGGCGTTGTAGCTGCGGGGTGTGCGGGGCAGATCCATGATGAAGTCCATGGTGACTTCATCCCATACTTTTGTTGGGTGCAAATGCACATTGCACGACATCCTGCCGTCTGTTTGTACGAGTATGCGTGTGCGAATGCATTTGCGTGTGAATGGTGTGTTCGTGTGTTTGTTTGCTTTCGCAATTTTCGCTTGATGCATTTGCAGGTACTCGCTCAATGTGCGCTTCGGCACAACATTGTATGCGCTATGAACAGTGCAAGCAGAAAGGACGAGCTCGCAAAGGAACCCAAGATGGAAGCTTTGCTGTTCGGTTGAGTTGATTGCGCAGATTCAGTTCTATCCAACTCGAAATTGTACTGTTTTGTTTGGTTAACTATAGTGTAGCAGGGAAGGCACTATAGGGGTACAATTTAGGTGAAGGTTGGATGTTGTTTGTCTGTATCTGCATGCTACAAGGCCAGGGGAAACCAGCGGAACCAGCATTTGGCTGGTTGGGCAAAGACAAAACAGGTTCTGTTTTTAGAACCTGAACCTGGTTGTTGTTTTCCCAGGTTGGAAAAACAGAACCAGAGGTTGTTTACCAACCTACCACCTGCTATTTTGTCCAGCCAGGTTGGTTCTGTTGCTTGGAATTATTTGGGATCATCCCTGGTTGTTCCCAGGTTGATTCCCAAGGTCCTTGCTAGCTAGAACTATTTAATCCTTCTCTGTTTGTACCTGAATATAGTCAAATTGATTCATGCGAATTCCTTCCTCGCTGGAATTTCGTTTCTGCGCTATTCGACGGCGGAATGCTACCCGAGTCAACGCTAGTATGCTAGCACTCCAACGCTAGGCAAACGCTGTCTGAGCCATAACTTCGTAATGGCAGAACTTTTCGCGAGGCAACTTGGCTCATTTTAAAGCTCTTGGAGCGAGCTTCGATATAGCGAATTCTCAGCTTAATCCGACCGACGGTCTGCACGGCACGCTGCGCGACGTTCAAGGTACTCTTGCTGTTTTGACTAAGTCCTTCTTGATCCCTCTCTCTACAAACTCGGACCCGAGGATAGGGGCTGGTCTTGTACCAGGCACCCAGGGACCCTTGGAGGTGACCCCGAGGAGAGGTTTTAAGTTTGATTAAGTCCTAATAGCTTGAGTTTATTAGGCCCTTACACCAACAAGCTGGTATCAGAGCTGCGTTATAGTGATCCTCGTTATAGGTAGCTATGGCGGGCAACACCTCGGCGGGAGCTGGTGAATCTTCAGCCCAAGATCGTAGCGGCAGCCAAGATTCTGGTCTTTCAGCGCCAAGGGGAGCGCGAACCAACCAGGGCTCGCTTGTCAAGGAGGTGCTGAAGAATTTCACCGTCGAGAAGTTCAATGGTGAGGGCTATGATGATTGGGCCTGGAAAATGCAATTATATTTCCGTCAGATCGGTTTGCTGAAACTAATGATTGGGGAGGAGCCTAGACCGAGTGACCCCACGCTGCAGGAAGATTGGGACGAGCGCTCCTCGGCTGGCTACTATTTGATGTCGCAGAGTTTGGAGCTGAACCAGCGTCACCACGTCATGCACCTGCTGCCGGAGGTTGAATGCGGTCCGAAGGCGTGGACCGTGTTGAAGGAGCTGCACGCCCCGACCTCCGTTGTCGCAACGTTGATGCTGGAGAGGGAGCTGTCCGCGTTGCGCCTGAGCGAGGGAGAGCCGGTGCAACCAGTCCTGGACAAGATGCGCGACCTCTACGCGAAGTTGGCGACCACGGGAATCACCTACCCGGAGCAGACCAAGTGCTTGAAGATGCTCTCGCTGCTGCCAGAATCGTGGCTTCAATTTACGAGCGGATTGAGCCTGCCGCAGAACCAGAGCTTGTGGACGCTCGAGTGGGTGCGGACGAAGATTCTGGAGGAGGACTTCCGTCGCCGCCAACTGAGGGGTGGAGACGACGGCAGCAGCGGCTACGGGATGCAAGGGAGCCGACGTGGCAGAGGACGTGGCTTCGGTGGTGCTGGACGCGGTGCAAAGAAAGACGACGACTCCAACGACCAACAAGGAGGTACCGGTTGGGGTCGCGGTGCGAAATCTGGACGTGGGGGCAAGTCGGGTGCTGGTGGCAAAATGAAAGGGAGTTGCTGGTATTGTGAGAAGGAAGGGCACCCCTGGTTTTTGTGCTATAAGAAACCCGATGGATGGACCCCCCAGAATCGTCACCAGGATGGCGGCGCGCGGAGGAACCAGAAAAACGGCGCCAACATGGTCGCTGATTCGTCCGACAACAACCCGAAGGGCAACGGCGGTGCGGAGAAGAAGAAGGAGCGCACCGCGGGCCAATTCTTCCATGTGGGAGACAAGGGGGAGCAAGGAGACGCCTCTGCCAAAGTTGGAGCAGAGCTGCACCCCCTAGACTATTGGGTGTTGGACACAGGCGCTGCTTGGACGATGACGCCGCGCAAGGACCTGCTGGACGAAGTACGAGCTGCACCGATCAATGAAGTGTGCTCCGCCTCTGGACACATGTTGAAGGTGGCTGGTGCGGGACGAGCTGCGTTTAAGGGAGCGGATGGCAAGCCGGTGGTGCTGCACGACGTTCTCTTCGTCCCCGACCTGAAGGCCAACCTTATCTCCCTCCGTAAGCTTGGCAAGGCTGGGGTGAACACCAACACGGATGGGGCACGCACTTATAAGGGGAAGCTGGGCAATCGGGTGCTTTGGGATCTGCACGAGAGCAAGGACGTGTACAGATCTATGTGGCAGCTGCCGGCCCTGGCGTGGCATGGTGGGGGGCAGGCTGGAGAGGGGTCTGCATCCCAGGGGGAGTGCAATGCCGTTGGAGGGGTTGGTGTGAAAGTGTCGGCCAGATCTGGGGAGACAGATTGGGCAACGGCACACCGGCGCTTAGGGCATGTGGCAATGCCTTTGCTGAAGCAGCTGGAGAAGGACGGAGCCGTTAAGGGTCTGAAGCTGAACGGACAGCCACCCGATGACAACTGTGAAATCTGTTTGCTTTCAAAGTTCACCCGTTTCCCTTTCCATAGTGTGGCTGGCAGGAGCAAGAAGCCTTTGGAGCTGGTCCACATGGACTTGGTGGGGCCGCTGCCGGTGCAAGGGCACAAGGGGGAGCAGTATTTTCTTACAATTGTGGATGACTGGAGCAGGCTGATGTGGGCGTATCCGCTGAAGCAGAAGGACCACGCCGCCTCCACGATACGGGACGATTGGCTGCCATTCGTGGAGAAGCAGGCGGAGTGTGTAGTGAAGCGGATTAGGACAGACCGGGGTGGTGAGTTCCTTGGAGCTGAAATGACGGCCTGGCTCAAGAAGCAGGGCATCCAGAGAGAGCTGACCACGGCTTATACCCCACAGTCCAATGGTGTAGCAGAACGGGCAAACCGGACCATTCTGGAGACAGCTAGGGCGCTGCTCATAGAATCTGGGCTGAGCAATTCTATGTGGCCTCATGCTGTCCGGCACGCCACTGTCGCTAGGAACAGGGTGCTCACCAAGGTTGGGGATGACTCGTGGGTGCCTTTGGAGAGGTGGCTTGGGAGGAAGCCGCCGGTGGACATGCTGAGGGTGTTCGGTTGCATGGCAGTCGCCCACGTCCCCAAGACCTACCGAAGTAAGTTGGGGGCGAGTGCAATCTGGTGTGTGCATTTGGGGCTGGCTGCTGAGAGCAAGGGATGGCTGCTGTGGGAACCATCCAAGGGTGTGTTGTTTGACAGCAGGGATGTGAAATTCATTGAGGGCATGATGTATGGGAGCTGGGAGAAACAGCCGGAGGCAAGGATGTCCCAGCAGATGGAGCAGATCACCATGCAGCTGGACCTGACTCCTAGTGTGTGGGAGGAGGGAGAGGAGGCAGCTGCTGGAAATGGTGATGGAGAGAAGGTACAGGAGGCATCTGCTGGTGGAGAAAATGGTGTGGAAACTGGCGGCAGCACTAGTGGAGCTGCTGGACCCGAGGGAGGAGAGAAGCAGCAGGGAAAAACTAAGAAGCCGAAGGGTGTCGTTATGAAGGGATGGGAGACACCCGTCTCCAGGCCAGGACGTACCCGTATGGCTACTAAGAAGCTGACTGCAGGAACTGATGCAGCAGAGCAGCAGCTAGGGACCGAAGAGGCATTGCTGATTCTACCTCATGGCTATGACCCGGATGAGGAGGATGAGCCTGCGTACTGTTTTCTTGCCCCTGCACCAGAGGAACCAGCTAGCATGGAGGAGGCATTAGCTGGACCAGATAGGGACAAGTGGCTGGCTTCTAGGGATGCTGAGTACCAGAGTCTGCTGGAGAATAGGACATGGGATCTGGTGGTGCTGCCTGATGGGAAGAAAGCGATACAATGCAAGTGGGTGCTGAGGATCAAGACCGATGACAAGGGGCAGGTCACCATCTACAAGAGTAGGCTGGTGGCGAAGGGGTTTATGCAGAAGGAGAAGCAGGACTTCAACGAGATCTTTGCTCCCACTGCCAAACCCCCTACCCTCCGTGTCTTGTTGGCAGATGCAGCTGTTAGTGGGAAATTCATCATTCAGATGGATATTTCAACGGCATTCCTGAATGGGATTTTAGAGGAGGATGTGTACATGACGCAGCCGCCTGGGTATGAGGATGGTACGGGCAGGGTGTGCAAGCTCAACAAGTCCATCTACGGCTTGAAGCAGGCGCCACGCTGCTGGTACCAGAAGTTGGCAGCTGTTTTAGAGGAGATGGGATTCAGGACCAGCAGCTGTGATGAGAGCCTCTTTCTCAAGGGTGAGGGGGAGAAGCTGGTGCTGTTTCTGGTCTATGTGGACGACATTCTTCTCTTCAGCAGCAGCATGAAGGAGATCCAGAAAGTGCAGCAGCAACTGATGGAGAACTTCAAGTGCAAGAACCTTGGGGAGGTAAAGTACTACCTCGGGATGCACGTGGAGAGGGATCCAGATCACAGGTGGTTGAAGCTGCACCAGGAGAAGTTCATCAAGGAGCTGGGGGAGAAGTATGGGATTGAGAATGAGCGCAAGGTTGCAACTCCCCTGCCAGCACAATTCAAGCTTGTGAAGGCTGCAGAGGATGAAGGGGTTGAAGCCGAGGAGCAGCAGCAATTTCAGTCCTTGGTGGGCAGCCTCTTGTACGCAGCAGTTCACACGAGGCCCGATATCTCTTTCTCGGTTGGGCAGCTGGCTAGGGTGGTGCAGAATCCATCAGAGGAGCAGGTGGATGCAGCTGAGCGTGTGGTGAAGTACCTGAACTCTCACCCAAGCATTGGAGTTCAATATTCCGCATCTGCACAGGTGAAGCAGAAAGGGGTGGAGGTGCTGAAAGAGAAGGGGGAGAGGCTTGGAGAAGGCAAGCTATTTCTCACTTGCTTTACCGATGCTACGTGGGCTTCTGAGAAGGAGGATTCCTCATCTGTGGGAGGATACATCTGCGTAGTTGGGGGAGGACCTGTCAGTTGGAGGTCCAAGAAGCAGACGGAGACGGCACTCTCTTCCGTAGAATCAGAGTACATGGCGATGTTCCATGGGGTGAAGGAGGTGATTTGGCTGAGGAGGCTGTTAGAGGAGATTGGCCAGGAGCAGAAAGTTGCTACGCCGCTGTTTTGTGATAGCAAGGGGGCTCTTGGGATGGCCAGAAACGCTGTGCTTCATGGGCTGAACAAGCACATGCGTATCAAGTGGCACTGGCTGCGTAAGGAGGTGAAGAGGGGGACGGTGCATCCGATCTACATCAAGACTCACCAGCAGCCAGCAGACTTTCTCACCAAGAGGCTTGCGGATGAGCCTCATTGGCGTTGTGTGCGCATGAGTGGAATGAGCATGAACTAGCATGGAATGACGGGGATGCAGCCGGCAGGCTGAGGGGGAGTGTGTTGGGTGCAAATGCACATTGCACGACATCCTGCCGTCTGTTTGTACGAGTATGCGTGTGCGAATGCATTTGCGTGTGAATGGTGTGTTCGTGTGTTTGTTTGCTTTCGCAATTTTCGCTTGATGCATTTGCAGGTACTCGCTCAATGTGCGCTTCGGCACAACATTGTATGCGCTATGAACAGTGCAAGCAGAAAGGACGAGCTCGCAAAGGAACCCAAGATGGAAGCTTTGCTGTTCGGTTGAGTTGATTGCGCAGATTCAGTTCTATCCAACTCGAAATTGTACTGTTTTGTTTGGTTAACTATAGTGTAGCAGGGAAGGCACTATAGGGGTACAATTTAGGTGAAGGTTGGATGTTGTTTGTCTGTATCTGCATGCTACAAGGCCAGGGGAAACCAGCGGAACCAGCATTTGGCTGGTTGGGCAAAGACAAAACAGGTTCTGTTTTTAGAACCTGAACCTGGTTGTTGTTTTCCCAGGTTGGAAAAACAGAACCAGAGGTTGTTTACCAACCTACCACCTGCTATTTTGTCCAGCCAGGTTGGTTCTGTTGCTTGGAATTATTTGGGATCATCCCTGGTTGTTCCCAGGTTGATTCCCAAGGTCCTTGCTAGCTAGAACTATTTAATCCTTCTCTGTTTGTACCTGAATATAGTCAAATTGATTCATGCGAATTCCTTCCTCGCTGGAATTTCGTTTCTGCGCTATTCGACGGCGGAATGCTACCCGAGTCAACGCTAGTATGCTAGCACTCCAACGCTAGGCAAACGCTGTCTGAGCCATAACTTCGTAATGGCAGAACTTTTCGCGAGGCAACTTGGCTCATTTTAAAGCTCTTGGAGCGAGCTTCGATATAGCGAATTCTCAGCTTAATCCGACCGACGGTCTGCACGGCACGCTGCGCGACGTTCAAGGTACTCTTGCTGTTTTGACTAAGTCCTTCTTGATCCCTCTCTCTACAAACTCGGACCCGAGGATAGGGGCTGGTCTTGTACCAGGCACCCAGGGACCCTTGGAGGTGACCCCGAGGAGAGGTTTTAAGTTTGATTAAGTCCTAATAGCTTGAGTTTATTAGGCCCTTACACCAACAACTTTGGTAGGTGGAGGGATGGGCTGAAGGAGTCCGTAGCGGTTGGTGGTGCGTGCTTTGAGTTGTTGGCAGGTTCGGCAGCTATGAACGAAGTCACGTACGTCAGCATGCATGCGTGGCCAATGGTAGTCGTTGGAGATGCGTGCGTAGGTTTTCTCAACACCGAAGTGGCTGCCGGTGGCGGTGTCGTGGTACTCGGAGAGTAGCAGCTGCCGTAAGGAGCGATCAGCAGGGACACAAATGGTCTTCGTAACGACGTTGTACCAAAATGGGTCTTCAAATAAGTAGGCCGGATCCTCGGGTGCTTGCTTGACAAAAAACTGGTCACGTTATAGGCGCGCTGAAACTTTGTGATGAAGGCATCATCCCATGTGATGCTGCTGGTTCCATGGAGTTGCAAGGGTGGGTTTGGAGTGTGAGGTGAAGGTGATGAGGTGGGGCTGGTGGGGGAGTGGTGGGGCTGGTTGGTGGTTGGTTGGGGCTGGTTGGTGGTTGGTTGGGGTTGGTCGGTGGGTGGTGGGGCTGGTGGTGGTGGTCGGGACAAGATGTCGGCTGGATTGAACTTTCCGGGGCGGTAGATAATCTGAAGTGAAGGGACAAACTGCTCCAAGAACTCAACCCATCGGGCTTGGCGGCGGCTGAGTACGGGCTGCGTTTTCAAGTGTTGAAGTGGGCGATGGTCGGTGTAGACGGTGACGGGCTGCAGCTCCACGTAGCAGCGCCATGTCTTGATTGCATGGACAATGGCAAGGAGCTCCCGATCGTGTGTTGCGTAGTTGCGCTCTGCCGGTTGAAGTTTGCGTGACTCGAATGCAAGTGGCTGCATCCCATGTCCGTGGTCTTGGCAAAGAATGGCACCAACAGCGACATCGGAGGCGTCGGTCCATATGAAGTATGGCCGTGATGGATCAGCAACGGTTAGGACCGGTGCAGAGGTGAGTGCCGATTTGATTGCGGTGAAAGCGGTCTGCTGCGGTAGTCCCCACTGAAAAACAGCTCCTTGGCGGAAGAGATCGGTCAACGGAGCGCAGATGTGAGAGAAGTTGAAGATGAACTTTCGGTAATACTTGGCGAGGCCGATGAAACTTTGCAGCTCCGCTACCGTGCGTGGTGCTGGCCAATCAGCAAGGCACTGGACCTTTGCGGGGTCCATAGCAATGCCTTTGGAGCTGATGACGTGGCCAAGAAAGCCGATGCTTGAACGGGCGAAGGTGCACTTGGAGAGCTTGGCGTAGAGGCGGTGTTGGCGGAGCGTGTCGAGGACGATGCGTAGGTGCTGAGCGTGTTCCTCGAGTGACTTGCTGAAGATGAGGATGTCATCGAGGAACACGATGACAAAGCGGTCGAGGAAGGGCCGAAAAATATCGTTCATGAGTCCCATGAACGTGGCTGGTGCGTTGGTGAGACCGAACGGAAGTACTCGGAACTCGAAGTGGCCGTAGCGGGTTCGAAACGCCGTCTTGTTGATGTCGTCTTCGGCGAGGCGGATCTGGTGGTAGCCGGAGCGTAGGTCAAGCTTGCTGAAAACCGTTGCTTCCCCAAGCATGTCAAACAACTCCTCGACACGGGGCAGCGGGTACTTGTTCTTGATCGTGATGGCGTTGAGGGCGCGGTAGTCGATGCAAAGACGCAGGTCACCTTCCTTCTTGCGAGTGAAAAGTACGGGGGCAGCGTATGGTGAGGTGCTGGGGCGGATGAAACCCTTTGCAAGAAGGTCATCGAGTTGTTGTCGAAGCTCCAAAGGTTCAGCGGTGCTCATGCGATAGGTTGGGCGCACGGGCGGTGTAGAACCTGGAATGAGGCGGATGCTATGGTCAATAGCACGCTCGGGTGGAGGTTCGGCGGGTAGATCATCGGGAAACACGTCCGTATAACCGTTGAGCAGATTTTGTATGGGTGGTGGTAGAGAAGTAGTTGATGCTTCAGATTCGGGAGCCGTGAAGATGACGAGGAGATGATGAGGAGGAGGTGGTGAAGGAGGGGTGGGGGCTGGTGGATTGACAACTTCAGAGAAGGGGCGGAAGAGGTGACGACGTGGCTGCTGGGTTGGGTGGGGTGGGGAAGGAGGAGGTGTGTTGATCACTTCGGGGGAGCCGGGTGGTGTTGGCTGCTGCGCGGGGGCTATGATAGGAGGAGGGAGAGGGGGGATATGGGAGGCTGGAGGTGGGGCAAGGTGGGGTGGATGGGTTGATGAGGCTGAAGTTGTTGGTGATGACCATGGGCGACTGTAGGAGCGGGATGGGAGGTCGTAGTTGCCGACGGTGACCGTTGCGTTACGCCAATAAATTCGCGGTCCAAGCTGGTACAACCACGGTCGTCCGAGCATGCCTTCGTAGCCGCCGAGGTGCATTTGCTCGAACGTGACCGTCGCCTCCAGACTTCCGAACATGCAGTGCACGGGGAGGAGGGTAGGTCCGCAGCGCCGTCGAGTACCGTCGGCCATGATCACGTCTTGCGGGTTGCTAATGGGATCTTCGGGGAGAGAAAGTTCAGCAGCAATTGAGGGAGAGAGGAAATTAGCTGAGGCGCCGGTGTCAAGCAGAAAAACAACGTAGCGATCTTTGATTTTTGCCCATAGGATGATGGCGGGGTACGGAACGTTTGACGTGTAGAGTTCGGAGGTGCCGATGGATAATGGGGTCGGGAGAAGCGGGGCATGCGATGCGCCAGAGGTCTGCCCCACTGCTACTGGCGCTGTCCGTTTCCCGGAGACCTTTCGAAGTTGCGGCGGTTCGGGCAGTGTCGCTTGATGTGGCCGACTTTCCCGCACGAGTAGCACGTGAGCGTGGATTGGTTGCGTGTGCGCTGGTCCACCACACCGAGCTCCATGGGAGTAGGACCGTTGGCGCGGATAGTAGGGCCAGCCACTGCGTGCTGCCCGGTTCGCCCTTGGAATCGCTGGTACGCTGCAAAGTTGATGGTGTCAAAACGCTCGGCGACACGAATCATCTCATCCAACGTCGCAGCGCCAATCTCGGTGCGGATTTTCGGCTTCAGCCCACGCTTGAATTTGTCCATCTGTTCAGCAGCAGGGATGTCAGGAATCTCAAGCACGAGCTCGCGGAAGCGATTGATGTACTCAGCGACCGAGCGGTGTTGGCGTAAATCAGCAAGGTTGTCACGCGCGCGCTCGATGGCGTTGACCGGTTCGAAGTTCATTAGGAGCGATGCAGAAAATTCTTCCCATGTTGAAATTGTAGCGTGGCAGCTCTGCCACCAAGTAGCAGCAGCTCCCCGCAGCATCATGCCGGCGTGCCGAGCCCACTCCGCCCGGTTGACATGACAAAGGGAGAGGTATTCCTCCACTTGGAAAAGCCACCGTCGCACCGGTAAGTGACGTTTTCCAGGGATGAACGGTTCAGGTTCGGGTGCCTTCGGTCGTGCAGAAACCACAGCAGGTGCTGGCGCCGGCACCTGTGTGCCCAGGAGTCCACGTTCCTGGAGTTCGCCGAGAATCCGGTCACGCACCTCGCGTTCAATCTCTCGGCGCATATTAGCAACAAACTCGTTCCAGAGTTCCGGCGTCATATCCGACGGCCCAGCCATAGGGTCTAGAATATGGCGGGAGCGTGCGACGTGACTAACCAGGCTCTGATTACCAGTGAAACGTTGCTGGCAGGGATGTAGTAGCCTTAGTAGGCTTGGAAAACGGGTATAGGGAGCACTCTAGAGTTCTCTGGAATTTTCACTATGACTTCAACAAATTTCACACACAATTTTATAGGATGCATTCACAAATCGAGTCGCACTACCAAGTCGCGACACTCTGAATTTCTTATTGGTAACTCTACCCCTTGAAATGAACCTTGCCGTGAAATTCAGAGATTGATTGCGATGCGGGATTGGACGGCGAGCTTGGTTACGGGGCTGTAATTTCGTCGGCACCGTTGGCGAAGTCGGCGAGGGGTCGGAGCTTGACATTTCTGCGTTTCGTCATTTTCGCGCGAGGGTGTGGTTTGGGCTGCGTGTCTTCAGGTGGGCGCCCAAATGCTGGGAGGGGAGGCTGACCAATCCCAACCTTGCGTGGTTTGGGAGTTTGCAGCCTCCCACTAGCCGGTGGGTTGGCACTGTGCGGCTGCCCAACAGTAACAGTGGGCTGCCGCACTGTTGCAACAAATCACTCGCGTACGCTCTTTCCTCTCATCCCTCTCTAGCTTCGCTCTCTCTTGTGACTAGCTCTCAGCCTTCCGTTGCCGTTTTCATTCAGCGTTAGCATGGCCTCAGTTTCCCGCTCAGATTATCCGTCATATGTTGCAGCGCTGAGCTTCTGGAAGAGTCTCGGAAGGGAGGACTCGACGGCATCACGCCGCGTTCAGCCGCTGGGCGAGTCGTCCAGCGGCGGATCGAACGACACGAGCCGTTCTTCCGCCGTCACGGCCCGCTGCAGCACCAACAATGGCG
This sequence comes from Closterium sp. Yama58-4, assembly GCA_947470075.1. Taxonomy (NCBI): domain Eukaryota; kingdom Viridiplantae; phylum Streptophyta; class Zygnematophyceae; order Desmidiales; family Closteriaceae; genus Closterium; species Closterium sp. Yama58-4. Next base: position 77,179 of record CANIUD010000902.1, on the reverse strand, counting down.
ATTCTAGCAATGACGCCGGCGCCGGCTGCAACGACAACTGCTCTCCCGACGACACAGCAGCAGCGCCAATGCTTCCAGTGCTTCCACCTGTGACGTCGCATCAAGCGCCGACGCGAGATCCGGCTTCAAGGTCAGATCAAGTGGCGCTTAAAGCGGCCAATTGTGCCAAATCGGAAACTTCGGCTGCAACGTCGGATTCCGCAGCATCGCAACGTGCAGCATCAGAATGTGCAGAGTCGGACCCTGCAGCTTTAGACTCTCCAGCATCGCAACCTGCAGCATCGGCGGAATCTGCTGTGTCGGCGGATTGTGCAGCGTCGGCGGAATGCGCAGCGTCGGCAGAATGTGCAGCGTCGGCGGAATACGCAGCGTCGGAGGAACGTGCAGCGTCGGCGGAACGTGCAGCGTCGGCGGAATGCGCAGCGTCGGCGCAATGCGCAGAGTCGGCGGAATGTGCAGCGTCAGCGGAGTGTGCAGCGTCGGCGGAATGTGCAGCGTCGGCGGAATGTGCAGCGTCGGCGGAATGTGCAGCGTATCTCTAAAGCTATACGCGTCTGCTCAGGTAGCTACCCAGTGTGAGTGTCGTCGCCTGTCGCACCAGAATCTAAATAGAAAAACAACAGCAGGTCACCTGGTCGTCGCCTGTCTCCTCCTTTCGCGGCGAGGAGGTCGTCGACGTAGACCAGCACCCAGCAGGTCACCTTGTCGTCGCCGACCTTGAAGTACAGAGCCTCGTCGACCTGACTCTTCTTCCAGCCAGCGCCGACCAGCACGTCGTTGAGCGCCAAGTACCACAGCAGCGGCGACTGCTTCAGCCCGTAAAGGCTCTTCAGCAGCTTGCACACCCGGCCGGACCCGTCGTTGAAGTAGTCCGGCTGGTACATGTACAGCACCCGGTCGAGCTTGCTCTGCAAGAAGGCGTTCTTCATGTCGAGCTGCATCAGGTTGAAGTCGAGGACTGCGACGATGCTGAGGAAGATCCTCAGCGTGACGTAGCTGCTCACCGGCGCGTACGTCTCGTCGTAGTCATTGCCATACACCTGCGTGAAGCCTTTCACGACCAGCCTCGCCTTTTCGCGCTCGACAGTGTCGTCGATGCGGTACTTCGTGGTCAGCACCCACCGGTTCTTCACCCCCGGCGGGCGTTCGACCAGCTCCCAAGTGCCCATGTTGATGAGGCTACGAATCTCCTCCTCCATGGCTGCCTTCACCGCCGGGCCCTTCCAGCTCGCTAACGCCTCCTTCACCGTCATGGTCGAAATGTCCCAAAAGTGCTCGGGATCAGCGTGCATGTCGGGGTCGAGCTCCGAAAACTCCTCATCGTCTTCGGCGTCATCGTACGCCAGGTCGTCGTCGTCCACATCGTAGACCGTGGTGAAGGCAGCGGGGACGAAGAAGTCGGGTGGCCTCCGAATTCGGCCCGACGTCCGAGGTCCGGGCTACACCTCCACCACGTCACTCGATGTGCCTTCATCGAACTGCTCCCCTGTCGTCCGCTCCTCTGAAGCGAGCTCCGCGTTCGACTGCTCCCCTGACAACGGCTTCTCTTACACGCACTTCTTGTTCGAGAGCTCCCCTGTCGACGGCTTCGCGGTTTTCTCCGTGGGCTTCTTCGCGGTCTCCTCCGCGAACGGTCTCCTCCGCGATCTCCTCCGCGGTCTCGTCCGCGGTTTTCGAGGTGTTTTTCGCGGCTTCCTCCGCGGTGTTCTTCGCGGCTTCCTCCGCGGTGTTGTTCGTGGCTTCTTTCGCGGCGTCCAACGTTGGCTGCACATCCGCGGCCCGCTTCTCCGCGACTGGCTGGGCATCGCGTCGGCCACCGGCGATGCTCTTGGCCGGCGCCACAGGCGACTCCCCACGACTCCCCTCATCGCCGGAGGCCGACACCGAAGGCAAGCCACGCTGTCCGACTGGAAGGGGAGGGGAAGAAGGGGCAGGAGATGCAGGGGCGACCGCAACATCCTCACCAACCTCGGCGAGCAGAGGAAGCGTCGCCGTCGAGGTGTCCGTCGGCGGGTTGGCCCGCGTCCGCCCCGACGCGGGCCCGAATTCCGACTTCCACACCTCCAGCGAAAAATTTTCGTAGAACACCACGTCCGACGTGGTGACCACCCGGTTGTCAGCAATATCAAGGAGCTCCCAGCCCTTGCTCTCCTCCGACACGCCGAGGTGAAGGCCCCACCGGGCCTTCGGCTTCAGCTTCCCACCGCGCTGCTGCTATGGGACGAGAAATTGTGCCATGCAGCCCCACACCCGCGCCAGTGACAGGTCGGGCTTCTGCCCGGTGAGAAGCAGGTACGGCGTCGTCCCCGCGGGCAGCGACGACCGCTCCAGGCAGTTGCGAACCCAGACGGCCTGCCGCAGGGCGAGATGCCACCAGTGGTGCTACACGCCTATGTGTAGCAGCATCGTCCGCACCGACTCCACCACCGTCCTCATCTCCCGCTCCGCCATGCCATTCTGCTGCGGGGTGTAGGGGCAGGTGAGGTCGTGGACGATTCCCTTGCCATCCACGAAGGCAGTGAACTCCCGGCCGAGGAACTCCCCTCCTCGGTCAGAGCGCAGCTGCAACACCGACTTCTTCGTCTGCCGCTCCACCAGCACCAGCCACTTCTGGAACTCCAGCAGCACGTCTGACTTCTTGGCGACCGGCCGCACCCACACGTAGCGGGTCTTGCGGTCCTTCAGCAGCAAGAAGTACAGGCTGCCGTCCTTGGCAGCCACGCGAAACGGCCCGCACAGGTCGATGTGCACGACGGCCAGAGCGTCCTTGGCGTCGGAGCCTTTGTCGGGGAAGCTCTGCCGCGCCAGCTTCCCACCGACGCACGAAACGCAGGGCGAGGCAGCGCCGGACGCCGACTTGAGGTCCAGCCCGGTGGCGACTTCGTGCTTCGCCGAGCTCAGGATGGTGTCCATACCGACGTGCGCGAGCCTCGCGTGCAGTCTGTCCGGCGTCGCCTTCGTCGCCGAGACGATTGCCCGCAGAGCCACTTCCTCCGCTGCAGTCGACACCGAGCAGGGACGCAGGTCGGTGCAGAGGACCCGGCCGGAGTACGTTGCGCGACCAAGCACGTCGCCCGTCGCCGAGACGAGCAGCATGCCGTCGCCGTCCTCCTTCAGCTTCACGCCGTGCTCCTTCAGCTGGCCGGATGACAGCAGGTTCGCGTGCACGCCGGGGACGTACAGCACGTCGGGGATGAGCACCCGCTTCCCGGCCTCCCCTTGCAGCGCAACCGTGCCCCGTCCCTTGACGTCCTGCAGCGCCCCATTGAAGCCGCGCACGTGTTTAACGTCGCCGCTCGGCCCCATGTCGACGAAGACCTCCTTCGTCCCCATCAGGTGGTGGGAGCAGCCGCTATCCAGCAGGACCACCGCCGGGTTCGCCTGCACCGCTGCTGCCATCGCCCGGAAATCCTCACCGGCCTCCGGCGCCAGTGAGACGGTCGGCTCCACGACGCCGACTTGTCGTCGCTCCCCTTTCCGCCAGCAGAGGAGTCGGCGTCCTTCGCCGAGGTCGACTTGGTCGACTGCTTCTCCTTGCGCGGCTGGTTGCCTCGACGTGGACGAGGACTGGCCGACCTCCCGCGGCCTCCCTTGGCGTCGTCGTCGTCGGATTCGCTGCGGTCGGGACACTCGAAGGAGAGGTGGTCGGGGCTGTGGCAGATCCAGCATTCCCGACGCCGACTTCCTCCTCCGCGACCGCCTTCCTTCGCCGACTTGCCCTTGTCGGCGTCCTTGGCCGGCTTCCCACCTCCGCTACCACCGCTGCCGGGCTTGCCGCGCTGCCCTGGTCGGCTACCTTGCTTCGCCGGGGCGGCGTAGTTTGCCTGCAGCAGGAGCTCCGTGGACTTCTCGGCCTCCTGCATCGCCTCATCCTGCAGGATGTACGAGGTGAGGGAATCCTCGTTGAGCGTCGCCCGCGTGCTCGGCGCCACTGACAGCCGCTTCAGCAGGTTGTAGCTGCTCGTGAGTCCCTTGATCACATGCGTGACGTACGACGCCGTAGAGTAATTCACGCCGGCCATCCTCATCATGGCGAGGAGTCGCCGAGCACGATTTCAATAGTCGGTTGCCGTCTCCTGCTCGCCCATCCGCAGGTGTGACAGCTGCTCCTCGAGCTGGCCGATGTACAGGTCGTCGGTGACCTGGTACGTCGTCTCGATGAAGTGCCACGCTTGGTGCCCGGCGTCAAGGTGCTCTCTGCACCACTTCAAGGCGATCTGCACGCCCGGCGAGCAGCACCGCGAGATGACCATGAAGGTCAGCAGCTGCACGGCACGAAACTCCGCACGCAAGTCGGGGTAGATCTCCTCCGGCGTCGCCACGGTCCCACGAGCGAAACCGATCAGCCTAGCCATCTCAAGTTGGGGCTCGATCGCCTCCTTCCAGGTGAGGATGTCCGGTCGACCGACCAGCGGGGGGGTGACCTGGATCCTGTCCGGCGGAAATTTGAAGTAGCCGTAGCTCGGCGCGATCCCTTCCGCGGTCACGTGTGACGCAGACATCGACGCCACACCACTTCGTCGTCCTCCGACGTAGCCCTGCGAGGTCCCTGCAGCCGCCGACGACTGCATCCCTCGCGCCTGAACGCCGCCGACTTCACCGGCGTGTATCACACCTCTCTGCCACGATGTACCTCCCGCACTGCTACCGACTTGGCCTCCATCGGCGTTGACGCCCACGTCGACGCCGCCCTCGGTGTTCACCGGTCGAGGAGAAGCTGGCCGAGAAGGGTGCTCCGTCACCCATAGGGAACGGATGCCAGCCTCGACGACCGCCCAAGGCAGGTCGCCATACTCGTTGGCCTCGTGCTTCCTCCTCGCGCTTTCCAGCCGTGCCTCTAGGGTGTCCACCACCCCCGTGTCACCTACGGCTACTACCATCGTGACAACCGCACAGCTGCCGGCCTACGAACAACTTAGGTAAGGGGCAACGAAGTCGACTAGACTGAAAGGTAGGTCGGGTGCCGTCCACGCTCACCGCACCATGCGGAGATAACTAGTGCAACGGGAGCTAGACTACGGGCTAGGCACGGTTGCTCGTGTGATCTCTGCGTTCGTTCGTTCCTTAGTCGTTTCCAAGTGCTAACACTGCTTGCTAGTTCACGAGGAAAATTTGCAAGAGTTTCACTAGGAAATCATCACAACAAAAAGTTCAGAATGAATCAATCAACATTGGCAACACTGACTACATCAGACCTAGCAAGGCTTGCTGGTCCACTGCCAGCGCAGCACGGTCGACCGCGTGCCAGCACAACTCTGTCGACCGCGCTCCAGCAGAGCAGAGTCGCGGCTTGCCAACGTTGCAAGTCCGCGGTGCGCCAACGCTGCAGTATGTCGGCTGCACAGCGTCGCATCCGCGGGACAACGGTGCACCAGCTTCGCAGGTGCGTGCAGCTGGTTGGCGCCCAACTCCCCGTCACATGCCCAGCGCAGACACTTCGCCCGTGACGGCGCCCACCAGCCACGTCGACCTCGGGATACCACCCCCGAGATCGCCATCGTAGATAACATCCCCGGCGACTTTCGCGTACGTCGCCCGGGTATCCTGGTTGACCGGGTACTTCGCGGTCCTCCCGCGGTTTCTCGGTCACCGCGGTCCTCCGCGGTTTCATGGATCCACAATACCCCGTCGCTCCGCGGTCCCCCACGATTTCGTGGCTCCGCGGTCCCCCACGATTTCGTGGCTCCGCGGTCCCCCACGATTTCGTGGCTCCCACGGGCCACTGCAATTTCGTGGCTCCCACGGGCCACTGCAATTTCGTGGCTCCCACGGGCCACTGCAATTTCGTGGCTCCCACGAAGTCGGATCCGCCCAAGCGAGGACGGGGCCAAACACAACTCCCGTTGACACAAAGTAACATTCGGCCCAACCAGCTGCCGTGCAAAGCTTGGGAAGTTGCTGCTGTGGGATTTGGAGGAGAAGAGCAGCTGCATCAAGGACCTGTGGCAGCTGCCCATCATCCCTTGGAATGGGAAACCACCAGCAACGGCAAAGGCAGCGGCAGCGGCTAAGGCAACTGCGGGAGGAGAGGAGACTGCACCAACTGCTGGGGCCCTAGATGCAGTCAAGAAGGTGCAGCAGCCACAACGACCACATGGTGAGGTTCTTGCTGGTGTGGATGCAATAGCTGCATGGGCAAAGGCTTCATCTGGGAGTGGTGAGGCCGATTGGGAGACGTGGCACGAGAGGTTGTGCCACATCAACATTCCGATGCTGCAGAAGTTGGTGAAGGATGGGAGCTTGAAGGGGTTGGAGGTGAAGGGGGCAGCAAAGGAGATTGGGAGCTGCCCTACATGCCTTGAGACAAAATTCACCAAGTTTTCTTTCAGCAGCAGCACGGGACCAGCCAAGGCAGCACTCGCGCTTATGCATATGGATGTGGTGGGCCCCACGAGGGCCCTTTCTCTCTCGGGCAGCCGCTATTTCCTGACCATTGTGGACGACCACACGCGTGCAGTGTGGGTGTACCCTCTCAAGACTAAGGGGGATGTAGTAGCAGCTGTTTTGAAGGAGTGGATGCCAAGAGCTCAAAGGGAGAGCGGACACAAGGTGAAGGTGATCCGCACTGACAACGGGGGAGAGCTTATTGGCGCGGATTTTGAGGGGGAGCTGAAGCGCAAAGGGATTCAGCATCAACTTACAGTGCCCTACAACCCGCAGCAGAACGGCGTGGCTGAGCGGTTCAACCGGACCCTGCAGGAAGGTGCCCGCACTCTCCTTGGGCGTGCAGGGCTGCCGGATCCGTTTTGGGTGACTGCACTACGGCAGGTTGTCGTTGTGAAGAACAGGGTGCTGGCGACTGTGGGGGACAAGCAGTGGATCCCCTACACCAAGTGGTATGGGAGTGCACCAGCAGTCAACATGCTGAGAGCTTACGGCTGCATGGTGGTGTTTCATGTGCCGAAGGAGAAGAGGGGAAAGTTGGAGGCTTCTGGGAGATGGGGTGTGCACTTGGGACTTGCTAAGGATCACAAGGGCTGGTTGATATGGGACTTGACCAGCCAGCAGCTGACTGTGTCAAGGGATGTGAAGTTCCTTGAGTCTCTGTACTACAAGGAGTGGAAGCAGCAGCAGCAGAAGCTTCCTACTACACCGCTGATCGTTGAGGCCGATGAGGTGCAGCGGCCTTCAAGGCAGGTGGAAGTCTCTGTGTCGGAGGAGGAGATCTCTGGGGTGACTGAGGATGGGGGAGAACCTGAGGTGGAGGAGCAGCAGCAGCAGCAGCAGCAAGAGGCTCCAACGCGTGACCAACGTCCGCATGACCGTCCTAGGAGGGATGTGCGCCCTCCTAACAGGCTGACCTATCCCAGCTTTGGAAAGCCAAGTGTGGTACCTGCTGGGAGTGTGGCTGAGCGAATGAATGAGGATGAGATAGCCTATTGCTGTGGGGCTACACCGAGAAGGTTTGGAGGATAGTGCCCTGACAGATGCTCCAGAGGGATGCTGCAGACTTGAGCAAAATGGAGATGTTGGAAGTGGGATGTTGAAAGGAGATGACTGTCTATTGGGATGAGTATTGGAAATGAATGAAACTTGCTGGAATGAGTGTGCATTGAGGGTGCATGCATGAGCAGTGACATGTGGGATGATGGTTGGCAGCCAGAGGGGGAGTTTGTTGTGTGATGCTATCATTCGCATTCACGTCTGTCTGCCTCCCATCATGTGTTCGTGCGTTGCATGCGTGGTGTGAACGTGTGCAAGAGTTTGTGTTTTGTGCGGTTTGGATTTTCTGAGTGTGTGTGAATGTTATTCAGATTGAGCAGATATCTCAAGTGACTCTTCTGCTCAAGTGCTTTCCGACGAGCCAAGGATCGCTTCAATCGGAGCACGAACGAGGAAGTTACGAACGGTTGAAGTTCGTATGCTCTTGAAATTCGGTTGTGGTGACTATGGGAAGTTGTGGGGTTGATTCTATATGGGGTATAGACTTTTGGGGGTTGGGAAATTCGTAACTCCTACTGTAGATGCTGCCATGTGGTTGGGTGAAGCCAAACCAGGTTGGCAAGTGTGGCCAAGTGGGGTGAGGTGGATTGTGGAGGTTGGGAAAATAACAAGGTTGAAAAGGTGGGTTACCTATTGAGAGGGAAATTGTGTGGCATGGGGTTTCCTTGGTTGGAGACTCCCTTGGGACCTTCCCTCTCTCCTCCCCTTCCCTCCTACCTGGTTTAGTTCTACTCCAACTCTCTTGTGTGTGAACTTATGTGAATCTTTGAGTAAATTGTGATTGAGTTAATATTCTATGGCAGCATACCCCCCTGTGTGCCGAAACGGATAACTCACGATTTAGTTCACCATTTGATGTGATTCAACTTGGGAATTGTAGCCACGGTTTAGAGCTACATCATATTCGGTTTTCGTGAGATTCTAAATGTGAACTTTTCTTCGACGACGATTCTTGTGAACGCGACGTTTCTGTCCAGAATTCTAAGCCAACGATTTTGAGTTATTTGGGCACCAAATCTTCGTAGACCCCGTCGTTAATTTATAACAATTATCGTGTTCTAGTTTTATCGTTAACATGCCTTCTTCTGGCGGCGCGTGTCGCTCAGCTTCGGCGATGGCGGCGAGACCACCGCCGGCAACCGCGCTTGTTGAAGCAGCGGGCGTGTGGCAATCCATGCAGATGCCGTCAGGGTCAGGTGGTGTGGCGCCAGTTTGCGTGGGTGAGCGTGATGTAGTACCTACGGCCTCCTTTCAGGATGTTTCCAATCCCTGCGGTGAATGTGCTCAAAGCGCAGTGGAATGAGATCAATCAACTCGTTCGAATCGACGCTGCAGTCGGGAATATAAAAATCCAGAATGTACACCCCGTTCAAAGTGTGCTCGTCTGATCTGCCTGCGTGATGTTGTCGGCGATGAGTAGTGCAGCAGGATGTCGCGTGTGTCACGATCCGTGCTGAGTTCGAAGCCGCATTTCATGAGTTGAGCGGTGGAAAGCAGGTTGAAGCGCAGGTTCTGGACGATCAGCACATCATTAAGTGTGATGTGCGTGCGGCTTCCCCGTGCCTTGAGCACGACGATGCCTTGCGCGCTTGCGCGCAGGCGGGTATTGTTGGCCACACTTACGTAGGTGACTGTTGGGGTTGCGACAAGATGCTCGGACCCCTCCATGTGCTGCTCTCAGCAGCTGTCCAGGTACCAGGTGTTGTAGCGCTTGTTGTCGTCATGTGCGAGCAGGACCAGATGCGGCGTGACGATGTGCGGTGTGTCAAATTTAAGAAATTGTTTGCGCGAGATCCAATCGATCGGTGCCGCCCGCGTATCAGGTATGTCGGGGGGCTTTCAAGCAGCGGGACTGGGAGATTCCAGTCCTGGATGTCGTCGTCACTGAAGTCGTGGCGAGTGCTGAGCAGATTATTGTCCGTGAACGCCTCGATTGGATGGCGTGCTGGCTCTGGTGACGGTGAGCGCACGCGGCGACGGCGGGATCCGCCTGTCATGGCCATGATCCCCATGACGTTGGGGGCTGGAGCAGGCGGTGATGGCTGCTGCTGCAGGGGTTTAGATTGCGCGATAGGGGTTGATACCCCTGGGCTGTATGCGTGTCGCTTCGTGCGTCTTGTTGGCTGGACCAAGTGCTCGGATTGGTCTAGCGAGTGCGAGATCGGGTTTTGCATCGATCAGCCAAGTGCCCAAAATTTCTGTAGATTTTGCAGTAAAAGCGTCGCGATCGTCGCTCTTCTGTGTTCTCCGCGTAGAAGGCGAGGTGTTCACGGTCTCGTCGTGGCGCTGGTCGCTGCTGATCCATGCCTCTTTGTTCGACGAGAAGGCGGTGCATAGGGCGGCCTCCGAGATGACCCCCTGCTGTCGGAGAAGCGCCTTACAGGGCCGCCACTCTGGGCCGAGCCCCTGGAGCACGATGTTCACATAAATCTCCTCTGAGATCGTGCTCCCCAGTTTCACGATTTGATCGTGTAATCTCCGACAGCGATTAATGTAGCTGTTGGCCTTCTCTCCAAGGGCCATTTTTGTCTCCAGTAACTGCTAGAGCAGGCAGCTCGAAGAAACCAAATCTTTCAGTTGGTACACGCCATTCAGGTGTTGCCAGGCATCAAGGGCTGGAGCAGACGATGTCTTGTACGAGCGAATGCTCCTTTGCTCCGCCGGCGACATGTTTCTCAGTAGGACGTCGTACGCCATTGCTGATATAACTAAAGGATCAGGTGAATAGAATAAGCCTGTTGAATCTAGGAGGAGACAATAAAGTCTCTGTAGTGACCTTGTTGTACAATGGTTGAAAGAGAACAAGATAATTATAAGATAGGAGTACAAGAGATTAAATAGCAAACTCGCTAGTCATGTACTCTGAGGGGTACATTCCCTTATTAACTGTATTACATAACTACAGTAACCACGACTATTCCCATTCTCGAATGTTACCATGTTGCAACGAACAACTTTCGCGCCGTTACTGGCTGGTCAAGGGTCACAACCGCTGACTACCCTCGACGGTTGACCTTCGGGTGACCCTCGACCTTCCGCATGCTCTATATGAGCTATTCCAGTACTGGTATAGTGCCTGGTTCTGCTAACAGCTGATGCATTAGTGGGATGCCTTCGGGAATGCTTATATAACCTTTCGGTTATTCCAACACTCCCCTTCATTCCTGAAGGTGGGTCACGTGGGACTTCTTGGTCTGATCCCGTAGAGGTCGGCGCAGTGCTGATACTGCTGACGTGGCAATTTCTTATGTTAGGAAATCAGCTGCCATGTCACCGGTTGGGCAGTACGTGAGTTTGACTCTCCCCTTGTCGATTTCGTCCTTGAAGAAGAAGTAGCGAAGTGCAATGTGCTTCGTGCGGATTACAAAGCCGGGCTTGTTCGCGATCTTGATCGCGCTCTGATTGTGGCAGAGTAACGTGAAGTGTCTGTTCATCGTCACTTTCACTTCTTGCAGGAGCTCTATTAGATACAGTCCTTCGCGAACAGCTGCGCTGGCGGCGATGAACTCAGCTTCACCTGACGAGAGGGCGATGAGTTCTTGCTTCTGAGAGTTCCAAAAGATGAGCCCAGCAGGTTGGATTTGGAAGATGATTCCTGTGCGGGAGCGCGTGTTGTCAACATCCCCTGCGTGGTCAGCATCTGCGTAGCCACAAAGGTGTAGAGTGGCGGTGAGGTTAGTTTCATAGGTGAGTCCGACGTCAGGAGTAAAGATGAAGTACTGCAGTGCTCGGCGTAGATCCAGTAGATTCTCCCCTTCAGGTCGCTTCAGGTACTGTGCGAGCTGGCTTGCGACGTAGGAGAGATCGAGCCGGCACGTGACGGTGGCAAACAGGAGACATCCTAGCTGCTGTTGGTAGAGCCGATGATCATCAATGGAGAGAGGTGTGTTGTTCGGCTCATGAGTAGGAGGAGGAGTACAGTAGGGAGTGGTGAGGTTGTTTGGAGCGATGGTGAACCGCTTCGCGAGTGTTTCGATGTATTTGGCGGCGGTCTGAATTGGAGAAGCGGACTGAGTGACAAGTCCCAAAAACTAGATGACGTTGTGATAGATTGTCACCTCGAGCGTCTCCTTGATGTCAGCTTCGAACTGGTCCAACAACTCCGCGTCATTGTCTGTGTAGAGGAGATCGTCGACATACGCAACGAGGAGAATGAACTTGCCGCGCGATTCCCGTCTGTACATCCCGAGGTCATGTGGCAGCTGGGTGAAGCCAAGCTCAATGAGAACGGAGTGGAGATACTGCTGCCACAGGCAAGGTGCCTGCTTAATTCCGTAAAGGGATTTCTGAAGAAGACACACGGCGCCATCGTTCTTTTCGAAGGCATGCGGCTGCTCGACGAAGATGATGGCGTAAATGGGGGCGTAAAGGAAAGCGCTGCCGACGTCTATTTCGCGGAGCGACCGCTGCTGTTTGACGGCGGCGATGCAGATGAGGATGCGCACCGAGGTGTGGCGTCCGACAGGTGCGTAAGTGAGGGTGAAGTCCACCAAGTGCATTTGCTCGAAACCGCGCACTACCCACCGCGCCTTGTATTTGTCAATGGAGCCGTCCGCCAGGGTCTTGATGCGGAAGACCCACTTGCCGCTGAGAATTTTCCTCCCCTTTGCCGATGACCGAGGGACCAGCTTCTTGGTGCCACGCCTTTTCAGCGACGCGACTTCTGCGGCCATGGCTGCTCTCCACTTCTCACTGTCGGGGCCAGACCGAGCTTGGCGAACAGCTGTTGGTTCTTTGGGAGAATCGTAGCGAACAGCGACAGCAAGACCGAGAACGCGGAGGCCGGTTTCGTTGGTCTTTTCGTAGTGGAGGTGGTCGTAGTCGTGGAAGCTAGTAACTTCGACTACGTCATCGTCACTTTCGTTGCCGAGGCGGAGGGTGTTTTGCGAAGTGTTGGGCCGTGGTAACTCTGCATCCGGGGATCGTCGCGCCTCGCTGGTGTAGTTGTGAGCTTCACGAGTCGTATCATCCAGATCGAATTGGTGTACAGGGATGAAGGTTGGAGTTTGGAGCAGGCTTGTAAGGGGGATGCTGGGTGCAGTATCCATGGGGGTGACATCGGTCGCGTCTGCATCTTCCGCCAGGTCAGCTTCGTCGTGTGACGTGGCGAAGCTGCGATGTCCCTCGAAAACCCTCTCTGGCGCCTTGTCAGCTTCCTGGTGCTCCTTGAACAGTGGCAGGGTCAGCTTCTCGTAGAAGATGCAGTCACGTGATTTCGTCACTTCGTGTGTCGCGTAGTCTAGCACGATCCACGCCTTGTATTCTTTTTCGATTCTGTGGTGGACCCCCCATCGTGCCCGGTCAGAAAAGTTTTCGGTCCTTGCAGTGTGGGGTCTGTACTGTACCATGCAGCCGAACACCCGCAGCAGACGCGTGTCCGCTTTTCTGCCCGTCCATGCCCTGTAAGGGGAATTGTTGTTCTCGAGGCTTCGCGAAGACAGCAAGTTGTGCAGCCGAACAGCGTGATTCTTCGCAAACAGCCAATATCTGGTTGGGATGGCCGACTGCTTCATCAGGGCCCTCATCCGTGTAGCGAGGCTCCTGTTTGTCCGTTCTGCTACTCCTTGTTGCTCGTGAGCGTAGGGCAGGGACACCAGGTGCTCAATCCCCTTCTGCTTGAAGAGTTCCTTGAACTCCGTTGAGAAAAACTCCAAATCCCCGTTTGTCTGGTAGCTCTTCAGCTTCAGCTCGGATTGACGCTCAGTCCGCTTCATCCACGCCACGAAGCTTTCGAAGGCAAGAGAGCGACAGTCGGTGTTGATGGCCAAGAGGTAGCGCGTGCATGCATCGATGAAAGTAAGCGTGTACTGTTCGCCATTGAGCCCTTCGTGGCTAAGAATCATGAAGTCGTTGTAGGCCTTGTCCAACGGCTTGTATCGTTCGTATCCCGGAGGTAAGTCGGGAAACGGCTTGTGGGTGAGCGATGCTGTTGGGCAGACGGTGCACGGCGGGTCAGCCGAGTCCGCGGTGAGGGAACTGGTTCGAGGCAGGAGGAGTGCGCCGTCGTCGAAAACATCGGCTTTAAGCGAGTTCTTGAGTGTGGCGTGTGAGGGGTGTCCGAGTCGCCGGTGCCAGGTTTCAGGATCCGCACGATTGCCGACAGTCTTCTGATAATATTTGTGCCGTGCTGATTCGTTGTCCTACTCCTTTCCAGGTCCCGTGTCAGCGGCGGCGTCGGCGTCAGCTGCAAAGGCTCGAACAGAGTTTTGCTCCAGGAGGGCGCGCGGAATTCCGATGATGTCATCAGTGTCAGCGGCATCAACCTGCTTGCCCGTGACGAGTAGATGCGTTGACGGTGGCGGCTTCGGTCTTGGCCAATCATGGACGGGGAGTCCCGTCATTGGAATCCGAAAGTAACTGTACTCAGCACCGATGACTTCAATTTCTTGCGGCCCTTGTTCTGGTGACGGTGGTTCTTCCGTAGGTTCTGATAATTCCGCTGTTTCTCCGAAAATTCTTTAAGTCACTTCTTCTTCTGACTCCTTTGCTGCGGGTTTAGGTGTGTCAGGAGCATATTGATCGGGAAGAGGAGAACCTCCCTAGCTGGTACCACGACTTGCCCAGTATGGGTCGACCGCCGCCACTTCCGCGGGAGGAAGTCTCGTAGTTTCATCGTAGTTCCGCGGTCCCCAGCTTTCTCCTCCGGCTGAGGTTCCCAAGTCGCCACCAGCGGCTTCTCCTTCTTATGCCGTGGCGGCGCCCCATCCAGCCGCAGCTTCTTCTTCTTCTCCTGACAAGACGGCGCCCCATCCGCTGGTGCCTGCTTCCTCTGCCGCTGAGACGGCGCCCCATCCACTTGCGGCTGCTTCTTCTGGAGTCATAATTTCTCCCCAGGGACCATGTGCTGGCTTGGGAGTGCCCCAACCCATTCCAGTTGCCTCGCTTACTCCGGTGGTTGGTGTTGCAGGTGCTGACGTGCCGCTGTCTTCTTCCATTGTGCCAGGTCCAGTGTCTGCAGGATTGGAGGTCGAAGCGGTTGGAACGGTGCGCAGGCGCAGGAGACCGTCGGAGGCGGGCCGCTCAAGGTCCATTTCCGCCAGATGGGACCATGTCGGCGGCTCCGTGGGAGTTGTCTTCAACAGCAGTGTGCGGTCAGAGTCGCCAGTGGTACCTTGGGCTGAGAACTGCAGCACGAAGAGTCCGTCATCGTCTATTGCTTTGCCGATGTAAGTGTTGTTGTAGAACAGCTCGAAGGTTTTATCCCTGCAGTTGCTGCGAATGTCAACTCCGCACCGCATGAGTTGTGCCGAGGAGAGCATGTTCTACTGCAGGTCTGGGGCGACGAGCACGTCTCCGATGGTGGTGAACTTCGTGTCATCGGCTTCAAGAGAAATCTCACCAATGTCGTATGCCTTCATTTTGCCGTTGTTGGCGACGGTTATCTCGCATGGTCGTCGCATGCGGCGTGATGAACGCCGGGGATCCCACCATGTGTTTTCCGCAGCAGCTGTCAAGGTACTAGGTGTTAATAATCTCATAGCTCTGGCGCGCAATGTTGGCGATTCTTGGCCCGACAACGCGGTCAAAGTCGCCGGTGTACGGTGAGAGAGTGAAGTACCTATTTGCGGAGATGCAGGGAGGAGATTCCGGGGTTGGCGAAGGCAACTCGAAATCAGGTGGAATGTTAGATGGGCGATCGATCCAGCTGTGGATGGTGGGATCGTTGT
This sequence comes from Closterium sp. Yama58-4, assembly GCA_947470075.1. Classification (NCBI taxonomy): domain Eukaryota; kingdom Viridiplantae; phylum Streptophyta; class Zygnematophyceae; order Desmidiales; family Closteriaceae; genus Closterium; species Closterium sp. Yama58-4. Next base: position 62,069 of record CANIUD010000902.1, on the reverse strand, counting down.
TTGGACTGGGCGTAATGGGGTTGATCGGCGCGATAGGCGGGTATGCGACGTTGTCGTAGTATCGGCCACCTCTACGACGACGCGCCATGCAACTCATGATTGTCCCCTTGCCTTTGTCTTTCATCGTGATGTGAGCAGGAGTCTGGGAGGTGCTGGCGACGGAGGGAGGTGATACGGTGGAGGTCGCGGCAGGAGGCGTCAACTGTGCCGAAGGTTGCTGACCGGAGGAGTTGCGCCTCTCGTCAGCAGCCTTTCACTTGTAGCACTGATCGATGGAGTGGCCGGGCTTCTTGCAGTATTTGCAAAACGTACCATTCTTTCCACGTTGCTCCCCTTGATATCCTCCGGCATAGAAGACTAACTTCTCCCGTTTGACGTTCTTCCCATTGTACAGGTCAGTCTCCTTTCGCTTGGAAAGGAGTGTGGCACACAGAGCGGACTCCGAAATCATTGCTCGAGCGCGGAGCAGTGACTGACATTGTCGCTAGTCGGGGCCGAGATTGGAGATGACCATTGAAATGAACATGTCGTCGGGAACGGTTCCGCTTGACGTGGTCGCGCATGTTGCGGCACCGATTAACATACGGTCCCGCTTTCTCCCCTTGTTTCATTTTAACCGAAGTCAGTTGACTGAGCAGGCGACTCATTGTGACTGGATCTATTGCTGTGTATGCTTGCGAGGGAGCCCACTCCGTCTTGTAGGGACGAATGCCGAGCTGTTCTTCGGGAGAGAGATTTCGAAGGAGAGCGGTGTACGCGAGGAGGGATTCGTGGTAGTATTGGTGCTTCTCCTGGATGGTCCCTTCGGAAGGAAAAGGTAAGCTTCCGTCGTAGTACATCCAGATCTGAGCGGTTGTTGCGAGAAGCTCAAATTCGAAGCTCCACGTGTAGAAATCCTTGCCGTCAAAAGAAATCGAGGTCTTCAGCTTTGACGTCAAAACAAACTTGGTTTGCATAGAAGCAATTGCCTCTGACTGTGCTCGTTGTGGGTTGTCTTGTGCAGGAGCGGAACCTTGACGGTTGTCAAAGGTGAAAGACCTCTCGGAGTTGACGCGTCTGTCATCTCCTGGGAGAGGGAGTCAAGCAACTCCTCTTGCGTAGCTAGAGCCGTCGATGCTTATGGATTGATGGCTCTCAAGGGCATTGATGCAAGCTACTAATTGTTCTAAGTAGAACAGAGATTTAGCAGATCTTATAATCCACTCTAGCTCTCATACCATGCTGATATAACTGAAGGATCAAGTGAATAGAATAAGCCTGTTGAATCTATGAGGAGAAAGTAAAGTCTCTGAAGTGACCTTATTATACAATGGTTGAAAAAGAACAAGATAATTATAAGATAGGAGTACAAGAGATTAAATAGAAAACTAACTAGTCATGTACTCTGAGGGGTACATTCCCTTATTAACTGTATTGCATAACTACAGTAACCACGACTATTGCCATTCTCGACAGTTACCATGTTGCAGCGAACAACTATCGCGCGGTAACTGGCTGGTCAAGGGTCACGACCGTTGACTACCCTCGACGGTTGACCTTCGGGTGACCCTCGACCTTCCGCATGCTCTATATGAGCTATTGCGGTACTGGTACAGTGCCTTGTTCTGCTAACAGTTGATGCGTTAGTGGGATGCCTTCGGGAATGCTTATATAACCTTTCGGTTATTCCAACAGCCACTAACGACTCGTTGTAGGAGTGCGCTTTGGCGTCGGCGGTATCTTCAGCAGGTCCCGAGTAGGTCCCGTCGAAGTAATGGGATATCTGCGCGTTCTGCAGCACAAGCTCCAGCTCGAAGCTCCACGTATAGAAGTCTCTGCCATCGAAGCACACACTTGTCTTTGTTTTTGATATGCTGAGAAGCCTTAATTGAGCGGAGAGAAATGCTTCTTCGCTGGGACGGGAAGTCTTAGGAGTTGAGCCATTTGTGTCGAGGGAGAAAGTGTGCGGGGCGGTGTTCTGGCCATTCGAGGCCGGTTGAGATGGTTGGGAAGATGTTCCCGCATCGCCATTCCGCAATGTTTGGAGTCCTTGCTCCAAGCTGGTGAGTCGCTGAAGCAGTTGTGCGAGGACGGCGGTTCCAATCGTCGCCGTTTCCTTGTTTGTCGCAACCGGGTTGGACTGCGCTTCAGCGGTAAGATTCGTCTGACCACCAGATCCTCCGGCCATCCTTACACGCGATCGTGTGCTGGACGCCACCTTTCGTTTGCCAAATGTTTCGGAGGTGGCAGTGCGAAGGATTCCCGAGTCGCTCTCATACAATGCTGCAACAAGAAGTTGATCGACCCTAGGATCATCTCGGAAAGGTTCGCACACAGTTGATTGGTAGTGGTGGGCCCTTGACCTCAAATCAGAGTGAATGTAAAATGATTGAGATGTTAAAAAACATTACAGTCATATGAATAGTAGTACAAGGGGAATACGAAACGACCTAGCTAGCCATGTACTCTAAGGGGTACGTTCCCTTATATAAATTCAAACCCAACCGTGCGGCGCGTACAGTTACGAAACTGTTCCCGCCTTTTTCCTCGTTCCGCAGCTGCCCGATGCCGTCTGCTCCGACGGTCCAGATCCACACCAACTGTCTTCGTCGCTTCGAGTCAACTCTTACTTTTGGTTTCCTGCTTCGATATTGTATGACTCATTTGCAAGTGTCAGGAGTGCTCAGTGCTCTTCTTAATTTATCATTTGTAACAAACCCCAGTAAGGAAAATGGTTTTTCCTTACAATGGACGTGAAGCAATACAGCACAATACATTGTATATAACTCAATAATCCAAGTAGCATTTTTAAATACTTTAGGTATATGCAAAACGTCCGTCACCATTTCATTCGTATGGTGCAGCAAGATTTGGAGGTTCGTAAAGTGATCGACAAGGCAAGGCAGCGCGAACGAGCTAGGCGAAAACCAAGGGCAAAAACTGGCTCGGGAAGGTTACGGGAGCGACTCGAGAGTGGTTTGGTTCCGACAAGCCAGGCCGAACCAGCCTCTCGAGGAGATCGGGAGGTACCCGACCTCCGTGAAACGCACAGAAGTGCGCGCAAAGCTGAATTCACCCGAGTGAACCGAAGTAACACTCCAGCCCACTCTTCCCGCACCTTCATCTCTCCGCAGCGCACGGAGCGTGCGTGCTGCCCTGGTGTCTGCTCGCCTCCCTCCCCGACGACCCCAAGGCCTTCCCCCTCTGCCTCTCCTCCACTCCGCTCACCACCCTCACACCTGCGCACTACAAATCACTCGCCTACGCTCATTCCTCTCATCGCTCTCCAGCTTCGCTCTCTCTTGTGACTAGCTCTCAGCCTTCCGTTGCCGTTTTCATTCAGCGTTAGCATGGCCTCAGTTTCCCGCTCAGATTATCCGTCGTATGCTGCAGCGCTGAGCTTCTGGAATAGTCTCGACAGGGAGGACTCGACGGCATCACTCCGCGTTCAGCCGCTGGGCGAGTCGTCCAGCGGCGGATCGAACGACACGAGCCGTTCTTCCGCCGTCACGGCCCGCTGCAGCACCAACAATGATACTAGCGATGTAACAAGTCGGGATTCACCATGTGATGCATGGGAATCTCCGAATGGGAGAAACCTAGCCAGCTACGAATTGCACCACTTGCTAGCCAAAGAAAGTACTCCCGTATCACTGTCAGGAAGAATAGTACAGCAAGGCATGGCATCGAGGCGCTATGCCAAGATGCCATGCTAGATTGAGTGGCGACACGATATTTGTAACACCCAAGGCTATTATAGTAGAGATTACAAGGCTTTAATAATAGTCCCGGTACAAGATGGTGGCTCTAGCTAACCCCTCCAAATTGTCTTGAAGGTGTGTATCTTGTTGAAGCCTTTGATGGGAAGCACTTGAAGAAATTGTGTAGGAAGTTGTGTGAGAGAGCTCTCAATGACTTAGGCAAAACAGTCCCATTTCCATTTGGTTAGTTGGAGTGGGAGGTTGAGAATGAGCTTGGGAGCTCAAACCCCCTCAATACACCCCTTTGGGAACTCTCCCAACCATGGCTTCCATGGTGGGAGGGTTCCTAGGCTTGGAGCCTATGTGGCAATTGTGTTGGGTTGGAAAAGCCCAACTTAGAACCATTGTATGGTTGCATTTTAGATTGAGTAGATTGTAACATTGAACTGGCAGTTTCTGATTGGTTGGAATTCCAACCTTTGGATTTCCACTTTGATGGGTTGGAATATTCCAACCCTATAGGTTGAGGTTTGGAATTTCTAATCCAACCTTTTCCTTCCAACCCAACCCTTCTTTCCCAACCCAACCTTAACTCACTCGTAGCACAAATTTTATCCAGAACAATCTCGACGAATGCCTTGAGTGTTAGTTAGCTTGGGAGTTAGGTTAGAAGGTCGATGCATTACACTCCTCCCCCCCCCAGGTGGCAACGTCCCCGTTGCCCTAGGGTGCTTCTGAGGACGAGTGCTTCGAGCACGGCGCACCACATTACGACCAGGGTCAACCCCGTCCAGTGGTTGTGGGCCTGCTCGTAGAGCCAGGTCTTCCATATACGCTTGAACCGCTGCTTCGGTCAAGTGTTCTTCAGGCTCCCATGAGTTGTGTTCCGGCCCATAGCCTTTCCACTGAATTAGGAACTCACGAACTGTTTTGCGGCCGCGTTGTCGATCACGGTGCGTCAGCACACGCTCGACTTCGTAAAAGAGTTCCTTCTCGAGAACGATGGTTGGTGGCGGTAAGTACTTGCCTTTAGCAACATACTTATTCAACAGAGACACGTGGAAGACGTTGTGAATCTACAATGTCGCTGGCAATTGTACCTATATGCGACCTCACCAACCCGCGCTATCACCTCGAAGGGCCCAATCCAACGAGGGAAGAGCTTTCGTGCTCCCGGGATCTTAAGACGAATGTTCTTCGTACTCAGTAACACTTTGTCGCCAACTGCAAAGACGACTTCCCGGCGTTTCATGTCGGCATAGGACTTTTGCCTCTGTTGGGCAAGCTGCAGCCAATGGCGAGCGGACTTCAAAGCCGCTTGCTATTTTCCAATAAAGTCCTTTGCGGCTGGGATTTTGAGGTTCTTAATCCCATGCGTCGCAGGGGTTGTGGGGTGCCGACCACAGTTCAGGACAAAGGGTTTCTCATGTGTGCTTTCATGCACAGAATTGTTCACAGCGAATTCTACGACTGGCAACAATTCATCCCAATCGTCCTGAGTTGGGCTTATGAAAGAACGAAGCATTTGCTCAAGGGTGCGGTTGGTCCGCTCTGTCTGTCCATCCGTTTGTGGGTGGAAAGCAGACGACATCTTGAGTTTCGTTCCCAGTGTCTTAATGACCTCTTGCCAGAACCGGCTTGTGAAGCGCGGGTCTCGGTCAGACACCATCACACGAGGCAAACCGTGTAAGCGGAAAACGTGCGTCACAAACAACTTTGCCGTATCCTCCGCAGACACGTCAGTCGTCGTGGGCACGAAGTGCACCATTTTGGTCAAGCGATCAACAAACACCAGTATCGCTGTATGACCATCTCGCGTCTTGGGGAGATCGGTGATAAAATCCATCGATACACTCTCCCAAGGTTCATCGGGAATCTCGAGTGGTTGAAGCAAACCACCAGGCTTCTGTGTGCTTGGCTTGTTCCGTGCACACGTGTCACAGCGAGTTACAAACTGCTGGATCTCGATGCCCAATCCCTGCCACCAGTATACATCACTAAGAGCCCACCGGGTTTTCTTGACACCCAGGTGTCCTCCATACTTAGTGGCGTGCACCTCTGCTAGAATATCATTCCGCAGGTTTCCCACATGTGGGACAACAATTTCTTTCTTGTGCCACCAGAGCTCATGCTCCCACAAGAGATTGTGTGTATTTTGTGGGTTCTGAAACCAAGGGTCAATATTATACCCTGCGCGGATGCGTTTCAGAAAACCACCAAAGGAAATCTCGCTCACTCGAGCAGCTGCGAGGATGTTGAAACAAGCAGCAAACACTGCTTCGTGTTCATTATCATCAACACCCGTTGCTGCACCAATCGGCTGTCTGCTCAGAGGATCAGCCATGTTCGTCGAGCCCGCTCGATATCGAATATCATAGGTGAACCCACTGAGGAGTTCAGCCCATCGAGCTTGACGGTGGGTGAGTGTGGCTCGAGTGGCAAAATAGGTGTTCGGGCAGTGGTCGGTCGTGACCACGAAGTCAACACCTTCGAGATAACATCTCCATGTTCGTAGCGCATGCACAACTGCCAACAATTCCTGTTCGGAATTTGTGTAGCGCTGCTCAGCCGGGGAAAGCTTTCTACTCTCAAATGCCACGGGGCGTCCTTCTTGCAAAAGAACTGCTCCAATCCCTACTGTCGAGGCATCGGTTACTACCTCGTAGGGCTTAGACGGGTCTGGCAACGCCAGCACTGGAGCATTGGTCAGCATGGTTTTCACCTCCTCAAATGCCTTCTGGCACTGATCGGTCCATTGCCAAGCATTACCCTAGCGAGTGAGGGCAGTCAGTGGAGCGATCACGGAGGAATAATTCTCCAAGAAACGGCGAAAATAATTTGCAAGTCCAAGAAATGATCTGACCTGTCCCACGTCCTGTGGAACGGGCCACTGTTGGACCGCTACCACTTTCTTTGGATCAACCTTTAGGCCATCATTGCCTACCAAGTGACCAAGATATTCCAGCTCGCGTTTGTAGAAGTGGCACTTACACAACCGAGCATAGAACTTGTGCTCTCGTAGTTTTCCTAACACCCATTTCAGGTGTTGCATGTGTTCTTCTTCAGTCTTAGAGTAAATGAGGATATCATCCAAGTATACCAAGACGAATTGGCCGATTGCCTCCCGAAACACATCATTCATTGCTCGCTGAAATGACGCGGGAGCATTTGTCAAGCCAAAACTTAACACACGCCACTGAAAATGTCCAAACGACGTTCGAAAAGCCGTTTTAGGAACATCTTCCTCAGTGATGCGCAACTGATGATAGCCTTGAGCTAAGTCCAGTGCGCTGAACCACTGAGCTCCTTGGAGCCGATCAAACAAATCCTCTATACGTGGTAGAGGGTATCGGTTCTTCACCATAATCTTGTTCAAGGCACGATAGTCTACGCACATGCGTAATCCTCCGCCCTTCTTGTTAACGAACAAAATCGGTGCTCCGTAAGGGGATGCACTGGGTTCAATCCATCCTTTTTTGAGGTGTTCCTCGATCTGTTGTTTAGCCTCCTCGTACTCAGCTGGACTGAGGCGATACAGAGGTCGAAAGGGTGGAACCTTTCCTGGTTCAACAAGGATGGTGTGGCCTACTGCGCGGTCAGGTGGAAGTCCATCAGGGATGGCTTCAAACACTTCCTTGAATTCATCTGCCAGTATTTTCATTTGAGGAGGGAAATCCTCAATTGCTGGCTCCGAGGCCTCGGCATTCTCAAGCTGTACCACGAATAGTGTATCAGCTGATTTAACAAAATGCCCGAACTGGTTGGCCAGCACACACAGCGCGCTGGGACGTTCCGGCGTCTGTGTGTCAATGAGCAAAGTATCATTGACTTGCCACTGGATTGCCTTTCCGTTCTTGTTGAACGAGACAATGTTGTACTGGAAGTCCAGAATGACTTCGTTGGCTCGCAACCAATCCATGCCCAGGATGAGGTCGACACCTGACAAAAGTGGCAAGTCATACACGCAAACTGTTTCGTTGTAATCCTGTACATTCATGTCGATATGTGTCTGTCCTTTACTTGGAATGACACGATCGTCACCCAAGCGAATGGGACAAGACGGTCCTGCATCGAGGACGTTGTGCGTCGTAACCCAAGTTTCATCAACAAGGAAAACCGACGCGCCTGTATCGACGAGAATCCTTGCTTCGTCCCCATTCATGCGTCCAGATAACAGTAGATTCTGTTGGAATCTTAGACGAATGGGACAAGCGACAACTAGTTTAGGGGGTCGATAGTACGCCCTAAATTTGTTGTGAGCACATCCAAACCTTTGGAAGGTGGTCCACCATACATGGTGCCCTTTGTCCCATGTTGCCAGGATATGCCATTCGTGAAAGTGGCGGAATAACTCTCCTTTCACGATTCGAGTCACCAATCCCACTGATGTGAGCGGGTGCTCTTGGACACAACGGTCCACAATATCCATGATTGCTGGCAACTCGTTGAACGAGCAAGAGATGATTGAAAATTTATCTCTCAAGGATTCAATTGAAATATTTTCAAGTGGGTATGATCGAGTTTTAAAAACAGATTTTTCATTAATAGAAGAGGCATGCAAACAAGCGATTTTGCATGATGCAAGCTTCTCTAGCTTTAGCAAATCCTCATCACGAAGGACATAAGCCTCATCTACCCAATCTTGCTTACCAACTAGGTACCCACCCCCTAGTTGGACTTCGGAAAATCCTTCGGGCACGAAGGGCCAGAACCATCCGGCTTCTTGCCCTGGTTGGGCTTGCCGGAGTTCTTGACGGACTTCCTCCAGCGGCAGTGATAGGACTTGTGGCCGAGCTTGCCACAGATGTGGCAGCCCGCCGGGGGCTTATCCTCATCCTGAGGACCCTTGGCAGGCCCAGCATGGGCCTTCTTGGACTGAGTCCCAGAGGATTCCCCCTTCTGCTGATAGGGCCTCTTCCAAGAGCCATCGCCCCTGTGTGCCTGGGTCCGGCTACCACCCCCCCTAGGGCCTTCGGCACTAGGCTGCTGCTGAGCACGAGCGTGAGTCATGTACGCACGGAAGTTCACATCCGTCTCAATGACCTGCTCCTTGCACTCCTTGTAGGTCCTCCACTGGTGCTCCCCACGCACAACATGCACACGCTTGATATGCTCAGGGAGTCCCTTGAAGAACTGGTGGATGACCTCGCTCTCAGGAAGAGCAGTCTTCAGCAGCGACAGAGTTTTCTCAAACTCCTTGGCGTACTCGCGTACAGGCTGGTCACCGCACTGGATGTTCTCCAGGCGGCTACGCACCTCGAGCGCCGGGGGCTGACTCAGGAATGCCACCAGCATGGCAGCTTTGAACTCCTCCCAGCCAAAAGGATGGCCATTCGCCTCTGCGTGGCGCTTGTTGGCATACACCAACTTGCTCGCAGTGTCGTCCAGGGCAAGGGTTGCAGCGACCACGCGAGCCTCGCTACGCACATTGTGGATGGACATAAAGTCCTCCGCAATGGAGAGCCAAGTCTCGACGTCGGTCTTGCCATGGACAAAACGAGGCAGGGCCGAAGGGCAGGAGCCAAAGGCAGTTGCTGCTGCAGTAGGAGGCTCAGCACGTGCTCCAGAAGAAAAAGGCCCAGCAGGAGGTGCAGCAGCAGGTGCAGACTGGCTGTTAGCGGCATTGGCGACTCGCTCTGCTGCAGGAGCAGGCTGATAGAGGTTGCCACGCCGGATCTCCCTGTACTGAGTCTGAAGCACAGAGATGCTTTTCTCCTGCTTCTTGAGCTGATCTTGCACGAACTGGAGAGTGGTCTGCAGGTCCTGAATGACGCTGGAGGTGTCGTTCTCCTTAGGGATCGACTGCACCTCCCTGGCCAGCTTCTCAATCAAGGCCTGCAGCTTAACATAATCAGCCTCCAAGTCTTGGATGCGGCAGTGCTGCTCTCCAATGAGAATATTCTGCTCCGTGAGTTGAGTCTGAAGCTTGACAGCAATGTTCTCAGTCTCATTGGAGACACCCTCGTCAGAGCCAGCCTCATCCTTATGTTCAGGATCAGCAGACCTCAAGGTCAGCTTCACTTCCATTGATCTCCATGTCAACCACGAAATCCTCCAGGTTAAGATCAATGTCAGCAGCAGCAGCAGCATTATCTCCTTCATTGCCAACAACGGGCACCTCCTTAGTAGCATCCATCTTTTGACCAGCAGCCATAAAACAGGTTAAGAAGAGGAGATCTCAACAGATCTTTAAAATAATCTTTAAGAAATCTGATTACTCTTATAGAATAATCCAATACAGAATCTCTTAAGATTGACTTGTTTGCCAAATCTCTCTATCACCTCAATAATAGAGCAAGATATACTCAAAAGAGTAATCCTCAACAAGTCCATATAGATCTGAATGCACACTCTTCTACCAAAGGTAGATCAAGAGTCTTCCACCAAAGGTGGGTAAGAGAAATTAATCTCTTCAAATTTCTTCTCAATGTTGATGAAGAAGAAGAGCTCCTTGTAGATCTTGTAGCTCCAATGGTGGTGTGAAGAAGTTGAAGTTTGGAGCTTGTAGATCTTGTAGGAGTTGTTGTAGATCTTGAAGAAGAAGTTGTAGATCCTGAAATTTCTTCAAAATCTTCAATGCTCCTTGGATAAAATCCTAGATCCACAAGCTAGGATCCTCTAAAAAAAATAATCCATGTAGCAAATAGCTACACAAGGCCAAGGAAGAACCTTGCTCTAGATACCAATGTAACACCCAAGGCTATTATAGTAGAGATTACAAGGCTTTAATAATAGTCCCGGTACAAGATGGTGGCTCTAGCTAACCCCTTCAAATAGCCTTGAAGGTGTGTGTCTTGTTAAAGCCTTTGATGGGAAGCACTTGAAGAATTTGTGTAGGAAGTTGTGTGAGAGAGCTCTCAATGACTTAGGCAAAACAATCCCATTTCCATTCGGTTAGTTGAAGTGGGAGGTTAAGAATGAGCTTAGGAGCTCAAACCCCCTCAATACACCCCTTTGGGAACTCTCCCAACCATGGCTTCCATTGGGTTGGAAAACCCAACTTAGAACCATTGTATGGTTGCATTTTAGATTGAGTAGATTGTAACATTGAACTGGCAGTTTCTGATTGGTTGGAATTCCAACCTTTGGATTTCCACTTTGATGGGTTGGAATATTCCAACCCTATAGGTTGAGGTTTGGAATTTCCAATCCAACCTTTTCCTTCCAACCCAACCCTTCTTTCCCAATCCAACCTTCACTCACTCCTAGCACAATTTCTATCGAGAACAATCTCGACGAATGCCTTGAGTGTTAGTTAGCTTCGGAGTTAGGTAAGAAGGTCGATGCGTTACAGTATTTCTATCCGAGTCGCACTTCTCTTTTCGTAGCATAAATACTACTTCTAAGATTCTTGTATCATCATCCGTATATCCTCTATTCTAAGAATTCTCTTCCGCTGCGAGACTCTTCTTTCTTTCTAGCTACGGCGCTCTCTCTCTTTAGTAGCGCCGTAGCCCTGTTTCAAGCGATGACGCCGGCGCAGAATGCAACGACATCTGCTCTCGCGACGACACAGCAGCAGCGCAACCTGCTGCATTGGCGGAATCTGCTGTGTCGGCGGAATCTTCTGCATCAGCGGAATCTGCTGCATCGGCGGAATCTTCTGCATCGGCGGAATCTGCTGCATCGGCGGAATCTTCTGCATCGGCGGAATTTGCTGCATCGGCGGAATGCTCAGCATCGGCGGAATTTGCTGCATCGGCGGAATCTGCTGCATCGGCGGATTGTGTAGCGTCGGCGGAATGTGCAGCGTGGGCGGAATGCGCAGCTCATTTCCGCGCGTCAACGGCGTCAGCAGGTCGCAGCAAGGCAGCACATTCTGTAGCGCCGACGCGCATCCCGAAACCGAGCAACAAGAGAGTGAATGTGAGGCGCGTGGAGGGAGCGACTCTGATTCCCAGGCCTAGCTGTGCTGCACCGCACAGGGAGGTGCGGGGAGTGCAAGTTGAAGCTGCACGCAAGCGGCCTAGCACAACACCCAAGGTCGTGCTCGCCACCTCAAGGCGCCCATGGCGGCCTTGACTGTTGCCGTCACAACAAAATGAATGGAAAAAAAAAGATTGGTTAAAAAAAAAAAAAGAAGGAAAAAGACAATGAAGGGAAATGGTGGGATGCGGTAAAGACACAGATGCATAGCAGCGAAGAGCGAGTGGGGCGGTTGTGGGGCGGTTTGGGGATGCGGGTTGGGAAACATGGTGGGACACTACCCTTTTTTGCAGCCTGCTTCACAGCAGGGTGTTGGTGGGAGTGTGGGTTTGCTGACCTTGGTGGCTGGAGGGTGGAAGGCCAAAAAAATTGCTGCTCGGCTGATGTGCTCCCGACGGGGGATGGCTCAGGACTGATGTGCTCCTGAAGGGATGGCTCAGGACTGATGTGCTCCTGAAGGGATGGCTCAGGACTGATGTGCTCCTGAAGGGATGGCTCAGGACTGATGTGCTCCTGAAGGGATGGCTCAGGACTGATGTGCTCCTGAAGGGATGGCTCAGGACTGATGTGCTCCTGAAGGGATGGCTCAGGACTGATGTGCTCCTGAAGGGATGGCTCAGGACTGATGTGCTCCTGAAGGGATGGCTCAGGACTGATGTGCTCCTGAAGGGATGGCTCAGGACTGATGTGCTCCTGAAGGGATGGCTCAGGACTGATGTGCTCCTGAAGGGATGGCTCAGGACTGAGGTAGCAAATAGTGAGTAGTTGCTGTGAAATTGTGGCTAGTACGGTAGTAGTTCCTTCTTGTAATGGTAGCATTGGCTATTGTACAATTTGAAGTGGCACTGGGGTATGAATGGATGCAGCAACCTTGTACGGGCTAGTACAGAGACTCCTAGGGTGAGTGAATGGTGTGTGTGTCCATTCATACGGTACTTGACACACAATGCCCTGGGAGGTGTGATAGATACCGCACTACATTGTACAAGCTCTAGTACCGTCCACTTCAATTTCTGCTGCAGCGGCAGTGCTTGTGCTCACTTGGCAGCCGTGGTGACACACAGCAGAGCATGATGAGTTGAGACGCACCAAGGCAGTGGTTTCACAGCACTCAGCGGGCATAAGCAACGTCCCTCGCTTGCAGCACATGAGGCACGCTGCAGCACAAGCATCAAGGTGTGGCAGCAAGATGAGGGCGTGGGCGTGGGCGTGGGCGTGAGGGAGTGACTGACGCCTGGTTGTCATTCCCTGCTGCTGCAGGTGCGTCAAGAGAGAGTGGGAGGGTGGACGGGAGGGAGCGAGGGAGGAAGGGAGGGAGAGAGTGAGTGAGTGAGGGAGGGAGGGGGGAAGGGAGTGAGTGAGTGAGGACGGGGGAAGGGAGCGAGTGAGGGAGGGAGGGGGAGAAGGAGGGAGGGGAATGGGCGGAGAGGAATGAGAGGTACGCAGAGTTAGGTTGCGAAGCAGGGTTAAGTGCAGCGAGGGGTGGCATTGTGTGGGAGAGCAGGTAGGTGTAGCGGGCAGCGTGGGGTGGCAGGTGGTGGTGCTTGTGGTGCAGTGAGTGATTGGCACTGAGGCGCATGCAGGCATTGAGGGGCAGTGAATGGGCGTGTGGGCAATGCGTGCGAGTGAAGGCCAGTGCAGCTCCTTGAACCCCCCATCATGCCTCATCCACGCACTCACTTGCCGTCATCCCCACCCACCCCCATGCACAGCCCCAGGCTGTAGCAGGCACGCACATGCAGAACAGGCAGGGCGAATCGGAAGCATTGGGTGGCGGGTGGTAAGCAGGGCGAAGCAAAGAATGGTGGTTGCAGAGCAGCACGCGGGCGGGAAGGGGGCCGCGCATGTGGAGAGCATGCGCGTGGGATGTGCATGCAGGTGCTTGCTCCCCCAATGCCATGTGCCCCGCATCCTGCATGCCCATGCCACATCAACCATGGCCCCTCTCACTCCACCCAATGCCCACACCGCACGCCCCCACGCGCCCACACTCCACGCTCCCTGCCCCATGCGCACTGCCCCCAATCCACCCACGTCAAGAGGCAACGCCAGTTGCAGCGCAGAGAGTACAAGCCGACTATTCCCGCGCCGCCATGCAGTAGCTGCCTCAACTCGCCCTCCCTGCGCGCCCCTGCTGCCACCCCCCGCGCCCCTGCTTGCACTCCGTGGCCCGCTCCCACGTGGGCAGCAGCAGGAGCATGCGCGTGCAGTGCAGGGTGGTTGGCGAGTGGGGTGGAGAAGCAAAGCGCGGGCGTGGCGTGGTTGGGTTGCAGCAGGCGACGCAGAGCAGCACAGCACGTGGTTGGGCACGCCCTCGTCCACGGGCACGCGCCCCACCTCTCATGCGCGCCACTGCCACACGCCACACGCGCTCATCATGCCATGCCACGCTCTCACGCACACGCCCAAGCACCATTGTTCCCGCGCCAACGCCACCGCATGTGGCACTGTGGGGCGCAAAGGCACTCTCAATTGCAGAGCACTAGGAGCCACTTCATGCCACACTTGCCTCATGCCTTGCGCCATGCCACCGCACTCACACCACTCTCACCACTCACTCTCACCGCTCACTCTCACCGCTCACTCTCACCACTCACGCGTATTGCAGGGGCGAGCGCGAGAGTGAGTTGGCGCTTGTTGTAATACGGGCTTATATGATTACGCCCTTAAAATCACAACAAAGACCCGGGCTTATAAATGAATGCCCACAAAAGGGTCAATAGTAGGCTTATAAAACCCCAAGAACATACACACACAGTGTAAAGACTAGTCCTAATAGTAGCCTCAAGTCTTGGAAGCTTGGTAGGTGAAGCCTTGGAAGTGAGAATATAGCTTCACCAAGAAAGGTAGTAGATGCTTGGAGCACTTGTGAGGGAGAAGTCTTGGACTTAGAGAGCATTTCTATTTTTGGTTAATTGGAAGTTGGGAGTTGAGAATGAGCTTGGTTAGCTCAAACCCCTCCTAGACCTCCTTGGGGAGCTCCACTTCCTCCATGGCAACAAGGGCAAGGAGCTCCTGGGGGTGAGTTTGCTTAGGTGGCATCATGGTTGGATTTGCAACCAATGAGAGCAATACAATTGCGATAAGGATGATTTTGTAACATGCTGTAATTTGTAACAGCAATGCTCAAATGTTATCGGTTGGAATTCCAACCAATGTGGGGGTTGGGTTGTTTCCCAACCATGATTGTCTTTTAGTGGTGGTGGTCCACAATTGTGGACCAATCACCATTCACCCCCTCCATCCCTTTCTTCCCGTAAGTCGCTACCTTACGTAGGTAGCGCTTTAGAGGGACATAGTTAGAATAAGTACTAGGGTAGGTAGGCGGTGCGTTACACTCCTCCCCCTCTAGTTGGCAACGTCCCCGTTGCCTTGGAGTGCTTCTTGAGGCGAGTGCTGCGAGCACGACGCACCACATTACGACCAAGGTCAACACCATCCACTGGCCGTGGGGCTGCTCGGAGAGCCATGTCTTCCACGTAAGCTTGAACTGCTGTCTCAGTCAAGTGTTCTTCTGGCTCCCAGGAATTGTGTTCAGGCCCATAGCCTTTCCACTTAATGAGAAACTCACGTTTTGTTTTACGGCCGCGTTGTCGATCACGGTGCATGAGCACACGCTCGACTTCATAATATAGTTCCTCACCTAGGACGATGGTTGGTGGTGGTTTGTATGTGCCTTCGGCAACATACTTGTTTAACAGAGACACGTGGAAGACGTTGTGAATCTGCAAGGTGTCTGGTAGCTTAAGCTTATTAGCCACCCCTCCAACCCGCTTGATAACCTCGAATGGCCCAATCCAACGAGGAAACAGCTTTCGTGCCCCAGGTAGTTTGAGTAGAATGTTTTGCGGCATAGGTATAGTGCCTTGTTCTGCTAACAGCTGATGCGTTAGTGGGATGCCTTCGGGATGCCTTCGGTTATTCCAACAGCCATTAACGACTCGTTGTAGGAGTGCGCTTTGGCGTCGGCGGTATCTTCAGCAGGTCCAGAGTAGGTCCTGTCGAAGTACTGGGATATCTACGCGTTCTGCAGCAAAAGCTCCAGCTCGAAGCTCCACGTATAGAAGTCTCTGCCGTCAAAACACACACTTGTCTTTATTTTTGATATGCTGAGAAGCCTTAATTGAGCGGAGAGAAATTCTTCTTCGCTGGGACGGGGAGTCTTGGGAGTTGAGCCATTTGTGTCGAGGGAGAAAGTGTGCGTGGCGGTGTTCTGCTCATTCGAGGCCGGTTGAGATGGTTGGGAAGATGTTCCCGCATCGCCATTCCGCAATGTTTGGAGTCCTTGCTCCAAGCTGGTGAGTCGCTGAAGCAGTTGTGCGAGGACGGCGGTTCCAATCGTCGCTGTTTCCTTGTTTGTCGCAGCCGGGTTTGTTGGAAATGGACACTGGAATGGCCCGAAATAGTCTCTCAAGGGCTACAGGTGTCGTCCTGGGAGGGTATGGGTGCGCTGACCCACTAAGGAAACATGCCCTTTTAGCCCAGTTGGTTAGCGAACTGGATAGGGTTGGACTGCACTTCAGCCGTCAGATTCGTCTGACCACCAGATCCTCCGGCCATCCTTACACGCGATCGTGTGCTGGACGCCACCTTTCGTTTGCCGAATGTTTCGGAGGTGGCAGTGCGAAGGATTCCCGAGTCGCTCTCATACAATGCTGCAACAAGAAGTTGATCGACCCTAGGATCATATCGGAAAGGATCGCACACAGTTGATTGGAAGCGGTGGGCCCTTGACCTCAAATCAGAGTGAATGTAAAATGATTGAGATGTTAAAAAACATTACAGGTATATGAATAGTAGTACAATTGGAATACGAAACGACCTAGCTAGCCATGTACTCTAAGGGGTATGTTCCCTTATATAAATTCAAACCCAACCGTGCAGAGCGTATAGTTTCGAAACTGTTCCCGCCTTTTTCCTCGTTCCGCAGCTGCCCGATGCCGTCTGCTCCGACGGTCCAGATCCACACCAACTGTCTCCGTCGCTTCGAGTCAACTCTTACTTTTGGTTTCCTGCTTCGATATTGCATGACTCATTTGCAAGTGTCAGGAGTGCTCAGTGCTCTTCTTAATTTATCATTCGTAACAAACCCCAGTAAGGAAAATAGTTTTTTCCTTACAATGGACGTGAAGCAATACAGCACAATACGTTGAATATAACTCAATAATCCAAGTAGCATTTTTTAAATACTTTAGGTATATGCAAAACGTCCATCACCATTTCATTCGTACGGTGCAGCAAGATTTGGAGGTTTGTAAAGTGATCGACAAGGCAAGGCAGCGCGAACGAGCTAGGCGAAAACCAAGGGCAAAAACTGGCTCGAGAAGGTTACGGGAGCGACTCGAGAGTGGTTTGGTTCCGTTAAGCCAGGCCGAACAAGCCTCTCGAGGAGATCGGGAGGTACCCGACCGCCGTGAAACGCACACAAGTGCGCGCGAAGCTGAATTCACCCGAGTGAACCGAAGTAACACTCCAGCCCACTCTTCCCGCACCTTCATCTCTCCGCAGCGCACAGAGCGTGCGTGCTGCCCTGGTGTCTGCTCGCCTCCCTCCCCGACGACCCCAAGGCCTTCCCTCTCTGCCTCTCCTCCACTCCGCTCAACACCCTCACACCTGCGCACTACAAATCACTCGCCTACGCTCATTCCTCTCATCGCTCTCCAGCTTCGCTCTCTCTTGTCAATAGCTCTCAGCCTTCCGTTGCCGTTTTCATTCAGCGTCAGCATGGCCTCATTTTCCTGCTCAGATTATCCGTCGTATGCTGCAGCGCTGAGCTTCTGGAATAGTCTCGGCAGGGAGGACTCGACGGCATCACGCCGCGTTCAGCCGCTGGGCGAGTCGTCCAGCAGCGGATCGAACGACACGAGCCGTTATTCCGCCGTCACGGCCCGCTGCAGCACCAACAATGATACTAGCGATGTAACAAGTCGGGATTCACCATGCGCAATGCATGGGAATCTCCGAATGGGAGAAACCTAGCTAGCTACGAATTGCACCACTTGCTAGCCTAAGAAAGTACTCCCGTATCCCTGTCTGGAAGAATTGTAAAGCAAGGCATGGCATCGAGGCGCTATGCCAAGATGCCATGCTAGATTGAGTGGCGACACGGTATTTCTATCCGAGTCGCACTTCTCTTTTCGTAGCATAAATACTACTTCTCAGGTTCTTGTATCATCATCCTTGGATCCTCTATTCTAAGAATTCTCTTCCGCTGCGAGACTCTCCTTTCTTTCTAGCTACGGCGCTCTCTCTCCTTAGTAGCGCCGTAGCCCTGTTTCAAGCGATGACGCCGGCGCCGAATGCAACGACGCCTGCTCTCGCGACGACACAGCAGCAGCGCAACCTGCTGAATCGGCGGAATCTGCTGTGTCGGCAGAATCTTCTGCATCGGCGGAATCTGCTGCATCGGCGGAATCTTCTGCATCGGCGGAATCTGCTGCATCGGCGGAATCTTCTGCATCGGCGGACTCTGCTGCATCGGCGGAATGCTCAGCATCGGCGGAATCTGCTGCATCGGCGGATTGTGTAGCGTCGGCGAAATGTGCAGCGTGGGCGGAATGCGCAGCGCATTCCCGCACGTCAACGGCATCAGCAGGTCGCTTCAAGGCAGCACATTCTGTAGCACCGACGCGCATCCCGAAACCGAGCAACAAGAGAGTGAATGTGAGGTGCGTGGAGGGAGCGACTCTGATTCCCAGGCCTAGCTGTGCTGCACCGCACAGGGAGGTGCGGGGAGTGCAAGTTGAAGCTGCACGCAAGCGGCCTAGCACAACACCCAAGGTCGTGCTCGCCAACTCAAGGCGCCCATGGCGGCCTTGACTGCTGCCGTCACAACAAAATGAATGAAAAAAAAATGATTGGTTAGAAAAAAAAAGAAGAAAAAAGACAATGAAGGGAAATGGTGGGATGCGGTAAAGACACAGATGCACAGTAGCGAAGAGCGAGTGGGGCGGTTGTGGGGCGGTTTGGGGATGCGGGTTGGGAACCATGGTGGGACACTACCCTTTTTTGCAGCCTGCTTCACAGCAGGGTGTTTGTGGGAGTGTGGGTTTGCTAACCTTGGTGGCTGGAGGGTGGAAGGCCAAAAAAACTGCTGCTCTGCTGATGTGCTCTTGAAGGGGGATGGCTCAGGACTGATGTGCTCCTGAAGGGATGGCTCAGGACTGATGTGCTCCTGAAGGGATGGCTCAGGACTGATGTGCTCCTGAAGGGATGGCTCAGGACTGATGTGCTCCTGAAGGGATGGCTCAGGACTGATGTGCTCCTGAAGGGATGGCTCAGGACTGATGTGCTCCTGAAGGGATGGCTCAGGACTGATGTGCTCCTGAAGGGATGGCTCAGGACTGATGTGCTCCTGAAGGGATGGCTCAGGACTGATGTGCTCCTGAAGGGATGGCTCAGGACTGATGTGCTCCTGAAGGGATGGCTCAGGACTGATGTGCTCCTGAAGGGATGGCTCAGGACTGATGTGCTCCTGAAGGGATGGCTCAGGACTGATGTGCTCCTGAAGGGATGGCTCAGGACTGATGTGCTCCTGAAGGGATGGCTCAGGACTGATGTGCTCCTGAAGGGATGGCTCAGGACTGATGTGCTCCTGAAGGGATGGCTCAGGACTGATGTGCTCCTGAAGGGATGGCTCAGGACTAATGTTCTCCTGAAGGGATGGCTCAGGACTGATGTGCTCCTGAAGGGATGGCTCAGGACTGATGTGCTCCTGAAGGGATGGCTCAGGACTGATGTGCTCCTGAAGGGATGGCTCAGGACTGATGTGCTCCTGAAGGGATGGCTCAGGACTGATGTGCTCCTGAAGGGATGGCTCAGGACTGATGTGCTCCTGAAGGGATGGCTCAGGACTGATGTGCTCCTGAAGGGATGGCTCAGGACTAATGTGCTCCTAAAGGGATGGCTCAGGGCTGGGGTAGCAATTAGTTAGTAGTTGGTGTGAAATTGTGGCTAGTACGGTAGTAGTTCCTTCATGTAATGGTAGCATTGGCTATTGTACAATTTGAAGTGGCACTGGGGTATGAATGGATGCAGCAACCTTGTACGGGCTAGTACAGAGACTCCTAGGGTGAGTGAATGGTGTGTGTGTCCATTCATACGGTACTTGACACACAATGCCCTGGGAGGTGTGATAGATACCGCACTACATTGTACAAGCTCTAGTACCGTCCACTTCAATTTCTGCTGCAGCGGCAGTGCTTGTGCTCACTTGGCAGCCGTAGTGACACACAGCAGAGCATGATGAGTTGAGACACACCAAGGCAGTGGCTTCACAGCACACAGCGGGCAGAAGCAACGTCCCTCGCTTGCAGCACATGAGGCACGCTGCAGCACAGGCATCAAGGTGTGGCAGCAAGATGAGGGCGTGGGCGTGGGCGTGGGGGAGTGACTGACGCCTGGCTGTCATTCCCTGCTGCTGCAGGTGCGTCAAGAGAGAATGGGAGGGTGGACGGGAGGGAGGGAGGGAGGAAGGGAGGGAGAGAGTGAGTGAGTGAGTGAGGGAGGGGGGAGGGAGTGAGTGAGTGAGGACGAGGGAAGGGAGCGAGTGAGGGAGGGAGGGGGAGAAGGAGGGAGGGGAATGGGCGGAGAGGAATGAGAGGCACGCAGAGTTAGGTTGCGAAGCAGGGTTAAGTGCAGCGAGGGGTGGCATTGTGGGGGAGAGCAGGTGGGTGTAGCGGGCAGCGTGGGGTGGCAGGTGGTGGTGCTTGTGGTGCAGTGAGTGATTGGCACTGAGGCGCATGCAGGCATTGAGGGGCAGTGAATGGGCGTGTGGGCAATGCGTGCGAGTGAAGGCCAGTGCAGCTCCTTGAACCCCCCATCATCCCTCATCCACGCACTCACCTGCCGTCATCCCCACCCACCCCCATGCACAGCCCCAGGCTGTAGCAGGCACGCACATGCAGAGCAGGCAGGGCGAGTCGGAAGCATTGGGTGGCGGGTGGTAAGCAGGGCGAAGCAAAGAATGGTGGGTGGAGAGCAGCAAGGGGGCGGGAAGGGGGCCGCGCATGTGGAGAGCATGCGCGTGGGATGTGCATGCAGGTGCTTGCTCCCCCAATGCCATGTGCCCCGCATCCTGCATGCACCATGCCACATCAACCATGGCCCCTCTCACTCCACCCAATGCCCACACCGCACGCCCCCACGCGCCCACACTCCACGCTCCCTGCCCCATGCGCACTGCCCCCAATCCACCCACGTCAAGAGGCAACGCCAGTTGCAGCGCAGAGAGTACAAGCCGACTATTCCCGCGCCGCCACGCAGTAGCTGCCTCAACTCGCCCTCCCTGCGCACCCCTGCTTCCACCCCCCGCGCCCCTGCTTGCACTCCGTGGCCCGCTCCCACATGGGCAGCAGCAGGAGCATGCGCGTGCAGTGCAGGGTGGTTGGCGAGTGGGGTGGAGAAGCAGAGCGCGGGCGTGGCGTGGTTGGGTTGCAGCAGGCGACGCAGAGCAGCACAGCACGTGGTTGGGCACGCCCTCGTCCATAGGCACGCGCCCCACCTCTCATGCGTGCCACTGCCACACGCCACAAGCGCTCATCATGCCATGCCACGCTCTCACGCACACGCCCAAGCACCATTGTTCCCGTGCCAACGCCACCGCATGTGGCACTGCCCACTCCTCTGACTACAAGCCACTCACACTTAGCTCCATCTTAGGCTGAGTGGTCCATATCCAGATCTTGTGGGTTGCCTCAAGTACCAGATGACGTGTACTCGACCTGACCGCGCGTACCCTCTCAGCATCCTGACGCGCTACGTTGCGTCGTTAGACACCGACCTGCGCACTGGCGGGCTGCGCAGAGGGTACTGTGTTACTTGTACAATATATCAGGCATGGGGCTTGTGCTTGGAGGATGGGATTTTGTTGTGCTCACTGGGCACTCAGACTCTTTTTGGCCCGACGACCAAGAGACTCAACGGTCGTCACAGGGTTTCCCTTACAATCTTGCCGCTAATTCTATCTCCTGGAGGTCCATTCGCTCGTCTTCTGTGTTTAGTTCCAGCTGCGAAGCCGAGATCTACGATGGGGCTATGGCTACATAGGAGTTACGCTGACCTCTTCTACCTCCCCGTTCTATACGTCGACAACAAGGCCATGATTGCCTTGTGTCAGGAGCAGAGACTGGAGCACGGAACGAAGCACATTGCTCTTCTCTAGCCATTTCCGCTTTAGAAAATCTCATTTTGAGATTTTCAACCCCAACCCTGTTTCAATTCGTTCTGTCAAGAAAAGGAAAAATAAATGGAATTTCAAGCCGGTTACCATGTTGAACGACTCCTTGTCGTTCACGTACAACAGTATTACAGCCGCTGGAAGGATGTTAGCTAGACGCTGAACCACGTGACCATGTGAAAGACACCGGATGTTGCGGATGCCATGCAACTTCAAATTGGTTTTGCATAGCACCTCCTGCAGCTCTTTGAAGCGCGAGTGGACGTTGTTCGACTGTCCAAGGAGCTCCGCTGAGGAAGGGATGACATGGTTGATGATGTCAAGGTCAAGGTAGGCCAGAGCTGCATCCTTTGCCACCAAGACTTCCCCGAAACAAAGCAAATAGGCAACAAGTTAAACAGACATGAAGTGCATAAAAGGCAAGCATAAAAAACGTTGTATACAAACTTGTGCGCGATGCAGTAGAACCGGGCGAGGTGTGGAATCCGTGTTCGAAGGCGTGCCACCAGGCCCAGCTAAGAAGACCATGATGCTTGCACCGTTGGTGTTGATGCTAGTGGTGCGCTCAAGGTAAGGATTGTCCCGGATGTGCTTCATTTGTTGAGCACGGAGGTAAATAACGAGCGTCTCAACCAACTGCGCCAACCCGTACCTGCAAGGATTAGCAAGAAGGTAATTGGTACAGTGCTTTTTTGAAACAACGTGCTTTTAAAAAAGAGTACTTACTCGCTATAGTAAGTGCCGGTTTCCTTCAAGGGCATGTCGCGCGTGCCCATCTTTGCCATAAACTGGACCCACGTCACAAACATCATACTGGGTGAGTCACTTCTGCAAATAAATATGACAGTTGCCATTATTTTAGCTGGTCGGTTGGCTTCTGCATCACCATTCTCGAAGTCGACAATCGAATTCTAATCAGCAATCTTGCCGTCCCGTTGCTCTTGGCAATCCACTACCACCTCATAGTCTGGCATTGAATGTCAAGCCCACCCTCCCCGTATTGGTAGCTGGGGTCTCCGTGCACCATGCAGATGGAACACCTCATGCAGGGTTGACCCCATGAGGTCTGCAAGACGATGAGCCATTGGAAGTGTTGCAGCCATTTCTCCTTTGCATTCTGCTGCCACTGCTCGACGGTCAACGCGCGCGGATAGTCATCGTCGGCGGCTGCGGGTTTTGATGGGCCTGGACGAGGTGTGCTAAAGCGGGGGGCGGTAGCTGGGGGGACACCTGCAGTAGGATGGGCAAAGCCCAATTTTCACTGTTTGTATTTGCCTTTCCCGGCTCAAATGTGCAAAACAGAAATGGTAGGTAGAGTTGTAGCCACGGATGCCGAAACGGCCGGCGGCGCAGACTCAGCTTCAGCCGTGTTAGGCTGGGTCGAAGTCTCAGCCGCCTTTGACGTGGATTGCGAGGGGATAAGAGGTTCGTTGTTGCAGGATGTGATGACGCTAGGGTGAGGGATTTCAGGCGGAGGCCTCTCTACTGTGGCAGTGGTTGTTATAGTCACAATAGGCTTCAATAGGCTTCAATGTGCCTAGAGCCAAAGATAGAGTGCGCAGTCAGATTTCTGCACAGCGGCTTCAAACGATCATAGCGATCTGGTCACAGCTCCAATTGACCTCATTCAACTTGGATCTGGAGCGTCTTAACGTCGCCTACACTAGGCAATTTAGATCGCACGATTTCATTCAGAATTGACGACACAGCGTGGGTTTGAACAAACGGCACTATGGCAGCAACATAGTCTTAGAACACACAATTACGAACAGCTAGGAAGAGTTACGAGTTGGGAATGACTCCCAGCTCCTACAAACCCCAAGAGCCGAGGTACAGTGATGGGGAACAGTGCCACACTGTCCCCAACCAAGAAGGGTCTCGAAACTACCCTCCACAAGGGCCTACACCCAACTGATACGTTACACTACACATTGTAATGTAACTATCTTCAATATCTTGAGGTGTAGCCTTTTGGCGAGCTTCGAAAACACTTGAAGCTTGAACCAAGGCTCGGGTTCTTCATCACAAAAACTCATCATTGAGTTCTTGATGGGTCTGCTGCACACACCTGCGACACTCCGAATGTTCGACAAGCGACAAAATAGAAACCGCGCACGACAAAATAGAAACTGCGCGGGACACACAAAATGACCGCGTTATACGCGACTAGCGATAACTCGCTATTGACTTGACACACACATTCGACATCATGACCCATCATTCACACACCATTATAAGCATGAAATATATATTTATTTCATGCACTCATACCACTCCATGCACACACGCATGCACGCACACGCACACGGACAACAAGCCGAGTGCAAACCGTAGGGTTGCACCAACAAACTCCCCCTCGGATTGTTGGCCTTAGGATCTTGCTCTCTCAGTTCAGAGCCATCCCAGCCAGCTTGCAACACTTCCAATGCTGTTGTTTCACCAGCCTCTTGGTCATCATGTCAGCTGGCTGCCCCGTCGTCTTCACGTAGCGCAGCTCAACTTCACCCGCGGCCACCATGCTCCTCGTCCAATGCCACTTCACCCTCATGTGCTTTGTCAGGCCGTGTAGCACAGGGTTCTTGGCTAGAGCAATGGCTCCTTGGCTGTCACAATAGAGTGGGGTAGGTCCTTGCTGCTCCTCCCCCAATTCAGCCAACAAACGCCGCTGCCACACAATCTCCCGTACGGCACGGAAGAGTGCCATGTACTCGGACTCCACCGAGCTCAGAGCTTGATCCACCTGCTTCTTGCTCTCCCAAGCAGTTGGGCCTCCACCAACACAGCAGATGAAGCCTCCCACACTAGTCATGTCCTCTGGTTCCGATGCATATGATGCATCCGAGAAAGCGGTGAGGAACAAACGCCCGGGTTCCACACCATCCGCGCCCTTTTGGCGCCTTTGTGCCGCCGCCGAGTATTGCAGCCCAACGGTCGGTGTTTGGCCAAGATACTTGGCCACCCTCATTCCAGCTGCTACCTGCTCCTCATTAGGGCATTGCACCACCCTTGCCAGCTGCCCGATAGCAAAAGCAACATCCGGTCGAGTGTTGACCGCCGCATACATGAGGCTGCCCACCAACGAGTGAAATCGGCGCCTCTCCTCTTCACCCACGCTCTCCTCCTCTGGTCCCTTCACACACTTGAACCCAGAAGGAAAGGGTGTAGCCACATGGCCTTCATTCTGCCCAAAGTTGGCAGCCAATGCCTCCAGGTACTTGCGTTGGTGCACCCGCATGCACCGCTTCTCCACGTCTCGTTCGATGTGGAGCCCGAGGTAGAAGTTCACATCCCCAAGGGACTTGCACTTGAACTTGTCTTGCAGTTTCAGCATCACCTCCTTCACAAGGTCAGAGGAGGGTGAGAAGATCAGGATGTCGTCCACGTACACCACCATGAAGCTCCTCTGCTCCCCCTCGCCAAGCATGAACAAGGAGTGATCGGCCGTTGAGGGAGTGAAGCCGATCTCCTCCAACACTTCGCGCAGCTTCAGGTACCACTGCCTAGGGGCCTGCTTCAGCCCATAGAGGGCCTTCTTCAGCTTCCACACTCTGCCACTACCATCATCAAACCCCTCTGGCTGCGCCATGAAAATCTCCTCCTCGAGGATTCCGTTGAGGAACGCCGTAACGATGTCTAGCTGCTTCACCACCCAACCTTTGATCGCGGCTCCCGCGAGTAGGGTTCGCAGCGTCGTCGGCTTCACCATAGGAGCAAACAGCTCCTTGTAGTCCACATTCTCCTTCTGCTGGTACCCCTTGGCCACCAGCCGAGACTTGTAACGCTCGATCTTGCCGTCGGCGTCGGACTTGATCTTGAAGAGCCACTTGGACGTTATCGCCGTACGCCCCTCCGGTAGCTCCACCAATTCGAACGTGTCATTCTCCTCAATGCTCTTCAGCTCACTCTCCATGGCCTTCTTCCACTCCTCAGCATCACTACTCTCCAAGGCCTCCTTGAGAGTTGCTGGTTCCCCCGGCATCTCCACCGGAGAGAAGAACGCGAACGCACACTCCTCGTACTCACTCTCCTCGTCGTCTCCGACCATCATTGCCGCTCCGGCCAGGGCCGTCTTGCCCGGCTCTCCCGGCGCATCATATGTCAGCCTCTTAGGGGGTTGGACTTTCCTCTTCACCCTTCCTTCCTCAGCTGCAGGGACTTGAAGGCCTTGGCGCTGCTGCGGTGTGGTGCGGTTCCGTGGAGCGCTCGTAGTGCGGGAAGGGAGTGTCGGTGCACGCTCGCTCACTTGCTGCACCTCCTCCTCTTCTTCCTCTGCATCATTGGCCTCCTCTCCCCCATTCACAAGGGAAGATTGCCTCGTGGTGGTGCTGCCGCTGCTCAGCTCCAAAGGCAGCTCCACGTGCTCCAAGCCGGAACTCTTCACCTCTCCAAACCGCACGCCTATTTTCGCCTCATTCTCCGCCTTCCAATCCTTGTACATGAAGTTCTCCATGAACTTGCAGTCCCTGCTCACCATGAACTTCTTGGTGAAGGGGTCCCAAAGAAGCCACCCCTTGCTGTTTTGAGCCATGCCCAAGTGCACGGCCCACACCGCCTTAGCACCAAGCTTGTTGTGCCGAAGATGCTTAGGTACGAGTGCCATGCACATGCACCCGAACACCCGAAGCATATCCACCTTTGGCTTCCTGCCAAGCCACTCCACATAGGGCACCCATTTGTCTGCTCCCACATGAGTCAAAACTCTGTTCTTGGCCACACACGCGCTCCGCACCGCGTCAGGCCAGAAATAGTCGGGTAGCCTGGCTTCAATGAGCAACCCGCGTGCCGCCTCCGTTATCGTGCGGTTCGCCCTCTCGGCGATGCCGTTCATTGCAGGGGAGTATGGCATAGTGAGGGAGTGCCGAATACCATTCTTCTTCAGCCACAACCCAAACTCCTTGCTCAGGAACTCTCCCCCTCGATCGGTGCGGATCGACTTCACTAGTCGGTCTTGTTGCCGCTCCACCATCGGGAACCAATCGATCTTCAAAGTTTCTGCAACGTCGCTCTTCTTGGCCAGCACGTACACCCAAGTCATGCGGGTGTAGACATCCACAATGGTGAGGAAGTACTCTGCTCCAGCAGCTCCAAGCTTCAGGGGGCCCACCACGTCCATCACCACCTCATCAAGTGGTGCCTTTGCCGTTGCCTCCGAACTAGGGAACGGAAATCGGGTGAACTTGGCTTGCAAGCACGTTGGGCAGCCAAGCACCTCATCGGGCTCCCCCTTCACACGTATGCCAGCAACCATCTGGTTCTTCACTAGCTGCTGCAAAATAGGAAGGGCCACATGCTCCATTCGCCGATGCAAAGTCAACCAATCACACTCCCCCGTAGCCGAAGTCGGATTGGAGAATGCCGCGCTTGCAATAGCGCCCCACATACTCTCTCCGTACTCCTCCTTCGCTGCTGCCTCGGGGTTCTCCTCACCCTTGTGCTGCTCCTTGGCTGCTGCACCACTCTCCTTGTGGTCACACAGCTTGCTGGTCACTCCAGGTTTGCCCTTCTTGGGCTCCTTCTCCTTAGCGCGACCGTCCGCGCAATCGCCGCTACCAACCGCGTCACCCTTGGTGCTGACGCTTGCTGCCACTTGCCTCTCCTTAGGCATGGGGACCACAGGGATCTGCCACATCTCGTTGTAGACGTCCCTATCCTCGTGAAGGTCCCAAAGAATCCGGTCGCCAATCCTCGCGGTGTAGGTCTTGGCTCCCTTTGAGTTCGTGTCCATGCCGGCCTTCGCCAACCGCCGCACGGAAATCAGGTTCGCAGCAAGGCTGGGCACCCAAAGCACGTTCTTGAGGCCCACCATCTTCCCATCAGCACCCTTGAACATGGCCTTGCCCATGCCTTTCACCTCTGCTCGCTGCCCCAAAGCCGATGTGACATGCTTCACCGGTGACGGTTCAAGTTCGGTGAGCAAGTCCGGGCGAGGTGTCATGCTATAGGTAGCGCCGCTATCAATCACCCAAAAGTCCAGGGGGTGTAGGGTCACCTTCCCCACAGCTGCTGGCTCCTCAAGGTCTTCATCCTTCTCTGGACCAGCCGGTACTTGCGTCGACACGAAGTAGAATAGGCCCGGGTACCGATCGTCCTTCGAGTCCTTTTCGTTATCTTCGTTCTTCATATTCGCGGCTCCACCTCCGCGACCGCCACGGCCTCCACGGCCTCTGCCTCTCCCTCCTCCTGCTCCTCTACCCTCTTGGTCTTGAGCAGGGGTCCATCCTTCAGGGAGTTTGAAGCAATCGCGCCACATATGTCCGCTCTTGCCGCAATAGTGACATTCGCCGTCAAATCGGCCGCGACCGCGTCCATAGTTCTTGTCGTCGCTGCCGTATCCGCCATTCCCGCGGCCTCCGCCGAAGTTGCTGCCACCAGATCTTCCTCCCCCTCGTCCTCTGCCTCTTCCTCGGCCATATCCACGGCCGACGCTTGCTGCCCCAGCGCCATCCGCACTCGCCAACTCACGGCGGCGGAAGTCCTCTTGTAGGATCGCGCGCTTCACGTCTTCAAGCGAGAGACGGGGCAGATCACGGTTCAAGTTGATGATGAGGAAGGACCATGACTTGGGGAATAAGGCCAGCAACTTGGTCTTCTTTTGGAGCTCACTGTAGTTCAAATCAGCTCCTTCAAGCCGCGTCAACAAGTCGAAGAATTTCTGCACCCCGTCTTCCACGGGTTCATCTTCTTCAATTCGTAGCGTCGCCATTTGCCGTTCCAACACCACAGCTACCGCCGCTGTTGCAGGAGCGTGTACACCCTTGAGAGCAGCCCATGCCTTTGGTCCCTTCTCTGGATCACGCTGGAAAGGCTTGATGTGACGGATCTGGTTGCTCCCCAACGCTTGCCCAAGTAGGAGATAGCCTTGTGCGCTCTTCCGCACCCACGAGCTCTTCTCCGGGTCGTTCTCGGGACGCTTCTCCGTTCCTTCCATCACCTCCAGCAGGTCATAGTGGTCAAACACGTTCTCCATCCTGAAGGACCATTCAGCAAAGTTGTCGCCGTTGAACTTGTCGAGCCCGAACACTCTTGGTTCGTCCTTAGAAGGTCCAAGAGTCGGTTGCACGGACGTCACGGCTGAATCACGGGCTTGGCCTTGTGCTTGGGCTTCTCCATTGCCTCCAGCACCTCTGCCACCCCTCTCTTCAGGTCCAGCCATCGTCGTAGCTGCTCCAAGGCGCTCTGATACCACTTGTTATAGTCACAATAGGCTTCAATAGGCTTCAATGTGCCTAGAGCCAAAGATAGAGTGCGCAGTCAGATTTCTGCACAGCGGCTTCAAACGATCATAGCGATCTGGTCACAGCTCCAATTGACCTCATTCAACTTGGATCTGGAGCAATTTAGATCTCTCGATTTCATTAAGAATTGACGACACAGCGTCGGTTTGAACGAACGGCACTATGGCAGCAACATAGTCTTAGAACACACAATTACGAACAGCTAGGAAGAGTTACGAGTTGGGAATGACTCCCAGCTCCTACAAACCCCAAGAGCCGAGGTACAGTGATGGGGAACAGTGCCACACTGTCCCCAACCAAGAAGGGTCTCGAAACTACCCTCCACAAGGGCCTACACCCAACTGATACGTTACACTACACATTGTAATGTAACTATCTTCAATATCTTGAGGTGTAGGCTTTGGCGAGCTTCGAAAACACTTGAAGCTTGAACCAAGGCTCGGGTTCTTCATCACAAAAACTCATCCTTGAGTTCTTGATGGGTCTGCTGCACACACCTGCGACACGCCGAACGTTCGACAAGCGACAAAATAGAAACCGCGCACGACAAAATAGAAACCGCGCGGGACACACAAAATGACCGCGTTATACGCGACTAGCGATAATTCGCTATTGACTTGACACACACATTCGACATCATGACCCATCATTCACACACCATTATAAGCATGAAATATATATTTATTTCATGCACTCATACCACTCCATGCACACACGCATGCACGCACACGCACACGGACAACAAGCCGAGTGCAAACCGTAGGGTTGCACCAACAGTGGTGGCCACAGGAATCGCAGTCGGAGTTTTACGGGTTAAAAAATCTAACGCAGAAACCCGAGGCTCCTCAGGTACATTGGGAGAACCACGCGTAGCGCTGTCTATTGACTCGAGGGCACCATGCTCGGATAGCATGGTGTATCACATGAGGTAGTAACATCAGGGCACTCTAGACGGGACGGGAACAAGCTAGTGGGAAGAGAGGTGGGCCACGGGCTAGGCGTCATGGATTGAAAGGCAGAACGAGGTTGTCAAAGAAAGGGTTGGAAAAGAAAGGAAGGGACCATCACGTCACGAAACGCGCCTCTCTCACGAGGGTTTCACGCAAGTGCAAGGGTGGGTGCATGCTCTGTTTGTTGTGCACTGACTGTCCAACAGCCTGGCAGCAGCGCTGACAACAACTACGAGACAGATGCGTGGCAGCACCTGAGCTAGATGCAGAATGCGCTGGCAGAAAGAATCCAAAATTGACCCCCGTGCCCTCACGCAAAATTCATTACGCGTGCCTATACAGACAACATATCGCTGCTCCCATGCCCAACTAGGCTATTTTGGCGGTTTCAGACGAAACCATACGCAATTTTTGCTATAGCAGACGAAATCATATAAGTTTCCTAAAATATCACATGACAATATAGTCTTTGTCTGGGCTCTCGTATGAGCCACAAGCTTAGGTCTGCTAGATGTCAAGATAGCAAGCAGGAATGAATCAACTATGCGACAGTTGGGTACATATACAAACCCTAAAGGGGTTGTACCCCATACTGGCTACCCCACTACAGCCTACAGATTATACTACAACATATATAGTTTGACACACCCCCATAGGCAAAGTGGGGGAGAACAAGGGGTCATAAGACCAACCAAGAAAAGCAAAGCAAGCTCAAGGTGGATCACAACGTCACCACACACACCGAGCACAAGCAAAGGGCCACAAGGCCAGTTCATATGCAACAACAACAGTACAGTGATCATTGCCTAGCAAGAGTAAGCAAACATGTATATATATATACATAGATATACCATAGTACAAAAAAAGTCTACAGCAAGTGAGGAAACGTAGGCACCAGGCCTAGAGCAGTGCAGAAGCGCTGATGATCACCAGCCGGAAGGGCCTTGGTGAACACATCAGCCGTGTTGGCCCGGGTGGGCACGTGAGCGACACGAAGCTGACCACGCTGCTGCAAATCTCGAGCAAGGAAGTAACGCAGAGCGATGTGCTTCGTTCTATGCTCCAGTCTGTGCTCCTCACACAAGGCAATGACAGCCTTGTTGTCGACGTACAGAACTGGAGGAGAACAAGGCCTCTCTCCCAAGTCGGTCAGCAGGTAGGTGAGCCAGCGTAGCTCCTGTGCAGCCATGGCTGTGGCGTAGATCTCAACCTCACAACTGGAGCTGAGAACAGAAGACGAGCGTGTAGACCGCCAAGAAACAGAGCCGGAGCCAAGGCTGAACGTGTAACCCTGTGACGACCGCTGCGTAGCCAAGTCGTCAACCCAAGACGCGTCCGAGTGTCCAGTGAGGACAACTGGGCCCCGTCCTCCAAGCACGAGCCCCATGCCCGATGTACTGCACAAGTAGCGCAACACCCTCTTAGCAGCATCCATGTGCACCTTTCGGTGCCTACCAGGAGCCACGTAGCGTGCCAGAAGGCTAAGAGGGTACGCAAGGTCAGGACGAGTGCAGGTCATCAGGTACATGAGGCAGCCCACTAGCTCTGGGTATGGAACACTCGGCTCTACGGACTCGTGGAGCTGAGAGCGAGTGACCTGTAGCCAGAGGAGTGGACTATGGCGAGGACCAAGTGAAGCCGAAGCGCTGAAGGACCTGCTGCACCATGTGTGACTGAGTCAGTGTGATGGTGCGCCGTGCTCTATCCCGGGTGATCTGCAAGCCAAGGTAGTTGCGCAGCTCACCTGTGCACGTGTGTCTCTTCTACAGCTCCGACTTCACAAGGGCGAGAGCCTCATTGTCAGCAGTGGCAAAGACCAAGTCTTCGACGTACACAAGGATGTAGAACGGCGGCAGCGAAGTGTCGGTGCGCAGAAACAGCGACGGGTCAGCAGTAGAAGGTGCAAACCCAAGAGCCGCAAGTGTCGTCCTCAGTGTGTCGTGCCACTCACAAGGCGCCTGACGGAGACCGTAGACTGGCCGACGGAGGCTCCACTGGGTACCAGGAGGGAACGACCTAGTGAAGCCAGGAGGGCGGCGCAGCTAGATCTCCTCGTGCAGACTGCCCTGTAAGAACGCTGTGCTGAAGTCCAGAGAGTGAAGCTCGTAGTCACGCTGAGCGGCAACGTACAGCAGCACCCGAAGAGTGGTCATCTTCAGGGTGGGGGAGAAGGTCTGGAAGAAGTCAACTCCCTGTCGCTGACTGAAGCCTCGAGCAACGTAACGAGCCTTGAAGGCAGGCGGAGAACCCGGCGGCCGCTTCACCCTAAAAATCCACATGCCATCGACGATGTTCGCCCCAGGAGGGGGAACTGCGTCGACGTAAGTGCCTGTGGACTTCCAGAATGCCATCTCTGCGTCCATGGTTGTCTGCCACTGAGAGGAGTACTCACCCGCGATCGCCCTAGCGCAAGAGAGTGGGGTCGGGATGTCTGGTGCATCTGGGTCTCCCTCAGGGGCAAGCAGCATGGCCACGAGATGAGGCGCAGCGGCTGCAAGACACTCAAAGTCCTCCTGCCTGTCCTCAAGGACGTCCGTGCCAAGAGCACAGTCACCCCCGACGGACGAAGGACAGACAGACTCAGACTTAGCAACAAGACTAGCAGCGTAGTCTAGACGATAGGCAGCAGCAAAGTCAACAAGCTCAGAGACTAAGGCAGACGCAGCAGAAGACTCAAACGACGGGTCAGTGACAACAGTGGCTAGCAGACGCATGATAGTAGGATGAGCAGCACGAACGAGGTTAGACTTGGGGTCCGGAACGTCAGACGGAGAAGACGCAGGAGGAGACGGCAGGGGAACGCGCAGAGGAACAGAGGAAGGACGAAGGGACATAATGTGCGTGCCGGGGACGGGAGGAGGACGCTCACGAGGAACACGACGACCAGTACGACCAGTGCGAACAGTGCGAACAGGCAAGGCAGAACGGGACGCAGGCTCGCGACGCTTAGTAAGACCTCCTGTTTGCTCAGTGTAAGGAGAGGGAACAGGCAGTGGGGAGCCTAGCTGTAACGGTAGGCCAGTAGAAGACGGGAGGCTGAGAATCCGGCGAAGCACGGAGTCAGGTGGCGGCAGAGACGACGGTGACGGCGGAGCGAAAAACAGTCGCGGCTGTGCAGTGTCACCTGCATCAGTAGCGCCAGCGCCTCCAGCAGCTCTAGAACCTCCAGCTCCAGCGCCTCCAGCAGCTCCAGAACCGCCAGCTCCAGCGCCTCCAGCAACTCCAGAACTGCCAGCTCCAGCGCCTCCAGCAGCTCCAGAACCTCCAGCTCCAGTGCCTCCAGTAGCTCCAGAACCTCCAGCCCCAGCGCCTCTAGTAGTGTGAGGATCTAGGATCGAGCTCAGAAAAGAGAGTTTGAATTGAATGATCACCTGGGTACAACACGAGGCTATATATAGGCTCGACACAAGGGGCAGTAACCAGGTGTTACGCGAAGGTTCCTCGGGTCGCGAAGCATCCCGAACAGACCCTTCCCGAATTCGGTAGAAGGCAATTTGGTGGCAACCGAATAGCCTAGAATTCGGTGTACGTAACCTAGCTCGGTGCTATAACTATAATAAAATATAGGAAAGCACCTAGCCTAGGAATTCAAGCAATTCATGCATGCAATTCATGCAATTCATTCAATAAACCTAAGCTAGTAATAGCGTAATAAGATAAAAGCAAGCATGAATAACAAGCATAAGCCGTCGTACTCTCACACGTCCCCCCCTCAAAGCTGGGTGGCGTGAGATACACCCTGCTTGACAAGATAGTCCTTGAGAGCACGGCGTGCGTTGCCCATATCAGCTTCTGCAACCCAACTGTCCTCAGTGGGGTCATATCCCTTCCAGCGGATCAGGAACTCGAGGGTCTTGCCGCCGCGGCGCCGATGAGTGAGAACGCGCTCGATCTCATACTCTGGTTCATCCTGCACAAGAACAGGTGGTGGTGGCGGTAGCTGTCGTCCCTGGAACTGTTGGTTGGGGTCCTTGTAGGGTTTTAGTAGCTGAACATGGAAAGCGTTGTAAAGCTTCCACATATATGGTAAGCGCAAGCGGAATGTAACTGGTGTCACCTGTGCCTCCACGAGAAAAGGACCGCAGAAGCGAGGCCGGAGTTTGGATGGTAGGTGAGACAGGTTCAAGTTGCGCGTGTCAAGAAGCACCTGATCTCCGACTGCTACTGAGTGATCTCGTCGTTGGCGATCGGCATACTGCTTCTGGGAGTTCTGCATCGTGGTGAGACGTCGTTGAGTCTTCTCCCATAGCTGCTGCATGGTGGTGACGAAGTCGTGTGCGGCTTGGACGTGTGCCGGTGTGGTTGGCTGTTGTGGTGTGAGTGGTTCCCGTCCGTAACACAGGAAGAAAGGAGTTTTTCCTGTGGCCGCATGCGAGGCGTTGTTGTAAGCGAACTCTAAGGTCGGTAACTGTGTATCCCAGTGGCTGATGTCGTCCTTGCAAGCTGTGCGCAGTAACTGTTCAACCACCTGATTGAGTCGCTCTGTCTGTCCGTCAGTCTGGGGATGGTATGCTGAAGACATTGCAAGCTTAGT
Source organism: Closterium sp. Yama58-4 (assembly GCA_947470075.1). NCBI lineage: Eukaryota > Viridiplantae > Streptophyta > Zygnematophyceae > Desmidiales > Closteriaceae > Closterium > Closterium sp. Yama58-4. The sequence continues at coordinate 27,567 of CANIUD010000902.1, read as the reverse complement.
CCCCAACAATCCCATAAGCTCCTTCCAGAACTTACTCGTGAATTTGGGGTCTCTGTCTGAGATGAGTGTAGCGGGGATGCCGTGGATGGTGATGATTGTTGGTGTAAGGGCCTAATAAACTCAAGCTATTAGGACTTAATCAAACTTAAAACCTCTCCTCGGGGTCACCTCCAAGGGTCCCTGGGTGCCTGGTACAAGACCAGCCCCTATCCTCGGGTCCGAGTTTGTAGAGAGAGGGATCAAGAAGGACTTAGTCAAAACAGCAAGAGTACCTTGAACGTCGCGCAGCGTGCCGTGCAGACCGTCGGTCGGATTAAGCTGAGAATTCGCTATATCGAAGCTCGCTCCAAGAGCTTTAAAATGAGCCAAGTTGCCTCGCGAAAAGTTCTGCCATTACGAAGTTATGGCTCAGACAGCGTTTGCCTAGCGTTGGAGTGCTAGCATACTAGCGTTGACTCGGGTAGCATTCCGCCGTCGAATAGCGCAGAAACGAAATTCCAGCGAGGAAGGAATTCGCATGAATCAATTTGACTATGTTCAGGTACAAACAGAGAAGGATTAAATAGTTCTAGCTAGCAAGGACCTTGGGAATCAACCTGGGAACAACCAGGGATGATCCCAAATAATTCCAAGCAACAGAACCAACCTGGCTGGACAAAATAGCAGGTGGTAGGTTGGTAAACAACCTCTGGTTCTGTTTTTCCAACCTGGGAAAACAACAACCAGGTTCAGGTTCTAAAAACAGAACCTGTTTTGTCTTTGCCCAACCAGCCAAATGCTGGTTCCGCTGGTTTCCCCTGGCCTTGTAGCATGCAGATACAGACAAACAACATCCAACCTTCACCTAAATTGTACCCCTATAGTGCCTTCCCTGCTACACTATAGTTAACCAAACAAAACAGTACAATTTCGAGTTGGATAGAACTGAATCTGCGCAATCAACTCAACCGAACAGCAAAGCTTCCATCTTGGGTTCCTTTGCGAGCTCGTCCTTTCTGCTTGCACTGTTCATAGCGCATACAATGTTGTGCCGAAGCGCACATTGAGCGAGTACCTGCAAATGCATCAAGCGAAAATTGCGAAAGCAAACAAACACACGAACACACCATTCACACGCAAATGCATTCGCACACGCATACTCGTACAAACAGACGGCAGGATGTCGTGCAATGTGCATTTGCACCCAACACACTCCCCCTCAGCCTGCCGGCTGCATCCCCGTCATTCCATGCTAGTTCATGCTCATTCCACTCATGCGCACACAACGCCAATGAGGCTCATCCGCAAGCCTCTTGGTGAGAAAGTCTGCTGGCTGCTGGTGAGTCTTGATGTAGATCGGATGCACCGTCCCCCTCTTCACCTCCTTACGCAGCCAGTGCCACTTGATACGCATGTGCTTGTTCAGCCCATGAAGCACAGCGTTTCTGGCCATCCCAAGAGCCCCCTTGCTATCACAAAACAGCGGCGTAGCAACTTTCTGCTCCTGGCCAATCTCCTCTAACAGCCTCCTCAGCCAAATCACCTCCTTCACCCCATGGAACATCGCCATGTACTCTGATTCTACGGAAGAGAGTGCCGTCTCCGTCTGCTTCTTGGACCTCCAACTAACAGGTCCTCCCCCAACTACGCAGATGTATCCTCCCACAGATGAGGAATCCTCCTTCTCAGAAGCCCACGTAGCATCGGTAAAGCAAGTGAGAAATAGCTTGCCTTCTCCAAGCCTCTCCCCCTTCTCTTTCAGCTCCTTGATGAACTTCTCCTGGTGCAGCTTCAACCACCTGTGATCTGGATCCCTCTCCACGTGCATCCCGAGGTAGTACTTTACCTCCCCAAGGTTCTTGCACTTGAAGTTCTCCATCAGTTGCTGCTGCACTTTCTGGATCTCCTTCATGCTGCTGCTGAAGAGAAGAATGTCGTCCACATAGACCAGAAACAGCACCAGCTTCTCCCCCTCACCCTTGAGAAAGAGGCTCTCATCACAGCTGCTGGTCCTGAATCCCATCTCCTCTAAAACAGCTGCCAACTTCTGGTACCAGCAGCGTGGCGCCTGCTTCAAGCCGTAGATGGACTTGTTGAGCTTGCACACCCTGCCCGTACCATCCTCATACCCAGGCGGCTGCGTCATGTACACATCCTCCTCTAAAATCCCATTCAGGAATGCCGTTGAAATATCCATCTGAATGATGAATTTCCCACTAACAGCTGCATCTGCCAACAAGACACGGAGGGTAGGGGGTTTGGCAGTGGGAGCAAAGATCTCGTTGAAGTCCTGCTTCTCCTTCTGCATAAACCCCTTCGCCACCAGCCTACTCTTGTAGATGGTGACCTGCCCCTTGTCATCGGTCTTGATCCTCAGCACCCACTTGCATTGTATCGCTTTCTTCCCATCAGGCAGCACCACCAGATCCCATGTCCTATTCTCCAGCAGACTCTGGTACTCAGCATCCCTAGAAGCCAGCCACTTGTCCCTATCTGGTCCAGCTAATGCCTCCTCCATGCTAGCTGGTTCCTCTGGTGCAGGGGCAAGAAAACAGTACGCAGGCTCATCCTCCTCATCCGGGTCATAGCCATGAGGTAGAATCAGCAATGCCTCTTCGGTCCCTAGCTGCTGCTCTGCTGCATCAGTTCCTGCAGTCAGCTTCTTAGTAGCCATACGGGTACGTCCTGGCCTGGAGACGGGTGTCTCCCATCCCTTCATAACGACACCCTTCGGCTTCTTAGTTTTTCCCTGCTGCTTCTCTCCTCCCTCGGGTCCAGCAGCTCCACTAGTGCTGCCGCCAGTTTCCACACCATTTTCTCCACCAGCAGATGCCTCCTGTACCTTCTCTCCATCACCATTTCCAGCAGCTGCCTCCTCTCCCTCCTCCCACACACTAGGAGTCAGGTCCAGCTGCATGGTGATCTGCTCCATCTGCTGGGACATCCTTGCCTCCGGCTGTTTCTCCCAGCTCCCATACATCATGCCCTCAATGAATTTCACATCCCTGCTGTCAAACAACACACCCTTGGATGGTTCCCACAGCAGCCATCCCTTGCTCTCAGCAGCCAGCCCCAAATGCACACACCAGATTGCACTCGCCCCCAACTTACTTCGGTAGGTCTTGGGGACGTGGGCGACTGCCATGCAACCGAACACCCTCAGCATGTCCACCGGCGGCTTCCTCCCAAGCCACCTCTCCAAAGGCACCCACGAGTCATCCCCAACCTTGGTGAGCACCCTGTTCCTAGCGACAGTGGCGTGCCGGACAGCATGAGGCCACATAGAATTGCTCAGCCCAGATTCTATGAGCAGCGCCCTAGCTGTCTCCAGAATGGTCCGGTTTGCCCGTTCTGCTACACCATTGGACTGTGGGGTATAAGCCGTGGTCAGCTCTCTCTGGATGCCCTGCTTCTTGAGCCAGGCCGTCATTTCAGCTCCAAGGAACTCACCACCCCGGTCTGTCCTAATCCGCTTCACTACACACTCCGCCTGCTTCTCCACGAATGGCAGCCAATCGTCCCGTATCGTGGAGGCGGCGTGGTCCTTCTGCTTCAGCGGATACGCCCACATCAGCCTGCTCCAGTCATCCACAATTGTAAGAAAATACCGCTCCCCCTTGTGCCCTTGCACCGGCAGCGGCCCCACCAAGTCCATGTGGACCAGCTCCAAAGGCTTCTTGCTCCTGCCAGCCACACTATGGAAAGGGAAACGGGTGAACTTTGAAAGCAAACAGATTTCACAGTTGTCATCGGGTGGCTGTCCGTTCAGCTTCAGACCCTTAACGGCTCCGTCCTTCTCCAGCTGCTTCAGCAAAGGCATTGCCACATGCCCTAAGCGCCGGTGTGCCGTTGCCCAATCTGTCTCCCCAGATCTGGCCGACACTTTCACACCAACCCCTCCAACGGCATTGCACTCCCCCTGGGATGCAGACCCCTCTCCAGCCTGCCCCCCACCATGCCACGCCAGGGCCGGCAGCTGCCACATAGATCTGTACACGTCCTTGCTCTCGTGCAGATCCCAAAGCACCCGATTGCCCAGCTTCCCCTTATAAGTGCGTGCCCCATCCGTGTTGGTGTTCACCCCAGCCTTGCCAAGCTTACGGAGGGAGATAAGGTTGGCCTTCAGGTCGGGGACGAAGAGAACGTCGTGCAGCACCACCGGCTTGCCATCCGCTCCCTTAAACGCAGCTCGTCCCGCACCAGCCACCTTCAACATGTGTCCAGAGGCGGAGCACACTTCATTGATCGGTGCAGCTCGTACTTCGTCCAGCAGGTCCTTGCGCGGCGTCATCGTCCAAGCAGCGCCTGTGTCCAACACCCAATAGTCTAGGGGGTGCAGCTCTGCTCCAACTTTGGCAGAGGCGTCTCCTTGCTCCCCCTTGTCTCCCACATGGAAGAATTGGCCCGCGGTGCGCTCCTTCTTCTTCTCCGCACCGCCGTTGCCCTTCGGGTTGTTGTCGGACGAATCAGCGACCATGTTGGCGCCGTTTTTCTGGTTCCTCCGCGCGCCGCCATCCTGGTGACGATTCTGGGGGGTCCATCCATCGGGTTTCTTATAGCACAAAAACCAGGGGTGCCCTTCCTTCTCACAATACCAGCAACTCCCTTTCATTTTGCCACCAGCACCCGACTTGCCCCCACGTCCAGATTTCGCACCGCGACCCCAACCGGTACCTCCTTGTTGGTCGTTGGAGTCGTCGTCTTTCTTTGCACCGCGTCCAGCACCACCGAAGCCACGTCCTCTGCCACGTCGGCTCCCTTGCATCCCGTAGCCGCTGCTGCCGTCGTCTCCACCCCTCAGTTGGCGGCGACGGAAGTCCTCCTCCAGAATCTTCGTCCGCACCCACTCGAGCGTCCACAAGCTCTGGTTCTGCGGCAGGCTCAATCCGCTCGTAAATTGAAGCCACGATTCTGGCAGCAGCGAGAGCATCTTCAAGCACTTGGTCTGCTCCGGGTAGGTGATTCCCGTGGTCGCCAACTTCGCGTAGAGGTCGCGCATCTTGTCCAGGACTGGTTGCACCGGCTCTCCCTCGCTCAGGCGCAACGCGGACAGCTCCCTCTCCAGCATCAACGTTGCGACAACGGAGGTCGGGGCGTGCAGCTCCTTCAACACGGTCCACGCCTTCGGACCGCATTCAACCTCCGGCAGCAGGTGCATGACGTGGTGACGCTGGTTCAGCTCCAAACTCTGCGACATCAAATAGTAGCCAGCCGAGGAGCGCTCGTCCCAATCTTCCTGCAGCGTGGGGTCACTCGGTCTAGGCTCCTCCCCAATCATTAGTTTCAGCAAACCGATCTGACGGAAATATAATTGCATTTTCCAGGCCCAATCATCATAGCCCTCACCATTGAACTTCTCGACGGTGAAATTCTTCAGCACCTCCTTGACAAGCGAGCCCTGGTTGGTTCGCGCTCCCCTTGGCGCTGAAAGACCAGAATCTTGGCTGCCGCTACGATCTTGGGCTGAAGATTCACCAGCTCCCGCCGAGGTGTTGCCCGCCATAGCTACCTATAACGAGGATCACTATAACGCAGCTCTGATACCAGCTTGTTGGTGTAAGGGCCTAATAAACTCAAGCTATTAGGACTTAATCAAACTTAAAACCTCTCCTCGGGGTCACCTCCAAGGGTCCCTGGGTGCCTGGTACAAGACCAGCCCCTATCCTCGGGTCCGAGTTTGTAGAGAGAGGGATCAAGAAGGACTTAGTCAAAACAGCAAGAGTACCTTGAACGTCGCGCAGCGTGCCGTGCAGACCGTCGGTCGGATTAAGCTGAGAATTCGCTATATCGAAGCTCGCTCCAAGAGCTTTAAAATGAGCCAAGTTGCCTCGCGAAAAGTTCTGCCATTACGAAGTTATGGCTCAGACAGCGTTTGCCTAGCGTTGGAGTGCTAGCATACTAGCGTTGACTCGGGTAGCATTCCGCCGTCGAATAGCGCAGAAACGAAATTCCAGCGAGGAAGGAATTCGCATGAATCAATTTGACTATGTTCAGGTACAAACAGAGAAGGATTAAATAGTTCTAGCTAGCAAGGACCTTGGGAATCAACCTGGGAACAACCAGGGATGATCCCAAATAATTCCAAGCAACAGAACCAACCTGGCTGGACAAAATAGCAGGTGGTAGGTTGGTAAACAACCTCTGGTTCTGTTTTTCCAACCTGGGAAAACAACAACCAGGTTCAGGTTCTAAAAACAGAACCTGTTTTGTCTTTGCCCAACCAGCCAAATGCTGGTTCCGCTGGTTTCCCCTGGCCTTGTAGCATGCAGATACAGACAAACAACATCCAACCTTCACCTAAATTGTACCCCTATAGTGCCTTCCCTGCTACACTATAGTTAACCAAACAAAACAGTACAATTTCGAGTTGGATAGAACTGAATCTGCGCAATCAACTCAACCGAACAGCAAAGCTTCCATCTTGGGTTCCTTTGCGAGCTCGTCCTTTCTGCTTGCACTGTTCATAGCGCATACAATGTTGTGCCGAAGCGCACATTGAGCGAGTACCTGCAAATGCATCAAGCGAAAATTGCGAAAGCAAACAAACACACGAACACACCATTCACACGCAAATGCATTCGCACACGCATACTCGTACAAACAGACGGCAGGATGTCGTGCAATGTGCATTTGCACCCAACAATGATGCGGTCGAAGAAGAGGCGAGCAGTTGCTTCAGCTGTAGCTGTGGCGTTGGTCGGTATGAAGTGACCCATTTTAGAGAACTTATCGATCACTACGAGGATGGAATCGTGCCCTCGTGAGGTCGAAGGAAGTCCCGTGATGAAGTCTAAGCTAACGACCTGCCATGGCTGCTCCGGTACGGGTAGAGGCTGAAGTAACCCTGTTTTTTTCTGCTTGCTACTCTTCATCCGCTGGCACGTGTCGCAGGAGGTGACGAACTGCTGCACGTCTGCTGCCATCCGGGGCCAGTAGTAATACTTTGCTATTCCCGCTAACGTCTTGTTGCTCCCGAAATGTCCCGCGTATGGTACGTCGTGAAACTCTTCCAATAGGATCTGCCATAGCGGGGCGTAATTCGGTAACCAAACTTTTTCTGAACCCTTCCTTACCGCTAAGTCTTTCTCCCACTGTAACAGCTTCTGTTTCTCTGCTGTAGCGATCTCGCCGTCCACGGAGTACCCATGTTGGAATAGACCCTTGAGCAGAGGGTTCATCCCGTCGAGCTGGATGCCTGCTACATGACCTGGGCGGCTCAACGCGTCAGCCTTGTTGTGTAGCCCGGGTTTGTAGACAATGTCGTAGTGGAAGTGGGTCTCCAAGAAATCCACCCACCGCACCTGTCGTCGTGAGAGTGTCGGCTGCGACTTTAGGTACTTAAGGCTGCAGTGGTCAGTATGTCAGAATGTTGTATTTGTCTAGCCTGCAGTGGGGTACTCTATAGCGAGTACAGCCCAATCTAGGGTTTGCTATTTGTATCTCAACTGCTGCTAGTCCAAACCTCTCTTTCTGCTTCTAAACTTTCTCCTACTACTTCTGACATGCTATCAGAGCAGGTCGACCCCCTTGGGTCGATCCTGTGGGTGGGCCCACCACCTAATGCTTCCGCTGCTGTTCTACTTGTCGCGCGCCTCGGTCGCGCGACGCCTCCTTCCTGCCGCGCGCTCCGCGCGGCGAAAAATTTTTAAGGTTTTCATCCCGCCGTACGCTCGGGGCGTGCGGCGGTTTTCTGCCTACCGTGCGCCCCGAGGCGCGCGGCGGTTTCCCACCGTCGAAGTGCCCCCCGTCGCCCGTCGAAGCGCCCCCCGTCGCCCGTCGAAACGTCCCCGTCGCCCGTCGAAGCGCCCCTGGGACCCGCGCGCGGCCCGTACGGGCTGCGCCAGGCCCGCGCGCGGCCCGTACGGGCTGCGCCAGGCCCGCGCGCGGCCCGGGCAGCCCGCGCGCGCCTCGTCCCGCCTGCGGCAGACCCGTGCGCGCGCCTCGTCCGTCCCCCAAGCTTCTGTCGGCGCCCCACCCCCGCTACTGCCCGCGTTCCTGTGTTAGGGTTTGGGGGTGGCGGGTGTGGGGGTGCCGGTTGTGTGCCCCGTCCCCTCCTTCTCCTCCTCCTCCGTCTCCCGCTGCTGCAGCTGCCGCTCAGGGGGGTGGGTGTGTGGGGAGCCGACGGAGTGGTACTAGGGGGGTGAAAGGGGAGTGGAGCTAGGGGCGAAGCAGGGGGTGTGTGTCGAGGGGTGTGGGACTGTTGGGGGAGGTTGAGCGGAGGCCGCCGTCGTGTCGTCTGCAGCGCCTGTATTCCGGGGTTCTGATAGCCACCGGTAGCTCAGAGAGCCGGTTGCACCTGTCGCCCGTGGGTCCGTTGCTCCTGTCGCTGCTGATCAGACGCAGAGCCTGTTACTCCTGTATTCCGGGGCCCTTGCTCCCGGTAGCCACTAGAGCTGCACCAGAGCCGTCTATTGCCCGTGTGTCTGCAGCTTCAGTCGTCGCCTCCACTCTTCTCTCCTCTCGCCAGCCCTCCTCCTCCTCACTTGCCCTCTGTGACTGCCTCTAGCTTTGCTCATAAAATGTGAACTACTATTATGACTGCTTGTTGTGCTGATTACACCCCACTTTGGCTATGGGGGTGTGTCAGAATGTTGTATTTGTCTAGCCTGCAGTGGGGTACTCTATAGCGAGTACAGCCCATTTTAGGGTTTGCTATTTGTATCTCAACTGCTGCTAGTCCAAACCTCTCTTTCTGCTTCTAAACTTTCTCCTACTACTTCTGACACAGTATAGACTGTGGTCTTGGCTCCCTCTAAGTAACACCTCCACGCCTTGAAGGCTACGACTATAGCTAAGGCTTCCTTGTCGTGGATGGGGTAGTTTAGTTCTGCTCCGTGTAACTTCTTACTGAGGTAGGCGATAGGCTGTGAACCGTTCCCGTTATCTTGCATCAGTACTGCTCCGACTGCTTGGTCACTAGCGTCTGCTTCAACTACGTAGTCCTTGTCTGGGTCTGGTAGGATGAGTACTGGCGCTGTGGTCAGTGCTGTCTGTAGCTGTTCCATGGCTTGCTGATGAGGAGTACCCCATTTGAAGGGCGTGTCCTTTTTTAGTAGGTCGGTCAGTGGCGCTGCTATCTTAGCATACTGCGGCACGAACCTGTTGTAGTAGTTGGCGAAGCCGAGGAACTGCTGCAACTCCTTCACGTTCTCTGGGACTTTCCACTTTTTAACGGCTTCGATTTTCCGCGGGTCCACGTGTACGCCCTCGGCACTCACCATGTGCCCGAGAAACTGCACCTTCTTCAGTGCGAAGTCGCTCTTCGACAGCTTCACGTAGATCTTATTTTCCCGCAGGATCTCGAACACCTTCCGCAGATGCTCCACGTGCTCCTTCATGTTCTTGGAGTAGATGAGGATATCGTCCAGGTATACTACTACGCACTCGTCCAGCAGGGGTCGAAGGATGTGGTTCATCTCCGCCTGGAACGTCGCTGGTGCGTTGCAGAGTCCGAACGGCATCACCAAGTATTTGTAGGAGCCGTATCTCGTACGGAACGCCATCTTGTGGATCGAGTTGTCCGCCATCTTGATCTGCCAGTAACCCGACCGTAGGTCCAGCTTCGAGAAAACCGTTGCACCACGCAGTTGGTCCAGTAAGTCGTCGATGCGCGGTATGGGGTATTTGTTTTTAACTGTCTGTTTGTTCAGTGCGCGGTAGTCGATGCACATCCGTAAACTGCCGTCTGGTTTTGGTGTGAAGAGAACTGGTGCACCGTAGGGAGAGGTGGATGGTCGGATCAGTTGTCTGTCCAGTAGATACTTGATATGTTTTTTCATGTCTGTCAGTTCGGTCGGACTCAGTCTGTAAGGTGCACGTGAGACGGGTTTCGCACCTAGTTCCTCCACGATCTCGTGCTCGTGGGTGCGTGCAGGAGGTACGCATACAGGTAGGTCGTCGGGCATTATATCTTTGTACTGCTCCAAGACCTCTTTTACTGCTGCGGGTAGCTCGAAACCCGGCTTCTCCTCTTCTGCTGCTGTCATGACTAGTGCTAGATAACCCGTGTTACTCTCGTTCACCGTCTGTTCGAACCGTGCCAGTGTCGTTTCAGGAATATCCCCTGTATCCGTCCAGCTTCGTAGTGCTATCCGCTTCCCGTTGTTGTAGATGCACACCTTGCTGTTGACCCAATCGATCTCGGGGTTGAACCGCTTCAGGAAATCTCGCCCCAAGATAAAATCTAACCCTTTGATGTTGGTGACTGGTAGCTTCGGCTTCCACCTTAACGCACCTATGTGCAGCTGCAGAGATGCTTCGCCGTGGATGGGAAGCTTCGTGCCGTCCACCATGGTTGCTGAAAATTGGGTCTCCTCCGCCTTCTCTCCAATTTTCTCCAATGCTCCGCGGTCACACACCGAGTGAGATGCACCGCTGTCCACCAGTGCCTGGAGGCATCGCCCATTGCATAACACCTCGAGGAGTAGTGGTTTCTGCTAGGCTGAGTAGCCAAAGAGAGTCTCATTAATAGGATCATAGGGTACATCAAGATGAATACCTTCCCTACTTCCTATACCCGACTCAGCACTTTCCAACTTCACCTGGGGGTTATGAGGATTTTTCCGAGGCTTGTATAATTTCTCCTGAGCCTGGATGTCTCCTGAGCCTGGATGTCTCCTCTAAGCCTTTGCAGCTGTGTAGGCTTCACCTGTGGGCAACGGGGAGCCTTAACACTATGCTGCGGGGAGAGAATATTAACTCCACGGAACGCACGACCCTTTTCTACGCTCCGTAGTACTTTGCCCAACTTCTCAGGTACCTGAATAATTTCTAAAGGCTTTTTCTTGGCCTCTAACTCTCCCCTGAATTTTTCAAAGGAGAAGCAGTATTTTAAAACCACGAGAAGCAATATTCTAAAACCACGAGAAGCAATATTTTAAAACCACGAGAAGCAATATTTTTCGTTAGAGTATCTTTATAGGATACTTTTAACGCTTTCTTACTTTCGTGGGGGTCCGGCTGGAGTTTCCCGGTCGGTGCAGAGTCTTTTTTCGCGGAGCCTCCTTTTGCCTCGCCGAATTCCCCTGACGCCGGCCGGTCGTGACGTTTTATTTTCACGCCATCATTTTCTCCTTTTTTCACCCGCTCCGAAGTCGCCACGTCGTCGCATTTTTCCCCTTTTCGGATCTTTACGCGATCGCCAGGTCGATCCGCGGCTACTGGCGATTGCCGTTTTTTTACTTCGGGGGTGCTCCACTGTTACCGTCCCGGAGTGCCGCACGTGCTTTCTTCATTTTGTAGCACGACAAAATTTGATGCCCTGCTGCGCCGCAAAATTCGCATTTCTTCGCGTCAAATTTGTCGATATCCATCGGTTCGGCGAACGTGGGGGGTGCCGATCGCTCCGTGCCGAATGTACGGTTCGGCGCGAAACGTCGTGTTTCGGGTTGACCTCGAGTCAGCGCATCGTATTGCTCGGCAGCACGCACGATGTCCCTGTAGCTGTTGTAATTCGCCGCGATCACCTGCCGCCGAATCTCTAATTTTAACCCTTCTGTGTACGCCTGGATTTTTTCGCCTTCGGTCAGGTCGGTGATGCGGTTGAACAGTAACTCCATCTGCTGCGTGTACTGTGCTACACTACTGTACTGCTTGTGTCGGTGTATCTGCTGCCGCGCCATGTAGGTCGTATTAATAGGTTTGAAACGCTCGATTAAATCTGCCCGAAACTGCGCCCACGTTTTCTCCCCGCGGGCCACGTCGGTGTTGTAAATCCACTCGAGTGCCGGTCCACGTAACAGTGTCGCTGCGAGCCGAATTCTTGCTGCGTCATATGTCGGGGTCGAACAGCCAATGGCCTCGAAGTAAATTTCGAGGGTGGCCACGAATCGCCGGACGTCGGATCCCTTCGCGCTTGGATCGAACGCCTCCGGGAGCCTCGGTCGTGCTGCTTCGAGGTTCGGCGACAGTGGTGCCATCGGTCCGTGAAATGTCGGTGTCGCCACTGCTGCTGGTGTTGTCGGTGCTGCATTCGCTGCTGTCGCTGCTGCTGCGGTGGCGAAGCCTGGTTGGTTTGTCAGAAGGGCTTCGAGTCGACGAAGCGTCGCCTGCGTCTGCTCCATGTCGGTGCGGAGGCTCGCGATGTCGCTCGTGGTCGCGTAATTGTCGCCTTGGCCCTCCATGCCTGACATCAACGCATCCGAAAAAACTGAATCGAGGGGGAGCGAAAAACACGGAACCGGTTTTACGTACCCGAAATCGATGTTTAACTGCGTCGCCCCCGCGGATTTTTTAAGAGTGGTTTTTAGCGGTCGAAAAAAGTTCGCGTGTAAACGGGCTCTGATACCAAGTGTGAGGATCTAGGATCGAGCTCAGAAAAGAGAGTTTGAATTGAATGATCACCTGGGTACAACACGAGGCTATATATAGGCTCAACACAAGGGGCAGTAACCAGGTGTTACGCGAAGGTTCCTCGGGTCGCGAAGCGTCCCGAACAGACCCTTCCCGAATTCGGTAGAAGGCAATTCGGTGGCAACCGAATAGCCTAGAATTCGGTGTACGTAACCTAGCTCGGTGCTATAACTATAATAAAATATAGGAAAGCACCTAGCCTAGGAATTCAAGCAATTCATGCATGCATAAAATAAACCTAAGCTAGTAATAGCGTAATGAGATAAAAGCAAGCATGAATAACAAGCATAAGCCATCGTACTCTCACAAGTAGCTCCAGAAACGCCAGCTCCAGCGCCTCTAGCAGCTCCAGAACCTCCAGAACTAGCACCTCCAACTCCAGCAGTACCGCCAGTCCTGGCAGCTCCAGTACCCCCGGTACGAGCACGTCCAGAACCAGAAACACCAGTGCTCCCAGCGTCTCCACGACCACTAGCTCCAGCAGCTCCAGTAGCAGACTCAGCACCCCCAGGCTCCGCACCCCCAGACGCAGGACCCCGAGCAACACCGCCCCCAGCAGTACCAGAGGCAACCGGAACCGGCCGCAGAGGCGACGAAGACGGGGAGGTGGAAAACCCGGAGGGGTCGCCAAGCGTGGTGAGTGGCTGGGGGGCACCGCGAGGCCTCCAACTCCAGGGTTGACAGCACTAGCTCCAGGGCCTCCAGCCCCAGTACCTCCGGCAGCAGCACCCCCAGCAGCAGGACCGCCAGCCCCAGCAGCACGACCTGGAGGAACGCCAGCTGACTCAGCACCCCCCGACCCGGCACCCTCCAGCTCAGCACCCTCAGGCTCCGCACTCGTAGGCTCAGCACCCCCAGGCTCCACACCTCCCAGCACCTCACGCACAGGCTCAGCACCCCCAGACGCAGCACCCCGAGTAGCACCACCCCCAGCAGCACCAGAGTCAACAGTAACCGGCTGCAGAGGCGGCGAAGAAGGTCGCGGCGGGAAACTCGGAGAGGTCTCCAAGCGTGGTGTGCGGCGGTAGGCCGCCGGGGCGTCAGCAGCAACGTCACCCCCCTCAGCTGGGCCAGAGGTGTCAGAGGTGACCTCCAAAGGCTCAACCAAGGGGGGTGGGTCTACCTGAGACACACCTGAAGGAGCAGGACCCTGAGGGGGGAGGGGGTCTACCGGAGGGGGACCTGGAGCGAGGAAAAGCGGCGGGGGAGGGAGAGGGGCAGTGCGGTAGGGGAAGAGACGGTAGAAAGGAACCGATCCGTCAAACGTGACGTCCTGAGAGGGGAAGACGCGGCGCGAGGTGGGGTGGTAAAACTGCCAGCCAGACGCGTCAGGGACAAAGCCAAGGAAGACACAGGGAATGGTGCGGGAGAAGAGCTTGTCCGCGGACGTATCGCGGACAAGGGCACGAGCACCCCAGACTCGGAAACGCGACGCATCGCCAACCTCTCCCGTCCAACGCAGTGTGGGCGAGGTGTCTGGCAAGGAGACACGTTGCTAGAGGTTGAGCTAATGCGCGGCGTACCGGACCGCAAATGGCCACAGAAAATGGGGAGCCGCCGCATGGATCAAGGAGGTACGAGCGATCTCCATGACCAAGCTAATGCGGCGCTCAGCAACCCCATGCCTGCGCTTATATCCGGGGTATTACGGTAATTAGATTAAATGGCAACACAATGAAAGGAACGCGATTGGATAGGGGATCAGCCTAGCAAGGCGGGAACCTCTGGGACACGAGGTTGGATGCAGGCTAGGCAAAGGGAAACCGAAGCCGACACGACGCGATATTGTTTCGGCATCAAGCAAACCAACTGAACGTGCACTTCCAAAAGTTGGAATTGTACGAGAAATATTAAATCCCAGCAAGAAAAAAGGGGTTTTTTTTTTTCCTTACAATGGACTTGAAATACAGCACAAGACGTTGAATATAACTCAATTGTCCAAGTAGCATTTTTGTAATATTTGAGTATATGCAAAACGTCCGTCACTATTTTATACGTACGGTGCTGCAAGATTTGGAGGTATGGAAAGCGGTCGACAAGGCAAGCCAGCGGGAACTAGGTTGGCGAAAACCAAGGGCACAAGCTGGCTCGGGAAGGTTACGGGAGCGGCTCGAGAGTGGTTTGGTTCAGACAAGCCAGGCCGAACCAGCCTCTCGAGGAGATCGGGAGGTACCCGACCGCCATGAAACGCACACAAGTGCGCGCGAAGCTGAATTCACCCGAGTGAACCGAAGTAACACACCAGCCCACTTTTCCCGCACCTTCATCTCTCCGCGGCGCACGGAGCGTGCATGCTGCCCTGGTGTCTGCTCGCCTCCCTCCCCGACGACCCCAAGGCCTTCCCTCTCTGCCTCTCCTCCACTCCACTCACCACCCTCACACCTGCGCACTACAAATCCCTTGCCTACGCTCATTCCTCTCATCGCTCTCCAGCTTCGCTCTCTCTTGTGACTAGCTCTCAGCCTTCCGTTGCCGTTTTCATTCAGCGTCAGCATGGCCTCAGTTTCCCGCACAGATTATCCGTCGTATGCTGCAGCGCTGAGCTTCTGGAAGAGTCTCGGCAGGGAGGACTCGACGGCATCACGCCGCGTTCAGCCGCTGGGCGAGTCGTCCAGCGGCGGATCGAACGACACGAGCCGTGCTTCCGCCGTCACGGCCCGCTACAGCACCAACAATGATACTAGCCATGACGCCGGCGCCGAATGCAACGACGCCTGCTCTCGCGACGACACAGCAGCAGCGCCAATGCTTCCAGTGCTTCCACCTATGACGTCGGATGTAACACCCAAGGCTATTATAGTAGAGATTACAAGGCTTTAATAATAATCCCGGTACAAGATGGTAGCTCTAGCTAAACCCTCCAAATAGCCTTGAAGGTGTGAGTCTTGTTCAAGCCTTTGATGGAAAGCACTTGAAGAAGTTGTGTAGAGAGTTGTGTGAGAGAGCTCTCAATGACTTAGGCAAAACAATCCCATTTCCATTTGGTTAGTTGGAGTGGGAGGTTGAGAATGAGCTTGCTAGCTTCAACCCCCCCTCAATACACGCTTTGGGGGACTTTCCAAACCATGGAGTCCATGGTGGGATGGTCCCTAGGCTAGAAGTCTATGTGGCAAATAGGTTGGGTTGGAAAACCCAACTTTGCACCATTGTATGGTTGCATTTTAGATTGAGTAGATTGTAATATTGATCTGGCAGTTTCTGATTGGTTGGAATTCCAACCTTTGGATTTCCACTTTGATGGGTTGGAGTTTCCCAATCCTCTTGGTTGAGGTTTGGAAATCCCAATCCACATTTCCCTTCCAACCCAACCTTTCTTCTCCAATCCAACCTTCACTCATTCGTAGCACAATTTCTATCGAGAACAATCTCGACGAATGCTTTGACTGTTAGTCAGCTTGGGAGTTAAGTGAGAAGTAGGATGCGTTACATCGGATCAAGCGCCAACACAAGATCCGGTTTCAAGGTCACATCAAGTGACGCTTAAAGCGGCCGATTGTGCCGAATCGCAAACTGCAGCTGCAACGTCGGATTCTGCAGCATCGCGACGTGCAGCATCAGAATCTGCCGAGTCGGACTCTCCAGCATCGGAGCCTGCAGCATCGGCGCATTCTGCAGCTTCGGCGCATTCTGCAGCTTCGGCGCATTCTGCAGCTTCGGCGCATTCTGCAGCTTCGGCGCATTCTGCAGCTTCGGCGCATTCTGCAGCTTCGGCGCATTCTGCAGCTTCGGCGCATTCTGCAGCTTCGGCGCATTCTGCAGCTTCGGCGCATTCTGCAGCTTCGGCGCATTCTGCAGCATCGGCGCATTCTGCAACTTCGGCGCATTCTGCAGCATCGGCGCATTCTGCAGCTTCGGCGCATTCTGCAGCTTCGGCGCATTCTGCAGCTTCTGCGCATTCTGCATCTTCGGCGCATTCTGCAGCTTGGGCGCATTGTGCAGCGTCGGCGGAATGCGCAGCGTCGGCGGAATGTGCAGCGTCGGCGGAATGTGCAGCGTCGGCGGAATGTGCAGCGTCGGCGGAATGTGCAGCGTCGGCGGAATGTGCAGCGCATTCCCGCGCGTCAACGACGTCAGCAGGTCGCAGCAAGGCAGCACATACTGTACCGCCGACGCGCATCCCAAAACCGAGCAACAAGAGAGTGAATGTGAGGCGCGTGGAGGGAGCGACTCTGATTCCCCGGCCTAGCTGTGCTGCACCACACAGGGAGGTGCGGAGAGTGCAACTTGCCCTCTGTGACTGCCTCTAGCTTTGCTCATAAAATGTGAACTACTATTATGACTGCTTGTTGTGCTGATTACACCCCACTTTGGCTATGGGGGTGTGTCAGAATGTTGTATTTGTCTAGCCTGCAGTGGGGTACTCTATAGCGAGTACAGCCCATTTTAGGGTTTCGGCATCAAGCAAACCAACTGAACGTGCACTTCCAAAAGTTGGAATTGTACGAGAAATATTAAATCCCAGCAAGAAAAAAGGGGTTTTTTTTTTCCTTACAATGGACTTGAAATACAGCACAAGACGTTGAATATAACTCAATTGTCCAAGTAGCATTTTTGTAATATTTGAGTATATGCAAAACGTCCGTCACTATTTTATACGTACGGTGCTGCAAGATTTGGAGGTATGGAAAGCGGTCGACAAGGCAAGCCAGCGGGAACTAGGTTGGCGAAAACCAAGGGCACAAGCTGGCTCGGGAAGGTTACGGGAGCGGCTCGAGAGTGGTTTGGTTCAGACAAGCCAGGCCGAACCAGCCTCTCGAGGAGATCGGGAGGTACCCGACCGCCATGAAACGCACACAAGTGCGCGCGAAGCTGAATTCACCCGAGTGAACCGAAGTAACACACCAGCCCACTTTTCCCGCACCTTCATCTCTCCGCGGCGCACGGAGCGTGCATGCTGCCCTGGTGTCTGCTCGCCTCCCTCCCCGACGACCCCAAGGCCTTCCCTCTCTGCCTCTCCTCCACTCCACTCACCACCCTCACACCTGCGCACTACAAATCCCTTGCCTACGCTCATTCCTCTCATCGCTCTCCAGCTTCGCTCTCTCTTGTGACTAGCTCTCAGCCTTCCGTTGCCGTTTTCATTCAGCGTCAGCATGGCCTCAGTTTCCCGCACAGATTATCCGTCGTATGCTGCAGCGCTGAGCTTCTGGAAGAGTCTCGGCAGGGAGGACTCGACGGCATCACGCCGCGTTCAGCCGCTGGGCGAGTCGTCCAGCGGCGGATCAAACGACACGAGCCGTGCTTCCGCCGTCACGGCCCGCTGCAGCACCAACAATGATACTAGCCATGACGCCGGCGCCGAATGCAACGACGCCTGCTCTCGCGACGACACAGCAGCAGCGCCAATGCTTCCAGTGCTTCCACCTATGACGTCGGATGTAACACCCAAGGCTATTATAGTAGAGATTACAAGGCTTTAATAATAATCCCGGTACAAGATGGTGTTGGTGTAAGGGCCTAATAAACTCAAGCTATTAGGACTTAATCAAACTTAAAACCTCTCCTCGGGGTCACCTCCAAGGGTCCCTGGGTGCCTGGTACAAGACCAGCCCCTATCCTCGGGTCCGAGTTTGTAGAGAGAGGGATCAAGAAGGACTTAGTCAAAACAGCAAGAGTACCTTGAACGTCGCGCAGCGTGCCGTGCAGACCGTCGGTCGGATTAAGCTGAGAATTCGCTATATCGAAGCTCGCTCCAAGAGCTTTAAAATGAGCCAAGTTGCCTCGCGAAAAGTTCTGCCATTACGAAGTTATGGCTCAGACGGTGTTTGCCTAGCATTAGAGTGCTAGCGTACTAGCGTTGACTCGGGTAGCATTCCGCCGTCGAATAGCGCAGAAACGAAATTCCAGCGAGGAAGGAATTCGCTTGAATCAATTTGACTATATTCAGGTACAAACAGAGAAGGATTAAATAGTTCTAGCTAGCAAGGACCTTGGGAATCAACCTGGGAACAACCAGGGATGATCCCAAATAATTCCAAGCAACAGAACCAACCTGGCTGGACAAAATAGCAGGTGGTAGGTTGGTAAACAACCTCTGGTTCTGTTTTTCCAACCTGGGAAAACAACAACCAGGTTCAGGTTCCAAAAACAGAACCTGTTTTGTCTTTGCCCAACCAGCCAAATGCTGGTTCCGCTGGTTTCCCCTGGCCTTGTAGCATGCAGATACAGACAAACAACATCCAACCTTCACCTAAATTGTACCCCTATAGTGCCTTCCCTGCTACACTATAGTTAACCAAACAAAACAGTACAATTTCGAGTTGGATAGAACTGAATCTGCGCAATCAACTCAACCGAACTGCAAAGCTTCCATCTTGGGTTCCTTTGCGAGCTCGTCCTTTCTGCTTGCACTGTTCATAGCGCGTACAATGTTGTGCCGAAGCGCACATTGCGCGAGTACCTGCAAATGCATCAAGCGAAAATTGCGAAAGCAAACAAACACACGAACATTCCATTCACACCCAAATGCATTCGCACACGCATACTCGTACAAACAGACGGCAGGATGTCGTGCAATGTGCATTTGCACCCAACACACTCCCCCTCAGCCTGCCGGCTGCATCCCCGTCATTCCATGCTAGTTCATGCTCATTCCACTCATGCGCACACAACGCCAATGAGGCTCATCCGCAAGCCTCTTGGTGAGAAAGTCTGCTGGCTGCTGGTGAGTCTTGATGTAGATTGGATTCACCGTCCCCCTCTTCACCTCCTTACGCAGCCAGTGCCACTTGATACGCATGTGCTTGTTCAGCCCATGAAGCACAGCGTTTCTGGCCATCCCAAGAGCCCCCTTGCTATCACAAAACAGCGGCGTAGCAACTTTCTGCTCCTGGCCAATCTCCTCTAACAGCCTCCTCAGCCAAATCACCTCCTTCACCCCATGGAACATCGCCATGTACTCTGATTCTACGGAAGAGAGTGCCGTCTCCGTCTGCTTCTTGGACCTCCAACTAACAGGTCCTCCCCCAACTACGCAGATGTATCCTCCCACAGATGAGGAATCCTCCTTCTCAGAAGCCCATGTAGCATCGGTAAAGCAAGTGAGAAATAGCTTGCCTTCTCCAAGCCTCTCCCCCTTCTCTTTCAGCACCTCCACCCCTTTCTGCTTCACCTGTGCAGATGCGGAGTATTGAACTCCAATGCTTGGGTGAGAGTTCAGGTACTTCACCACACGCTCAGCTGCATCCACCTGCTCCTCTGATGGATTCTGCACCACCCTAGCCAGCTGCCCAACCGAGAAAGAGATGTCGGGCCTCGTGTGAACTGCTGCGTACAAGAGGCTGCCCACCAAGGACTGAAATTGCTGCTGCTCTTCAGCTTCAACCCCTTCATCCTCTGCAGCCTTCACAAGCTTGAATTCTGCTGGCAGGGGAGTTGCAACCTTGCGCTCATTCTCAATCCCATACTTCTCCCCCAGCTCCTTGATGAACTTCTCCTGGTGCAGCTTCAACCACCTGTGATCTGGATCCCTCTCCACGTGCATCCCGAGGTAGTACTTTACCTCCCCAAGGTTCTTGCACTTGAAGTTTTCCATCAGTTGCTGCTGCACTTTCTGGATCTCCTTCATGCTGCTGCTGAAGAGAAGAATGTCGTCCACATAGACCAGAAACAGCACCAGCTTCTCCCCCTCGCCCTTGAGAAAGAGGCTCTCATCACAGCTGCTGGTCCTGAATCCCATCTCCTCTAAAACAGCTGCCAACTTCTGGTACCAGCAGCGTGGCGCCTGCTTCAAGCCGTAGATGGACTTGTTGAGCTTGCACACCCTGCCCGTACCATCCTCATACCCAGGCGGCTGCGTCATGTACACATCCTCCTCTAAAATCCCATTCAGGAATGCCGTTGAAATATCTATCTGAATGATGAATTTCCCACTAACAGCTGCATCTGCCAACAAGACACGGAGGGTAGGGGGTTTGGCAGTGGGAGCAAAGATCTCGTTGAAGTCCTGCTTCTCCTTCTGCATAAACCCCTTCGCCACCAGCCTACTCTTGTAGATGGTGACCTGCCCCTTGTCATCGGTCTTGATCCTCAGCACCCACTTGCATTGTATCGCTTTCTTCCCATCAGGCAGCACCACCAGATCCCATGTCCTATTCTCCAGCAGACTCTGGTACTCAGCATCCCTAGAAGCCAGCCACTTGTCCCTATCTGGTCCAGCTAATGCCTCCTCCATGCTAGCTGGTTCCTCTGGTGCAGGGGCAAGAAAACAGTACGCAGGCTCATCCTCCTCATCCGGGTCATAGCCATGAGGTAGAATCAGCAATGCCTCTTCGGTCCCTAGCTGCTGCTCTGCTGCATCAGTTCCTGCAGTCAGCTTCTTAGTAGCCATACGGGTACGTCCTGGCCTGGAGACGGGTGTCTCCCATCCCTTCATAACGACACCCTTCGGCTTCTTAGTTTTTCCCTGCTGCTTCTCTCCTCCCTCGGGTCCAGCAGCTCCACTAGTGCTGCCGCCAGTTTCCACACCATTTTCTCCACCAGCAGATGCCTCCTGTACCTTCTCTCCATCACCATTTCCAGCAGCTGCCTCCTCTCCCTCCTCCCACACACTAGGAGTCAGGTCCAGCTGCATGGTGATCTGCTCCATCTGCTGGGACACCCTTGCCTCCGGCTGTTTCTCCCAGCTCCCATACATCATGCCCTCAATGAATTTCACATCCCTGCTGTCAAACAACACACCCTTGGATGGTTCCCACAGCAGCCATCCCTTGCTCTCAGCAGCCAGCCCCAAATGCACACACCAGATTGCACTCGCCCCCAACTTACTGCGGTAGGTCTTGGGGACGTGGGCGACTGCCATGCAACCGAACACCCTCAGCATGTCCACCGGCGGCTTCCTCCCAAGCCACCTCTCCAACGGCACCCACGAGTCATCCCCAACCTTGGTGAGCACCCTGTTCCTAGCGACAGTGGCGTGCCGGACAGCATGAGGCCACATAGAATTGCTCAGCCCAGATTCTATGAGCAGCGCCCTAGCTGTCTCCAGAATGGTCCGGTTTGCCCGTTCTGCTACACCATTGGACTGTGGGGTATAAGCCGTGGTCAGCTCTCTCTGGATGCCCTGCTTCTTGAGCCAGGCCGTCATTTCAGCTCCAAGGAACTCACCACCCCGGTCTGTCCTAATCCGCTTCACTACACACTCCGCCTGCTTCTCCACGAACGGCAGCCAATCGTCCCGTATCGTGGAGGCGGCGTGGTCCTTCTGCTTCAGCGGATACGCCCACATCAGCCTGCTCCAGTCATCCACAATTGTAAGAAAATACCGCTCCCCCTTGTGCCCTTGCACCGGCAGCGGCCCCACCAAGTCCATGTGGACCAGCTCCAAAGGCTTCTTGCTCCTGCCAGCCACACTATGGAAAGGGAAACGGGTGAACTTTGAAAGCAAACAGATTTCACAGTTGTCATCGGGTGGCTGTCCGTTCAGCTTCAGACCCTTAACGGCTCCATCCTTCTCCAGCTGCTTCAGCAAAGGCATTGCCACATGCCCTAAGCGCCGGTGTGCCGTTGCCCAATCTGTCTCCCCAGATCTGGCCGACACTTTCACACCAACCCCTCCAACGGCATTGCACTCCCCCTGGGATGCAGACCCCTCTCCAGCCTGCCCCCCACCATGCCACGCCAGGGCCGGCAGCTGCCACATAGATCTGTACACGTCCTTGCTCTCGTGCAGATCCCAAAGCACCCGATTGCCCAGCTTCCCCTTATAAGTGCGTGCCCCATCCGTGTTGGTGTTCACCCCAGCCTTGCCAAGCTTACGGAGGGAGATAAGGTTGGCCTTCAGGTCGGGGACGAAGAGAACGTCGTGCAGCACCACCGGCTTGCCATCCGCTCCCTTAAACGCAGCTCGTCCCGCACCAGCCACCTTCAACATGTGTCCAGAGGCGGAGCACACTTCATTGATCGGTGCAGCTCGTACTTCGTCCAGCAGGTCCTTGCGCGGCGTCATCGTCCAAGCAGCGCCTGTGTCCAACACCCAATAGTCTAGGGGGTGCAGCTCTGCTCCAACTTTGGCAGAGGCGTCTCCTTGCTCCCCCTTGTCTCCCACATGGAAGAATTGGCCCGCGGTGCGCTCCTTCTTCTTCTCCGCACCGCCGTTGCCCTTCGGGTTGTTGTCGGACGAATCAGCGACCATGTTGGCGCCGTTTTTCTGGTTCCTCCGCGCGCCGCCATCCTGGTGACGATTCTGGGGGGTCCATCCATCGGGTTTCTTATAGCACAAAAACCAGGGGTGCCCTTCCTTCTCACAATACCAGCAACTCCCTTTCATTTTGCCACCAGCACCCGACTTGCCCCCACGTCCAGATTTCGCACCGCGACCCCAACCGGTACCTCCTTGTTGGTCGTTGGAGTCGTCGTCTTTCTTTGCACCGCGTCCAGCACCACCGAAGCCACGTCCTCTGCCACGTCGGCTCCCTTGCATCCCGTAGCCGCTGCTGCCGTCGTCTCCACCCCTCAGTTGGCGGCGACGGAAGTCCTCCTCCAGAATCTTCGTCCGCACCCACTCGAGCGTCCACAAGCTCTGGTTCTGCGGCAGGCTCAATCCGCTCGTAAATTGAAGCCACGATTCCGGCAGCAGCGAGAGCATCTTCAAGCACTTGGTCTGCTCCGGGTAGGTGATTCCCGCGGTCGCCAACTTCGCGTAGAGGTCGCGCATCTTGTCCAGGACTGGTTGCACCGGCTCTCCCTCGCTCAGGCGCAACGCGGACAGCTCCCTTTCCAGCATCAACGTTGCGACAACGGAGGTCGGGGCGTGCAGCTCCTTCAACACGGTCCACGCCTTCGGACCGCATTCAACCTCCGGCAGCAGGTGCATGACGTGGTGACGCTGGTTCAGCTCCAAACTCTGCGACATCAAATAGTAGCCAGCCGAGGAGCGCTCGTCCCAATCTTCCTGCAGCGTGGGGTCACTCGGTCTAGGCTCCTCCCCAATCATTAGTTTCAGCAAACCGATCTGACGGAAATATAATTGCATTTTCCAGGCCCAATCATCATAGCCCTCACCATTGAACTTCTCGACGGTGAAATTCTTCAGCACCTCCTTGACAAGCGAGCCCTGGTTTGTTCGCGCTCCCCTTGGCGCTGAAAGACCAGAATCTTGGCTGCCGCTACGATCTTGGGCTGAAGATTCACCAGCTCCCGCCGAGGTGTTGCCCGCCATAGCTACCTATAACGAGGATCACTATAACGCAGCTCTGATACCAGCTTGTTGGTGTAAGGGCCTAATAAACTCAAGCTATTAGGACTTAATCAAACTTAAAACCTCTCCTCGGGGTCACCTCCAAGGGTCCCTGGGTGCCTGGTACAAGACCAGCCCCTATCCTCGGGTCCGAGTTTGTAGAGAGAGGGATCAAGAAGGACTTAGTCAAAACAGCAAGAGTACCTTGAACGTCGCGCAGCGTGCCGTGCAGACCGTCGGTCGGATTAAGCTGAGAATTCGCTATATCGAAGCTCGCTCCAAGAGCTTTAAAATGAGCCAAGTTGCCTCGCGAAAAGTTCTGCCATTACGAAGTTATGGCTCAGACGGTGTTTGCCTAGCATTAGAGTGCTAGCGTACTAGCGTTGACTCGGGTAGCATTCCGCCGTCGAATAGCGCAGAAACGAAATTCCAGCGAGGAAGGAATTCGCTTGAATCAATTTGACTATATTCAGGTACAAACAGAGAAGGATTAAATAGTTCTAGCTAGCAAGGACCTTGGGAATCAACCTGGGAACAACCAGGGATGATCCCAAATAATTCCAAGCAACAGAACCAACCTGGCTGGACAAAATAGCAGGTGGTAGGTTGGTAAACAACCTCTGGTTCTGTTTTTCCAACCTAGGAAAACAACAACCAGGTTCAGGTTCCAAAAACAGAACCTGTTTTGTCTTTGCCCAACCAGCCAAATGCTGGTTCCGCTGGTTTCCCCTGGCCTTGTAGCATGCAGATACAGACAAACAACATCCAACCTTCACCTAAATTGTACCCCTATAGTGCCTTCCCTGCTACACTATAGTTAACCAAACAAAACAGTACAATTTCGAGTTGGATAGAACTGAATCTGCGCAATCAACTCAACCGAACTGCAAAGCTTCCATCTTGGGTTCCTTTGCGAGCTCGTCCTTTCTGCTTGCACTGTTCATAGCGCGTACAATGTTGTGCCGAAGCGCACATTGCGCGAGTACCTGCAAATGCATCAAGCGAAAATTGCGAAAGCAAACAAACACACGAACATTCCATTCACACCCAAATGCATTCGCACACGCATACTCGTACAAACAGACGGCAGGATGTCGTGCAATGTGCATTTGCACCCAACAGATGGTAGCTCTAGCTAAACCCTCCAAATAGCCTTGAAGGTGTGAGTCTTGTTCAAGCCTTTGATGGAAAGCACTTGAAGAAGTTGTGTAGAGAGTTGTGTGAGAGAGCTCTCAATGACTTAGGCAAACAATCCCATTTCCATTTGGTTAGTTGGAGTGGGAGGTTGAGAATGAGCTTGCTAGCTTCAACCCCCCCTCAATACACGCCTTGGGGGACTTTCCAAACCATGGAGTCCATGGTGGGATGGTCCCTAGGCTAGAAGTCTATGTGGCAAATAGGTTGGGTTGGAAAACCCAACTTTGCACCATTGTATGGTTGCATTTTAGATTGAGTAGATTGTAATATTGATCTGGCAGTTTCTGATTGGTGGAATTCCAACCTTTGGATTTCCACTTTGATGGGTTGGAGTTTCCCAATCCTCTTGGTTGAGGTTTGGAAATCCCAATCCACATTTCCCTTCCAACCCAACCTTTCTTCTCCAATCCAACCTTCACTCATTCGTAGCACAATTTCTATCGAGAACAATCTCGACGAATGCTTTGAGTGTTAGTCAGCTTGGGAGTTAAGTGAGAAGTAGGATGCGTTACATCGGATCAAGCGCCGACACAAGATCCGGTTTCAAGGTCAGATCAGTGACGCTTAAAGCGGCCGATTGTGCCGAATCGCAAACTGCAGCTGCAACGTCGGATTCTGCAGCATCGCGACGTGCAGCATCAGAATCTGCCGAGTCGGACTCTCCAGCATCCGAGCCTGCAGCATCGGCGCATTCTGCAGCTTCGGCGCATTCTGCAGCTTCGGCGCATTCTGCAGCTTCGGCGCATTCTGCAGCTTCGGCGCATTCTGCAGCTTCGGCGCATTCTGCAGCTTCGGCGCATTCTGCAGCTTCGGCGCATTCTGCAGCTTCGGCGCATTCTGCAGCTTCGGCGCATTCTGCAGCTTCGGCGCATTCTGCAGCATCGGCGCATTCTGCAACTTCGGCGCATTCTGCAGCATCGGCGCATTCTGCAGCTTCGGCGCATTCTGCAGCTTCGGCGCATTCTGCAGCTTCTGCGCATTCTGCATCTTCGGCGCATTCTGCAGCTTGGGCGCATTGTGCAGCGTCGGCGGAATGTGCAGCGTCGGCGGAATGTGCAGCGTCGGCGGAATGTGCAGCGTCGGCGGAATGTGCAGCGTCGGCGGAATGTGCAGCGTCGGCGGAATGTGCAGCGCATTCCCGCGCGTCAACGACGTCAGCAGGTCGCAGCAAGGCAGCACATACTGTACCGCCGACGCGCATCCCAAAACGAGCAACAAGAGAGTGAATGTGAGGCGCGTGGAGGGAGCGACTCTGATTCCCCGGCCTAGCTGTGCTGCACCACACAGGGAGGTGCGGAGAGTGCAACTTGAAGCTGCACGCAAGCGGCCTAGCACAACACCCAAGTTCGGGCTCGCCACCTCAAGGCGCCCATGGCGGCCTTGACTGCTGCCGTGACAAAAAATGAATGGTTAAAAAAGGAATGGTTAAAAAAAACAAAACAAAACAAAACAAAACAAAAAGACATAAAGAAGTTCAGACGGACAATGAAGGGAAATGGTGGGAGGGTGGGGTAAAGACACAGATGCACAGCAGTGAGGAGCGAGTGGGGGGTTGTGGGGCGGTTTGGGGATGCGGGTTGGGAAGCATGGTGGACACTAGCCTTTTTTGCAGCCTGTTCACAGCAGGCTGTTTGTGGGCAGTGTGGGTTTGCTGACCTTGATGGTTGGAGGGGTGGAAGGCCAAAAAAACTGCTACTCTGCTGATGTGCTTCTAAAGGGGATGGCTCAGGATTGGTGTGCTCCTGAAGGGATGGCTCAGGACTGATGTGCTCCTGAAGGGATGGCTCAGGACTGATGTGCTCCTGAAGGGATGGCTCAGGACTGATGTGCTCCTGAAGGGATGGCTCAGGACTGATGTGCTCCTGAAGGGATGGCTCAGGACTGATGTGCTCCTGAAGGGATGGCTCAGGACTGATGTGCTCCTGAAGGGATGGCTCAGGGCTGATGATGTGCTCCTGAAGGGATGGCTCAGGACTGATGTGCTCCTGAAGGGATGGCTCAGGACTGATGTGCTCCTGAAGGGATGGCTCAGGACTGATGTGCTCCTGAAGGGATGGCTCAGGACTGATGTGCTCCTGAAGGGATGGCTCAGGACTGATGTGCTCCTGAAGGGATGGCTCAGGACTGATGTGCTCCTGAAGGGATGGCTCAGGACTGATGTGCTCCTGAAGGGATGGCTCAGGACTGATGTGCTCCTGAAGGGATGGCTCAGGACTGATGTGCTCCTGAAGGGATGGCTCAGGACTGATGTGCTCCTGAAGGGATGGCTCAGGACTGATGTGCTCCTGAAGGGATGGCTCAGGACTGATGTGCTCCTGAAGGGATGGCTCAGGACTGATGTGCTCCTGAAGGGATGGCTCAGGACTGAGGTAGCAAATAGTGAGTAGTTTGCTATGAAATTGTGGCTAGTACGGTAGTAGGTTCCTTCCTGTAATGGTAGCATTGGCTATTGTACAATTTGAAGTGGCATTGGGGTATGAATGGATGCAGCAACTTGCAGGGGCTAGTACAGAGACTCTAGGTGAGTGAATGCGGAGATAACTCTAGTAACGGGAGCTAGACTACAGGCTAGGCACGGATGCTCGTGTGATCTCGTGTTCGTTGGTCCTTAATTTTTCCTAGTGCACACACTACTTGCTAGTTCACAAGGCAATTTGGCAAGAGTTTCACTAAGAAAGGTTGACAACAATGATACAATCAAGTTGGCAAGACAAGACTACATCAGAGCTAGGGTGCAAGCAGGTCAACTGCCAGCGCAGCACGGTCGACTGCGTGCCAGCACGACTTGGTCGACCGCGCTCCAGCAGTGCAGAGACGCGGCTTGCCATCGCCGGAGGCCGACGGCGTGACAACAGCGCAAGTCG